>CM031242.1:602015856-602615856 GCA_018340775.1 Taxus wallichiana var. yunnanensis | reverse complement strand
TACAAAAAATATTAAATTCACAAGGTCTAAACATAGGGTTAGAATAATCATTTAAAATTAAAAGGAAATTTCTCACTAACCCACTCTCTAACTGAATTAAAAGGTTCAACTTGATTTTTCTCAATTTTCTCGCACTTAAAATTTTTTGGAAACATTCCCATTAGATAGGAAATTTCTTCCCCTTTCCATTGATATAAAGAAGTCCTCCTAACTCCCTATATTTCTCGAGTTATGGGTTGGCGGGCCTTGGGAGGAAAATTTTCTCAAAGCTAGGCTTGTGGACTTGGGGAAGAAATTTCACCCGAAGATTCCGGCCGGCAGGCCTGGGGGAGAAAACATATCACTTTTCCCTTTTGGAAAAAAGGTGCCAATGACACCTGCGCACCCGCGAATCCACGGCGAGACCTCGCGCCCGAAGAAGGAAAGTTTTCCTGAGTCTAATAAGGGACATGTCATCAAATTTTAATTAGGGCTTGAAGGTGGGTCGCCGGAGACCAAGAGGAATTGTTGAATTTATCTTAACAAGGAAAAAAGGATCAATTTTACTCACTCCTACACCGACGCTCATAGACGCCACATGTCGGCCAACCATTGGCGGTGGTGTGGCGGGGTGGTAGAAAACTTAGGAATTTTTTGACTTTTGAAGTGAAAAGACTTAAGGGTTAAAAGCACTCCACTCTTCCGCCGACACCTAAGGAAGCCACGTGGAAGTCCCTCATTGGCTGCAAGTTGGCGGGTGACAGGAGAATTAGGAATTTTGCTAAATTTCAAAAAAAATAATTTTAAGAACATAGGCCCGTGTGCCCACGGAATTGCTTTTCCAAGACAAAGGGTGGGGATGCGGGGCCATGAAGAAACATAGAAATTTTTGCCAAAATTTAAAAGGTTAATTAAGGGTTGCGGCCCACGCACCCACGGAAATGCTTTTCAAAAGCGAAGAGGCGGGCCGCGGTGAATTTTTTTCCAAATTTTCTTTTTTGAACTTAGATTATTTATAGACAAAGATGAAGGTTTCGGTCACGGCAAAGCAGGGGGACTTCATGCCTTTAATATTTTTTGGGAAAAAAGTGCAAAAGGAAATATTTAGCTCGTGGGTCCGCCTGCAAATATTTTATTAATTTAAATTTGACAGTTATAATATTTTTGAAGCCAAAATGAAGTGAAGATTTCATAAGGCCATAAATTTTGATTGGGAACTTGATTTTTGGAAAATGAGGACTTTTTGGAAAGGTATCGACCTCCTCTTTGTACAACAACCTTAAAATTTTAATTTTGATAAATTTTGGAGGGTCCATTTTGAAAAACTGTATTTCTATCACTTAAAATGTGAACTAATTTTTTTTAAAACTTATAGATTTTGTTCCAATCCGCCATGAATTCTTTCTCAACATGCTAGATAGACATGGAGTGTTGCACTTGGAATAATTTAGGATGGATTTCAAGGGTTAAGTTGTTTGATTGATTATCATTTCAAAATTCCCTAATTTGACAAAAAAACGACTATAATTTTTGCTATGCCCGATTTTAAAAGTTTTATAAAATTTTCTTAAGTGTTAAAGTTTATTTAGGAATGTTTTGATATTTCTTATATTGTATTAATGTTTCAAATGTCTTTCATAGTTTGCAAGATTGTTTTCTACATATTTGATAAAAAAATTTTTCCACTTGAAAATTATCTAATAGAGTTCTACAACTTCTAACTTAAATTGATCAATTTACATTCATCAAACTATAAAATATGAATACATTCTAAACCGATATTACAATGTTATATTTCCTTAAATCCAACAACGTGAAAAGAGAATGCAGTACCACTTTTCGAAATCAAACATTTTAAATGAAGAAGAGTAATATGTTTTATTCATATGTGCTTCCTTTTTTCAATTTTCCAATAGAGATTTCATATTGTATTTCAATCACAGATTTCCAATGAAAACAATATCTTTTGAAAAAGGTAAACAACTTTCATTAATTTGAAATAATTTCCTTACATCATCTTTCACATCTCTTTCAAATACGTAGAATACAGAGTATATCTTTCACATTCAAAATACAACTTTCAAAGCAAATATAGAGCATCTTTCCATCACAATTAATATACAATGTCACCCACTTCAAAGTGGGAAGTGGTTACAATAAGGATAAATCTCAACAAGGACTACAATTTTGTCTTCTTTCTCAACTCCAATACAGAAACAAAAAGGTCCATCATTCTCCAATTTAATCATGACAAAATAGGGGAAAGGCAACGCTCTCCACCCAACCAAGACATCCAATGAAAAAGAGAAGTCATCCTTCTTCATTGGCCCCCGAGCCCCAACCATATTGCAATTAGAAATGTTTTTCAACACATGGCAACAATAGGCTTCCATAACACAAAGACATATTTCTCATTCAAAAATAGTCCAAAACAAAATTGGAGTTTAGACCACATAAACAAAACAACAAACAATACTCATGCTTCATCATGCAAGCCAAAGGAGCAAGAACTATGGGGGAAGCTACTTATGTCTCCCAAAGGAGAAATGGGTATCACCACCTAAGAACAAACCACCAAAATATATATCATTCAAATCCCTGTCATACCCTTATGCCTCCCCAAGTACCCCTTATACCTCACATTTCCTTATGCCTCCCCAACCTCTTATGGCACCCCATAACAAGTAAATAAATGCAAGTTATTTCTTTTTACAAGGTGGAACCCAATCCCAACTCCCTCCACAAACACTTATACCTCCCCAAAAACACTTATGCCTCCCCACAATATTTCCCCATAGTCTTCTCCTACACCATACCTAGGCCATCTACCCAACCAGCCAACAAACATACTAAAACATTCAACCATTTACATATGCATACAATGAAATGAGAGCATTTTAAAGAGCCAAGCTCCTACCTCTCCATGATGGAGTTTGTTCCAAGGTTCAAAAAAAAAGCTTTCCAATGCAAAACATTCCAAGATCAACAATCTACAAGCATGCAACAATCTCTAACTTTCTCCCAATTTGTAAGAGCTCCAAAAACCAAAAGCAAGTCGCCAAAAATGAAGTGATAAAAGTGAAGCAACCCAAAAACAAGCCAAGGAATTCAAATATATAGAAGAGGGAAGAGAAGAGGATGAGGTGGATCCAAGTAGGATGCCACATCACACATCCTCAACTCCAACTCATAAGTCAACTTCAAACTCCAAGGCATAATAAATAAGTGGGTGGATAAAATGATAGTTTACTTACACACTCAAATCAAGCCCACACCCCATAAGGACTGAAATTAAAAACATGTAAGAAAGTGCAATTAAAACTTACAATTTGTCTTCTCAAAATGCATAAAGAAAGTCTAATTGTAGCTCCCCAACCATAGGTAAGGTTGGTATACAAATTTAAGAGGTGTGGGACAAGTTTAACTTGTCCCACAAGCCTCCAAAATTAGCCTCCAAAGAAAAATTCGAATTTCAAAGAAGGTGGAGTGTTTCACACTCAAATTTTTACTTACACAACACTTACACATCACTTACAACACTTGATCCAAGAGCCAACAACTCTATTAATTACATTCTCATGACCCATTTTAATTAATTAATCTAACAACATGATTACTCATAATATTTACACACAATTTAATTAAATAGAAGGGGAAACACATTACTTATAAAACACATACTAACTTTAAACAAAGGAACCAAATAAAAGAAATACACAAAGTCCCATGGTCACATTTGAAGGTGATCCCCCATGGGAATCCCTAACAACAATCAAACATACACAAAACAATACATGTTGCCATGGTGACCTTTGTTGAATTCATCTAGAATTCCAATGTGGTTGGTCTCCAATCCCCCGATGTCTGTTGTGATATGTTTTACCTGCAAAACACAAATACCTCCTTCGGCCTCATGGCTACATTAAATCATCCAAAATAAATATACATTAAAATTCCAAAATCATCCATACATATAAATCACAACATCATCAAGGCAAACAACAATATCATTTGCAATCTCATCAACAACTATATGATCATCAAATTTAATTCAATTTTCTAGGTCTACTCAATATATCAAAATATCACATGTCCGAACAACATCCATAAATATAACCATGTCAACAACATGTCAATATCCATATAAATGTCTCTAATAATCCACATGCATCATATATGAATCAAAGTCAATAATAGTCCATGCTCTAACATCTAACATCATGCTAAATCAAAAGTCACAATAATGTCCATAATATAGTTAGCAGTGTCATAATCAATATCAAAATGTGTCGAAGGGAAGTGGGTACTAGAGAAACCTAAATGTAATGAATATGTAAACTATAAAAATACATGTTGTGGAGTATGTCTATATTGTGTTTCTTATTGTAATTGGGTCATTGTCCTTGTTTACATCATTTGAAAAATACATTGATGTGTCCCCTATATTATCCTATTGTATGAGTGGGTTCATGTTTATGTAAGTGTCGTACGTGATGTTGAATTTCTTTATTTAGATCCCATGGGTGTTGTGTTATGAGCAATGAAAAAAATTATTCCGATAATTTTACTCTTATATTTTGGTGTTGAAAATGTGGGCATTACATACTCTAGTTATCATTATAGTAGACATGCTAAAGGTATATGTACCCAATACAACTTAAATTTAGTTACAATGTAAATATTATGTTGCAATGGACCTATCAACACTAAATTTAACATTGTAATAATGTGAAAAATATGATGGCTGTAATTTCTAAATAATGGGTGATACAAGTGTGTGGAACACAGAGTTGTAATAAATCCAAACAAGGTTATCAATTGTTACATTTCATGCTCCAAGTTATAATGTGGAATTTGATCTGTTGCCTCAGCTTACAGATAAATATCATCCTCAGCTATACAAGATGTATAATCATGTTGACTACAATCGTCATTATCCCTTGATTTTATAAGGATTGGAAATTGGATAACACTGTCAATCTCTCAAGTTTCATACATTCAACGTGAATATTAAACTTCTTGTGACAATTGCAGCGGAAACTGGTGTTTAATAGTCATTGAAATTATCCTATATAATGATTTGGCGTTTTCTACTTTCTTTTATAACATTTAGAATTCAGAGCTTTTCACCTCCTTTAAAGGAATAAAATTTTGATAAAATTATGTTGCATTAGATTTTTTAATTCAATCAAAATACAAATACTTTTAAAAAGTATGCAAAGATCTCTCACTACATACGTGGAAGGAAATCAAGAAACATTTTAAAGATTTCCGACATTCTAAAAAATGTTTGTACAAGTTTTGGCTATATATTCTATACAGAATTTCCATATCTATTTTACTCGTGAATATATTGTGGTACTATTTTACTATTTGAACCACACAATTCAATAAGTCATTAGATTTTTGATGATTTTAATTTTGACCCCAAACACATTTACATTACGAACGTGGCAAGGATATTAGCCGCAAAAAAATATCTGGCACTCATGGATGGCTCTCATCTCTCCATACTCAGACTTCGTCATTTCAAAAATTTTGTAATCTTGTACACAAAAACAAACAAACACACAATATGTCTAATCAATAAACCAAGAACTTTTTATATGCCATGCTAGCTAAGTATGGTGTAATGAACCATACTTTTTTAATAAAAATATTATATATGTTTTTAATTTTAACATTTGTAATAAATGAAATACTTTTAAATTATCTTTTTTTTTTGATCTCACCTTTCTGATGTAAAATACAACATAATGTTATTTATATATCATTAATAAAAAAATATAATATTATTATATATTTATTTATATACATATGTGTATTGTAATATGTATTTTATATATAAAATCTATACAAAAATGATGCTCATATTTAAAATTTACATGTTGTATAAAACAATTATACCAAGTATTTGCAAGTATTTTTTTGGCTAGAATTATGAAACGTGTCTAGACAATTGTCAAATTTAACCCATAGTGGCTATCATATTGCCAACTTCATTGATAACTTTCTAAAATAAATCTAATGTCATGTTATATGAGTTCAAACATCATCTTTCATTCCCAAAAAAAATTACAATGAATGGACCTAATTATATTGTACTATTGTTGATGTTGACATGTACCCCCAAAAGCTTTGAAGAAAATAAAATAAAAAATCTTGTTTTCATGTTCTCTGCTCCATTAAGAAAAAAAGATCTATTATTTTTTTTGGATGGTATGGCCTTAAGTTGCACCTCCATAACCTTGAGATTTGTTTGAAAAAAAAATTACACCAAGAGTCTTGCCACCACTGGTGTTGGCAACAACATCCACAAAATCCACCTTCCATTAAGCCTTGATGGTTTATTTTTCCTTGTTATAAACTCTCGTTTTAGCGCAGTTGTAGGGATGTCGGTGCATGTCCAAAAGGCTTGGATGGAATCATGTTCATTTTCAAAAATTTACTTGCCTAGCAAAACAACATGAATGAGAGACACTATCTCATAAGGTAGTTGCAGGACCTCAAACAAATCCATGAGATGTTGTGAATGGTCTCACCAACATTCCCATCGATAAGCATATGCCTTTACCTAGTGCACAAGCCTCATAAAGGAGGCAACATAGTTTCAAAATTCTTATCTTAATCCAAAACTAAGCTCTGCATAGGCATTCAAGGAATGAAATGGCCCTTGTCTAATGGGGAAAACTTTGAGCCATGTATTGTGTCGTCCTTAATCTCAATTACCTCAAAGGATTCGATGAGTCTCTATCACTTACGCCTACATATAGGAAGCTTCATAATGTTTGAGTCTCTCATGTTTTTACCTTGGTCATCTTGCACTCAAACACATCCTCATAATTTATCTAACCTTCTTCTTTATGAGATTTAAATATCAACAAAACAATCAACATTTTCCTTGGAGTTGTGGATGACCACTTCCTTGAGTTAATATTCCTAGGCAATGAGATCTCCAAATTTCTATACTCCCTCATCTCGCTGGCCAACAATCCCACTACAAATCATAAGCAAGAACATGCCCAAAGGGAAGCAACAGACTAGACTCACAATATTTTTGTTTAATACTTTCTTCTCTCTTTGGATTAAATAGTTGTTATTCCCTCTTTTTAGAAATACTACTCCTTTGTGCTTCCTTCTATATATTTACTCAAGTACACTACATGGTATAAAATTACATATCGTATAAAATAATTATTTCAAGTATTTACAAGTATTTTTCAGCTAGAAGCATGAAACGTGTCTATACTATTCTCAAATTTATCCCTTATTGGATATGGTATTGCCCACTTCATTGATAAATTTCTAAAATAACTCTAATATTGTGTTATATAAGTTCAAACATCATCTCTCATTCCCAAAAAATTGCAATGATTGGACCTAATTATATTTTACTATTGTTGATGTTGACATACACCCCAAAAGCTTAGAAGAAAATAAATAATTTTTTTTTTTTCTTCCGTGTTAAGTTCCATTGAAAAATGTGTTTCTATTGTTCTTTGGATGGTATTTCCTTTATTTTTAGCCCCATAACTTGTGCGTGCTTTGTGTGAAACAATAACATTACACTAGCGCTTTTTTCCAAAGCACTAGCGCTAAGAACAACCTCCATAAAATCCACCTTCTATTAAGCCTTGATGGTTTATTTTTTCTTGTTATAAAATATAGTTTTAGCGTAGTTGTAGGGATGTTCTGTACATGGCCAAAACCGCTTGGATATAATCATGTTCATTTTCAAAAAAATTAATCCCTAATAGAACAACATGAATGAGAGACACTATCTCGTAAGGTAATTGCATGACCTCAAACAAATGCATGACATCTTATGAATGACCTCGTCAACATTCCCACCGATAAGCATAAGCCTTTACATCTTGAACAATCCTCGTAAAGGAGACAACATAGTTTTCAAAACTATTATCTTAATCCAAACCTAAGCTCTATATAGGAAATTGAGGGAATTAAATGGCCCATGTCTAGGGGGAAAAGCTTCTATCCATTGATTGTGTTGTCCATATTCTCAATGACCTCAAAGGCTTTGACAAGTCTCCTTCACCTATGCCTACAAGTAAGAATCTTCATCATGTTTGAGTCTCTCATGTTTTTTCCCTTACTCATCATGCCCTCCAACTCATCCTCATCATTTAGCTTACCTTCTTCTTTATGATATTAGAATATCAACAAAACCATCAATGTTGTGCTTGGAGTTGTGGATGTCCACGTGCTTGAGTTAATGTTCTTATGCAATGAGATCTCCACATTCAAATACTCCCCTATCTCGCTCGTTAACATTCCCACTACAAATCGTAAGCAAGAACATGTTTAAGCTTACTAAAGGGAAGCAAGAGACTAGACTAATTTTTTTTTGAAGCTGATTCAATACTTTCTTCTCTCTTTAGAATGAATAGTTGTTATTCCTTCGTTTTCAAAATACGACTCCTTTGTGCTTCCTTCTATATATTCAATCAATTAAACTACACGGTGTATTTCCATCTCTCACTTCACTATCATATCTTTCTTTACACATGACACAATTGTGTTTTTACAACTATTTCGGCATTTCCATTGGAACCCTTTTGTGCGATTGCTAGTTTTATTTTATTTTGTGTTTTATGACGAAGAGATAAAAATGTTATCGAGTATCAAAATACAATAGTATGAGCAAGTGATAGAGATTATTATATTTGAAAAATTAATATCGAAATCCACCAAAAGATATATAGGACTTAGATAATAAAACATGCATTTAGAAGTAAATATTTAATTTTTTTTTAAGTCACGAAGGAGGAGATGGGAAGGTTGAAAAAGAAAAAAAATTTCATCTTGTACCCTACCAAAAATTATATCAACAAGGGGACCAATTCTAATGTTTTATTCTTGTCATGGAACATTTCAAAATGTTGAAAATTTTGAAATTTTTGTGTCATGGGTAAATTGTTTCCATTTTTGGTCATCTTTGCACTTTATTGAGTTAGTCTTTAATGCAATGGAAAAGGAGTTATTCAAATTTTATATTAATTAGAAGCGTATTAGCTAAGTCAAAAGTTATTGGAGGAATAGGAGGAATTGTTCCATTGTTCCTCTTGTTCCCAAGATCTCTGCCATCTCCACTTCATCGATCAAGTCGGGCATGTCAAGAAAAGACATTACACTCAACCTTGTTCCAATATCTCTTGTGTTACTTGATTCTTCGATTTTCCCGATCCCCATCCTTGTCGCCATTTTCATGTTTGATAAGAACCATAAGAACTCGTACACATTTTCTTTTTTCCATGGTAAGATGACTTGCCTACTTTCAACTACTCCATTGGTTAAATTGCATCCATTGGGAACCATCGAACTTTTTCCCATGTCCCTTGTGTACGTTTAAGCCCCGCTTCTCCGGACCTCTTTAAAATCAGCCAAGCTAGGTTTGTGCGCGCCATTTGCACTATTCCCTCAGCCATCATGCGATACGATTTCTACTTTAAACATGGTTTTAGGGGGAAAATTTTAATTTGGGGCATTGTCCATTGGATATAAATAATGTGTCCCACCTCGATTTCATCACACATTTGCATATAAGAACTCTTACCACCTTATCAATTTTCCTTGTGGCCTAAAAGAAATTTTGTGTCTATTTCTCCCCAAATTCTCAACCATTTTTGAATTGTTATTGTTGTGTTGACACCTTCCTTTGCATTCAAATGGTGATTTTTTTATCACCTTGTATGGCCCCATTTCAAAATAATTTTCTTGTTTTAGTGCCCTCCTTGTCTATTTTACCAAGTTTGTGTAGACACAAAATCATGCACTTGGGTACATTTCTAGGTCCTAAAATTATACTATAATTTACATGATTCTTAACAAATAAAACTAGTGACTCACAACTATCTTTGCACTCTTTTCTTTTTCTCTTTCTTTGTATTTGGTCTTGCACACCCTACATCCAAGTTGAAAATTTTTTTTGTTATATTTTATGGATTCATAGACCAATGCCTAGAAAAGATAGTAGCGCCCGAGGAACTCCTATCCCCTCTCGGTTCCCATGACACTTTCTTATGTTACTCACATGTTTTGGGTCTCTTTTATCTTTTGGGAATTTTTTATCTTATGGGTCATCCTTCCAGTTTTAATTATGGTATTCTAATAGGGGAATGATATAAATAAATAGTTGTGTTCAAAATGAAGTAACGATGACTAACAATTAGTATCATTGCCTAATATTACATTCAAAAGGAATCTATAGCACTCCAAGGAATCCATCTTGGATCCATTCAAGGGACAAGGGACTGCAAATCTTTGCATACATAACATAAAAATGAGAAGTTCATTTTATTTATTCCACACATTATATTACATTATTACATTCTAGGGTATAATTTCTACACAAGTTAACCCTAGAGTACAATTTCTACACAAACTCACAAGAACTACATGGATTTTGAGATAAAGTGCAACACTCGGTTGTAAGTTCCCTCTTAGGGTGACTATCAGGGTCATTCTTACTCCCCATTATGCATATTTTTATATTTTATGTGGTTTGTGTGCTTCTATAGGTGAGTTTGGCTTTTGTAGGTTATAGGGGACCTTGAAAATTAAAAGAGATATAATCGGAAGTCAACACAAAACAATTGTGACACTCTTGCAACAAAGTGAAAACTAGTTCTTACCATTTTCGTAGTCATGGCTGCCTCGTACATGTCTCTAACACCCATGTACATCTCTATTCATGAGTTACAGGATTTATACTTAACATTTACCATACTTTGCCACACTTTTTCAACACCTTTCCCATTCCAAACTAAGTTCTAGACCAAGCGTAAATTATCTAAGTATCTTTATCTATCTCTTGTGATTAGGGTTTTATATATTAAATCTTACTTTCCTTTTTCATTTCTGCATTTTATTGTTTATGCATCAATTACTCTACAATACTTATATTTAATTAATTCAAATTAAGTTAAATCATTTGGTGAATCCCATCTCTCGAAACCAACCTTGTTTTTATAGATCTTGGCATCTATTTTACCATGGTTGAAACCCATTAACACTTTAGTGATTAAGACCTTCATGATCTCCAAGATCATCTTGTTGAACATCCATAATAATTAGATCTTGTTTTATTTGTTTCTTGTGAGGAAGCCACAAACCTAGCTGAGCTCATCCCTCCCATGTCTAATAATTTTTCAATTCCTATTGCAAAACAACCTTCCTCTTCTACCCTTCCACCTATCTCTATTTTTCATACTTCCATCCTCACTCCTACCAACCATTTCACTCCACCTCTTATTTCTCACACATGACAAGTCTGCTCTTCTAGCACTCAAAACCTCACTTCCTTATACTAGGACCTACAAATTAAAATCCATTATCTATAACAAGATACTTCCCATTCTTCTCCATCTCTTGAATCCTCATCACTCCTTAATACCCCTTTCATACATATCATTTCTTCTTATCCACTTTCACCTAACTTTTTCACCCCTAATATGCCCACTTTCAATGGCCATGGTGACTATGAACAAATATTCTATCTTTTCACATGGCATGTCTTGAGTATGGGATGATCATACATTTCTAAATAGGTTATTTCCTATAAGTATTCAAAATTATGCCATGCATCGTTTTATGATCTACATTTTCATGCGGTAACTTCTATTATGTATTTAGCCAATGCTTTTCTTGTTATATTTTTCCATTAATATCATCACCACGATATCATATGCACAACAAGCTCAAATAAAGAAAATATCTATGATGAGCATCTATTAGACTATATGTGCTACATTATAACATCAACCTAGCTAAGATGACTATTGTGCTTGTTGATTCGGAACTAAAATATCTTTTTTTCAAAGCCTCTTACTACCACTTCAGAGAGTGTTATCTTTGAGACCTCTTTGTCATTTGATCAATTATTTCATATACTTAAAATGTGTGAATTCAAACTTATATATATGGCTAAACTAAAGTATCCAGATACTCGTACAATTTTTTCTAATATTTTTCAAGGTAAATCAACATTTAAGCCATCTCCTAAGCCCACTGAGATAAAAGTAACTATTAATTTTTTCTTTCCACCTCAAAATATTCGATGGAAACCTCCAAAGAATAATGTTACCAAATTACCTTATGCACCTTGATTTGTATTTCCTCGAATCCTCGAAAGAAATATAATCACCCTTCCACCTCCAACAAATCTTGATCCATCTCACCCATGTGCCAAAATTATGACAAAAATGTAAAATGTGACTATCACCAATGCATTTGTAAATCTATTGATCATTGCTTCAAACTTTGGCATCTCATTCAGGATCTTCTGGGAAATAGTTAACTTGAGATCCCCGAGACATCCACTTCTACACTTTGGTCAATGATAACAAAATATTAAAATATTTAATTAATACCCTTTTCCAATCATGAAGAAAAAGTTACTAATTATTCTACAATCATACATATTGTGTTGTGGGTTTGTCAATAACACCATGATATATCTAGCATTTACTTTTAATGTGTGCTCTATTCCAATTTTATTGCTATCAAATGTCCATTATTGAATATCATATATCTAGTTCCTAATTATTCTAGCTACATCAAGCTTCATGTTATCGTTTATCCTCTTACCATACTTGTGTCATTCATTATAGCATCTTCAATCAAATTTTGTGACATGATTTTATGTATTTCTTGTCTTCGTTATGCTGAGGTCATTTCCCTCCATGAATCATTTGTGTCTCAATTACATTCACAATAAGAAAGTTGTCATTCTTAAATTCATTTCACCATGAGCACCATTCCCTAAGTATAGCGTTGATGATATCTTTCTATCAATTACATCATCCATACCTCTCAAATATAAGGCATATTTCACACCTAGTTATCCTATTCATAAATTAACTACTTCGGGACCTTTTCTTCCACACCAATCTATAGCCCATCTCTTCGGTCTAAGTCTCCTACTTTGGAAGCACCTTCACATAGGTGTTCACCACCTCCTTCCCCACACCATTCTCCTTCACATATACCTCATTACACTCATACTCTTCCAATCTTAGAACATTGTCACATTAGTTTATCTTCTCGGATATTAGGTGGAGGTCCTTTTCCCTTAAACTTAGTTGGATAACCTTTTATCCTCTTCACACTTGGGGCACATCACTTACTTCCCCCTAAAATAATCAGTTGTCTATAATGTATCCTACTACACTCCATGCTTCATAACTAATCTTTCTCACTACTCGTACGCACTTGTATATACATGCCTTATATCATCATTACCCTATGACGCACTCTAGTTACATTGTTCATACATGATTGTTGAGGGTCTAAATATTAAATGAACCTCACTAGATTTACTTTTCATTCTCTATGCTTCATGATCTATCTTTCTAGAAAACATTTTAGAGCCATTTTCTGCGATGACACACTCTTGTTCTATGGTTCATTATCAATTATTGTTGACACATTTAAAAATTAACCATATCTCATACATGTCCACCATGGGGCACGTTGTTCCTACCATCTTCACACATTACACACCATTTAATCATACACATCCATATATTTTCATACCTCGGTTGAAATTAATATTCCTTTCTTATAGTTCTTAGATATTTCACATATTTTATTATTCTAGTTATATACTCTATATTTCATTATCTTTATCATATACACATGCGTGTTCACTTGGATTCTTATTATGACGATATATTTTCACATGCTTTACTGATGATGTTATTGATGTGTAATCACATCACCCTTAATTGTTTGAAACTCAATAGATTGAAAGTGTTAGTGTGCTTGCATAACATGGAAATTTTCCCAAACTGTGGGACTTCGCAATTGAGATAGCTCTCTAAATGAAGGCCGACTTCTGTCCTATCCTAATGCCAACTACTCTAAAGTGTAGAGAGTTGCAGATCCAACCTCATCTAATATTTACAAGGAGACAAAGATAGAGAAAATTCATGAAAATAAAACCTACTCTAAGGGAAGGTGATGCACTAAGAAGGATGTTAAATAACCTTCACAATAAACACAACACTACCAAAACCTTGTAATGAAAACAACAAACATACACAATAATCTTACATGTAATGAAAGATTAGATAGATGTAATAGAACACATAAGAGGGTTTGAAACATCCATATATATGATTTTATTTCTCTCAAGTTCATACAATCATCACATGGCCAAAGACACAAATTTTCCTTCTGATGTCTAGTAGGGAGGTTTGAAATATCCACAAATCGCTTATAATCAAGAAAGAAGGGAGGGGCATATACAAGTTTTCCAACATTTTGAAATGAGACCATGATTACAATATACAAGAAAAATGAGAGAAGGAATTCAAAATCCTAATTCAACCGTTATAAAATGCATTAAAATCAATTGCAATAATGATGGGTGCCACTGCAAAACACATGCCTCCTTGTACTTTACCTTGTTGGAGAAGAAAGGAAACAAATACCTCATCATTTACGTAGGTGAGAAAAATGGAAGACTATATTTCTTCATTTTAAATTCTTATTCTCATAATTTATTAAGAGGACAACGAGAGATTTCCAAAATTCCAATTTTATACAAATCGACCTCCCAGTCAAAATTTATGGCCATCTGAAGATGAGGGTGTCATCTTTGAAACAAATGCGGGTGATTAATTGCCTCTTTTCAAACTTTGAAACTACATGACAACCTCTGAAATCTGAAATTTTGGACATTAAGGATTTGGGACTTCAATTTTTTTGATTTTAGAGCTTTAGTTACTATTCATTACACAAGTTAGCTTTAGAGTTCAAAAGTTGAACCTCTGAATTTTGAAATTTAGACTTCATAGTTTGGAATCGAAACCATGACGTGTGACATTATTAATTGCTTGAGAAAAATTTCTAAAATTCTGAAACTCTAAAGTCAAAAATTTGGACTTTGGGTTTTAGACCTTTTCCTTCTCATACTTTTAAGTTTTGGGGTTTGAGATTTTTGATTTGGAGTATAGGTTACTATTCAATGCTCAAGTTAGCTTGAGAGTTTCAAAATGCCGAACCTCCAAAGTCTAAAATTTAGACATCGAGTTCGAGATTCAAAACCATGTCGTGTGACATTGTTCATCACTCGAGAAAAAGTTTTGAAATTCTAAAACTCGAACTCGAAATTTGGACTTTGACTTTAAGACATTTTCCTATTTAAAAGTTTCATGTTTCGAGATTTTAGGGTTTTGTATTTTGGGGTTTTCTTATCCATCCGAGCACATGTAACCTCGAAATTATGAAACTTAGAAGTCTGAATTTTTAACTTTGGTTTTCAAACTTTCGAACCTCCTCCTCGTAGCATTATTCACTTCTCGACCCTATCGAGACTTGAAAATCCAACCTCCCAAGTCCAAAATTTAGACTTGGTAGTTTGGACATTTGACATACCGATCCATGGCAACACTGTTGTCCCAAAATTAGAGTTCATCCCAAAACCTTGAGCCTTTTCAGACTTCAAATTTTCATCTTTTGGGCATTTTCATTGTTTTTACCTTTCTTGTCCATCAAAACTCCGAATTGTTAAACCTCTTAAGTTTGAAGTTTTCAAACTTTAGGGCTCCCATTTTCACTTATCTCAACTCCAAGTTCCTTCAATTTCTTTCCTCTTATATCATTTCCATTGAAAAGGCCTCCCGAACCTTACCATTAGATTCGAAATGTGATCTCTCATGGCCGAATGATCCCTCAAATTTCTCAGTGTACAAGTTCATGTTTATTCAATTTTACCTAAGGGAAAAATTGGATAATAAATGTTTGGCATTATACCTTTTAGTATTCCTACCAGGGTCCTGGGACATCTACATTTCATACTTTCACACATTACAGTCTTATTGTTTCATCATTTACTACTTCTACTTTCTATCACATTACTTTCTATTGATATATACATGTTTTGACATACTTTTTATCTTTATAAGATGTTAATGGGTGTGTCATTTGTAGTATTTGCTTTCCAAGACTATATGCCATCATGGTTATCTACCAAACTTTGTTTGAAATTGTTTGTCATTGTATGGTATTGTGTGGGCTAAGCCATATGTCTTTTATGCTTATTTTTATTATTTTGGTTGATTCCACCCTGATTGTATTGTGACATTTTGAGTAATGTCCCACGCATGAAACCATCTTTTTGTGGTCCAATTTTTTGTGCAACTTCTTGATTACATTGTCTTATATTTCATGGTCGATACTTCTTCTACTAGCACATGTTACTACCCACTTTTTTTGCATGTTCCTTGGTTTCTACTATACACATCCCCTTACCTTTGCGGGTATACAATTAATTTAACATTAAGTCCTCTCTTTCGGACCACATTCTCCTAGTGAATTTGTTTTTACACTAGACTAGCAGGGCATACATTGGGTGAAAAATAACCCTAAAATATCTCGAGGTACAAAAATAACTACACAAGACATGAACAAAATAGGAACACAAGCATACAAAACCACCCAAAATCTGATTTGGGTACTCAACATTGCAAAAAAATAATAGCCAAACATATGATAAGTAGCACTTGTGTACCCCTTTTCATACCATTGGTTCTAATTTCCTAGGGGCACACATAGTCATCTAACCAAATCAGCATAATACATATAATTATTTAGAGAACTTCCACACTTCCAGGCATAGAAATCTAGTTATAGAGGCACGCCAAGTGAAATGAAACTTAGTTCATGGGCCATTCATTCATGATCCATTAGAAAATGTTCTTCATTGGCATAGGCTTCATATTAATTAGATTGATCAGCCCTCCTCTCTCTTATTTAGTCTCTCTCCATATTCTAATTATTCATTAAGAATGAACTCTTTTTCACTATTTTTTCTTACTCGCTAAAGTGACTTTCAAATTAACATTGTAACACTTGTTTTTCATTAATAATAAAAAGAATAAATTTTATTCCTTAAGTATATGAAATGGTTATAAGTGAGAAGGAAAGGTGTAAAGTCATGTGTGGGGAAGATGAAAATACATTTGTAATGTTAAAATTTGAAATGGATTCCCCATTCCAAAGGGGTTGATAAATGTTATTTTTGTAACTTATTAGATTTCACTACTCCTACAAGTAATAAAAATTTCATTCTTCTATCTCTTTTCCATTACTATGTTCTTCCATACTATCTTTATCAAATTAGAAAGTATTGTGAACTTGTATAACTAAGAAGGAATTTTTTCTCCTTGAATAATGAATTCATAAAAATTATGTCTCTAAGTTATTAATTTTACTATTGATTACATGGTTGAGTTTTTCTAATTAAATGTGTACCTAATTGATTACTATTAGTGAGAATATGATAGTTCTAATCACAACATTAATGTTCTCTCCTATTTCACCTACTCATCTTTACCTCCCTTCACATTAATTTTCTCCCTTGTACATTGTACAAGCACTTTGCACTGCTAGTTTTAGTGGAATATTCCTATGTGACTCCTAGCGTAATGGAAACCCCATAGTTTTAGTTAGTTTATATCCAATAATGAGATAATCCTCTTACCCAAGAAGGAGGGGCTTAGCTTTGTGATTGTTAGTGAAAACCAATAATCTGCACTATAAACAATTATTTCACCAAAAGACCCATCAAAGTCTAAAATTTGATAGATTTAACACAAAATTGTGTCTTCTATATTTCATATGGAAAGGATTGTGTAATTTATAGCCAATATGAATCCTATAAAATAGGGGAGCTAGAAACGCTCTACCTAAAATACATGCATTGTTTCAAATAAATCAACTCTAACAAATACAATATACATGAGATTAGATCTCAAAATAAAAATATTAACAATACTATTTCACTCACGCATATTATGTATATTATTCAAACCATATAAATGTGAGCACTAACAAATATGAATTCCTTACATTCCCCCCCTTAATGCGAACATGGGAGAAAACAATTGCACTTCTTCTCGCAACTTATCGCCTATGCATGCTCATGATCTTGTCTCACTAATGGTTTTGCAAAGGATGACCAATATCCTTGGTATGAGCCCTTGCTCATCTAAAATGAACCCCTTTTCACTTAGGAACCCATCTTCACAAAAATGTACTTATGTCTACTAAAAAGGAACCCATGTTCTAGGTATGAGCCCCTGCTCATCTTCTTCAAGAAACATGATGTTTCCTTTTCCTCTGTGCTTTCATATATCCGCAATGTCTTCACATCAAGGAATTAACATTAGAAAAATTGGTCACTTTATTACACAAGAACATACTAAAAATATGAATAAAAATAGGTACACTTCAACTTTAAAAACACGCTAAAACAAAATGCCTTAACCTCGTTTTGTGCCCCGTCACTTCAGATGCAAAGAGGAAGTTGATTTTCCTCCATCCCCTTGCCTCTAGCCTTCAATATATGTGTTGCTAACTCAGAAGGATTTGGATATGAAGCTCAAAAATTTCCACATTGGTTTATTTGTATAACTTCCCCCACTATGTGAAATAGATTTTTTCCCGATGTTGGGTAACATCAAATATGTTTATGAGGTAATTTTTTTATTTTTTATGGACTTTTACAATGACTTTGAAGACATGAATTTTTTTGTATTTACACATTTGATATAATATCATAGATGAATAGATATTTGGAACTTATTACTCTTATTGACCACTAATATGACAAAAATAATTGTATTTTGAAAATTTGACTATGAAGACTTTTAACGAATTTTGTGACTTTGACACAATAAGAAATAAAATACTACATGTGAATTTTTCTTCTCTATATGTTCACACAATGATATGGAGGACCAACACACATTTAGGTTTTAAACCGCACTATTTAATTAACACCTTATATAAATAACTTAGACACAAGACTCCTTATAATGAGATAATGGACATAATAGACTTATAAATATTATACATAAAAACAATTTTTTTTTTAAAAGATAACACAAGTTATATAGACTATTTTACACTCTAAATAGATGACGTAGACCTTATAATAATAACTCATAATTTTTTTCTAAAAAGTGGAGAGAGAATTACCTTTAATCTAGATGTGTGGATAGAAGAACACGGAGGATCATAAGCATAATAAAGATATTGGGAATTTGAATTCCAATGGAATGAAAAATCAAATTCCAGCGTGAGCTTAAGGAACTCTCAATAGGGTAAATATCACGACCTTATCACGGTGGAGAATATCAGAATGAACAACTAATGCATAGATCTATGGATATTCTCCAAGTGCTTTCCACAATCCACTTCAATGCTTGGGAAGGTGAATCCTTATTTGTAGGTAAAAAGATTATGGACACCAAATTCCACCTATAAAATGCAAATTTGAGTCATATTTTGAACAGGCTTAGACTATGTGTGATAAACTTGTAGAAGATAGACAAAATCTACATGGATATGGAACCGAACAAATATGCAGCTCTTAACCTCTACCTCTATGATGCCCAAAACTTTTTCTATGTCAAAACATCTCAAAAAACAACATGAAGCTTAGGTGATTATGACCAAAAAAATTGAAATATTAAGTGTGTTAATTAAATCTCGATTACGTTATTCACGATTAATAAAAACCTTACTTGATTAATCAATGATTCTTTCGCTCAATTAATTTAATTTAATCAACCCTAGAATTTTCATTTTAATTTCCCATAGCCTAACTACAATAATTACTTTTTAATTCAATTTAATTATTTTAATTAATTAAATAACCCATTTAATTAATTAATGAAATCTTAAATTAACTCTATTTATTTTTCCACTAAGGTTAATACGTCATATCAAATAAATCATTTCTAAAATAAATTACTTAATCTAACATTAACAAACCAAGCATGATAAAGTTTACTTCATATTAAATATTAAAATTTCCCTTAAGCACATTATTTTAAATCCAAACAAGAAAATATTTCCTACTCATCCCTTTAATTAATTATAGTTCCCATATAAAACACTTAAACATTCACAACTTAATAAAAGAACGCATGAGAAACTCAAATAAATAAAATCATTAATTTAAACATCCCCAACTAAATAAATTCCCCACATGTGTGAATATCTCTTATGGGTTCCATTAAATAAATTTTCTCAATCATTATAAAGTTCATTAAAAATTATTCACCCATTATGATGGGAGGAGGATTGAATCTCATCCCTTAGATCTTAGGTCATTCATACTCGACCTAAATTTCCATATGAATTCCTATATGATTCATTTCTAACCCTAAGTGCCTCCATTTGCATAGGTCAAGCTACAGGGAGGCAAAAATGGAGGCAAGGGAATGAGATGTGAAACTATGTGGAAGAATATGTTACAGAGTCAACAATGGGAGGATTTCTCTACCCCAATCCTTTTTATTTTAATATTTTTTTTTCTTCACTAGGGTTTAGGAAATATTTCTCTTGCAAGTTTATTTCAGTTTCTTTTACCAAATTTTCTGGTTCTAGGTGTTTATCCACCCTTTACATTTTGTTTTTCTTTATATATGAAATCAGGATTCATGGGTATCTATTTGTTTACGGATATCTGTGAATGATTTAGATCTAGATGATTAACATTTTCATTTTCATTATATCATACAAAATTTGTTTATAGATGTATATAGATGGATATATACACAAATGTGTGTATATATCCATACATATACTTACAGTGGATCTTACTACATCTATTATCTTTTTTTTCTAAGTTTAAAAACTCAAACTAGGTTTTCGGGTAAATCTTAACAATCTTGAAAAATATAGTTTTACGGATGATTGGCATCGATCGACTAACCGGTGCCTTGATAAGGCCAAGTCTACCGACGTCGGTTACTCTAGCTGACATCGGTCATTGAATCCATAATTTTTATAAAAGAAACATATACACGGGTAAATATTTATATATATATATATATATATATATATATATATATATATATATATATATATATATATATATATCATGTATAGATATATATACTTGTATTATAAGTTTTAAAATGTCTAATATAGATAGATCAAAAATTTTACAGAAAATAGATTATTTTGAGTTTTAACCAACTATGTAGGGGAAGTACATTATATGGAACAAAATAGTATGATCTCTTGATTCATACTTTCAACAAATTACTGATTATAATAAAAAAACAACTATTCACTTTGTTCATTTTTGAAAGGAAAATATAGAAAGAAAGAAATCAATTTCTTTGAAATATTATAGGAAGTATGAAGGAAGATTCATGATTCTTATAAAGTTAAAATATAGATAATATTCCTTCAATTTTTTTACGTAACTTCAAATTAAATTTCAAATTACAACTACAACATTTTACAAGGTTTCAAGTAAATACCCAAGTCCATAAAAATCGAGAATGATACCATATAACATAACATACCTCCTTGAATATTCACCCCAAAACCTTGAGCCTTTTTGGACTTTAGGTTTTTAGGGTTTTGGGCATTTTCATTTTTTTTTACCTTTCTTGTCCATTGAAACTCTGAACTATTAAACCTCTTAAGTCTCAAGTTTTTGCACTTGGGGCTCCCATTTTTCACTTAGCTCAACTCCAAGTTTCCTTCAATTTCTTTCCTCTTATATCATTTCCATTGTGAAGGCCTCCTGTAACCTCGACTAGTAAGAATGAAAATGTGAGCTCTCATGGGCGAATGATCCCTCAAATTTCTCAATGTACAAGTTCATGTTTGTTCAATTTTACATGAAGGGAAAAATTGTATAATAAATGTTTGGCATTATACCTTTTACTATTCCTACCAAGGGTTCTTGGGACATCTACATTTCATACTTTCACACATTATAGGTCTTATTTTTTCATCATTTACTACTTCTACTTTCTATCGATATATACATGTTTTGACATACTTTTTATCTTTCTAAGATGTTAATGGGTGTTTCATGTGTAGTATTTGCTTTGCAAGACTATATTCCACCATGGTTATCTACCAAACTTTGTTTGAAATTGTTTTTCATTGTATGGTATTGTTTGTGGGCTAAGCCATATGTATTGTATGCTTATTTTTATTCTTTTGGTTGATTCCACCTGATTGTATTATGACATTTTGAGTAATGTCCCATGTATGAAACCATCTTTTTGTGGTCCAATTTGTTTGTGCAGCTACTTGATTACATTGTCTTATATTTCACGGTCGATACTTCTTCTACTAGCACATGTTACTACCCACTTTTTTGGTATGTTCCTTGGTTTCTACTATACACATCGCCTTACCTTTGGAGGTATATAATTCAGCTTAACATTAAGTCCTCTCTTTTGGACCACATTCTCCTCGTGAATTTGTTTTTACACTAGACTAGCAAGGGCATACATTGGGTGAAAAAAATACCCCTAAAATATGTCGAGAGTACAAAAAGAACTACACAAAGACATGAATGCAATAGGAACACAAGCATAAAACCACCCAAAATCTGAGTTGGGTACTCAACATTGCAAAAAACATAGTGCCAAACATATGAAAGTAGCACTTGTGTACCCCTTTTCATACCATCGGTTCTAGTTTCCTAGGGGCACACATAGTCATCTAACCAAATCAGCATAATACATATAATTATTTAGAGAAATTCCACACTTCCAGTCATAGAACTCTAGTTATAGACACAAAGAAAGTGAAATGAAACTTAGTTCATGGGCTATTCATTCATGATCCATTAGAAACATGTTCTTCACCGGCATAGGCTTCATATTAATTAGATTGGTCAGCCCTCCTCTCTCTCTTATTTAGTCTCTCTCCATATTCTAATTCTTCATTTAGAATGAACTCTTTTCACTATTTTTTTCTTACTCGCTAAAGTGACTTTAAAATTAAAACACTTGTTTTTCATTAATAATAAAAAGAATAAATTTTATTCCTTAAGAATATGAAAGGGTTATAAGTTAGAAGGAAAGGTGTAAAGTCATGTGTGGGGGAGATGAAAAGACATTTATAATGTTATAAATTTGAATGGCTTCCCCATTCCAAAGGGATTGATAAATGTTATTTTTGTAACTTATTGGATTTCACTACTACTACAAGTAATAAAAACCACATTCTTCTATCTCCTTTCCATTACTATGTTCTTCCATACTATCTTTATCAAATTAAAAAAGTATTGTGAACTTGTATAACTAAGAAGGACATTTTTTTCCTCGAATAATGAATTCATAAAAATATGTCTAAGTTATTAATTTTACTATTGATCGCATGGTTGAGTTTTTCTAATTGAATGTGTACCTAATATGATTACCATTAGTGAGAATATGATAGTTCCTAATCACAACATTAATTTTCTCTCCCTATTTCACCTACTCCTCTTTACCTCCCTTCACATTAAATTTCTCCCTTGTACATTGTACAAGCACTTTGCACCAGTTTTAGTGGAGTATTCCTATGTGAATCCTAGCGTAATGGAAACCCCATAGTTTTAGTTAGTTTATATCCAATAATGAGATAATCCTCATACCCAAGAAGGAGGGGCTTAGCTCTCTGTGATTGTTAGTGAAAACCAATAATCTGCACTATAAAAAATTATTTCACCAAAAGACCCATCAAAGTCTAAAATTTGGATAGATTTAACACAAAATTGTGTCTTCTATATTTCATATGGAAAGCATTGTGTAATTTATAGTGCAATATGAATCCTACAAAATAGGGGAGCTAGAAACGCTCTACCTAAAATACATGCATTGTTTCAAATAAATCAACTCTAACAATACTATTTCACTCACGCATATTATGTATGTTATTCAAACCATATAAATGTGAGCACTAACAAATATGAATTCCTAACATTCCACCCCTTAATGAGAACATGGGAGAAAACAATTGCACTTCTTCTACAACTTATCGCCCATGCATGCACATGATCTTGGCTCACCGATGGTTTTGCAAAGGATGACCAACATCCTCGTGCATGAGCCCTTGCTCATCTAAAATGAACCCTTGTTCACTTTAGGAACCCATCTTCAACAACAATGTATTTATGTCTACTAAAAAGGTACCCATGTTCTAGGTATGAGCCCTTCTCATCTTCTTCAAGAAATATGATGTTTCCTTTTTTATGTGCTTTCATATTTCTACAATGTCTTCACATCAGGGAATTAACATTAGAAAAATTGGTCACTTTATTACAACAAGAACATACTAAAAATATGAATAAAAATAGGTACACTTCAACTTTAAAAACAAGCTAAAACAAAATGCCTTAACCTCGTTTTGTGCCCCCGTCACTTGTAGATGCAAAGAGGAAGTTGCTTTTCCTCCATCCTCCTATTCCTCTGGCCTTCAATATATATGTTGCTAACTCAAAAGGATTTGGATATGAAGCTCAAAAATTTCCACATTGGGTTTATTTGTATAACTTCCCCACTATGTGAAATAGATTATTTTCCGGACATATCAAAGGGTGACATCGAAAATATGTCTATGAGGTAATTTTTTATTTTTTTATGGACTTTTACAATGACACTTAGAATGAATTTGAAGACACAAAATTTTTGTATCGACACATTTGATATACTATCATAGATGAATAGATATTTGGAACTTATAACTCTTATTGACCACTAATACGACAAAAAAAAAAAATTGTATTTTGAAAATTTGACTATGAAGACTTTTAACGAATTTTGTGACTTTGACACATATAAGAAATAAAATACTACATGTGACTTTTTATTCTCTATATGTTCACACAATGATATGGAGGACCAACAAACATTTAGGTTTTAAACCGCAATATTTAATTGACACCTTATATAAATAACTTAGACACGAGACTCCTTATAATGAGACAATGGACATAATAGACTTATAAATATTATACATAAAAACAATTTTTTAAAAAGATAACACAAGTTATATAGACTATTTTACACTCTAAATAGATGACGTAGACCTTATAATAATAACTCATAATTTTTTTCGAAAAGTGGAGAGAGAATTACCTTTAATCTAGACGCGTGGATAGAAGAACACAGAGGATCATAAGCATAATAAAGATATTGGGAATTTGAATTCCAAAGGAATGAAAAATCAAATTCCAACGTGAGGTTAAGGAACTCTCAATAGGGTAAATATCACGACCTTATCATAGTGTAGAATATCGGAATGAACAACTCGATGCATAGATCTACATGGATCTTCTCCAGTGCTTTCCACAATCCACTTCAATGTCTTTGGGAAGGTGAATCCTTATTTGTGGAGGTAAAAGATTATGGACAGCAAATTCCACCTGTAAATGCAAATTTGAGTCATATTTCGGGCTTAGACTATGTATGATAAACTTGTAGAAGATAGACAAAATCTACATGGATATGGAACCGAACAAATATGCAACTCTTAACCTCTGCCTCTATGATGCCCAAAACTTTTCTATGTCAAAACATCTCAAAACAACAACATGAAGCTTAGAAGATTATGACCAAAAAAATTGAAAGATTAAGTGCGTTAATTAAATCTCGATTACATTATTCACGATTAATAAAAACCTTACTTGATTAATCAATGATTCTCCCACTCAATTAATTTAAATTAATCAACCCCAATTTTCATTTTAATTTCCCATAGCCTAGCTACAATAATTACTTTTTAAACTCGCTTTAATTATTTTAATTAATTAACTAACCCATTTAATTAATTAATGAAATCTTAAATTAACTCCATTTATTTTTCCACTAAGGTTAATAGGCATATCAAATAAATCATTTCTAAAATACATTGCTTCATCTAACATTAACAAACCAAGCATGCTAAAGTTTACTTCATATTAAATATTAAAATTTCCCTTAAGCACATTATTTTAAATCCAAACAAGAAAATATTTCCTACTCATCCCTTCAATTAATTATAGTTCCCATATAAAACACTTAAACATTCACAACTTAATAAAAGAACACATGAGAAACTCAAATAAATAAAATTATTAATTTAAACATCCCCAACTAAATAAATTCCCCACATGTGTGAATATCTCTTATGGGTTCCATTACATAAATTTTCTCAAGCATTATAAAGTTCATTAAAAATTATTCACCTATTATGATGGGAGGAGGATCAATCTCATCCTCAGATCTTAGGTCATTCATACTGACCTAAATTTCCTTATGCATTCCTATATGATTCATTTCTAACACTAAGTTCCTCCATTTTCATAGTTCAAGCTACAAGGAGGCAAAAACTAGATGCAAGGAATGAGATGTGAAACTATGTGGAAGAAGATGTTACAGAGTCAACAATGGGAGGATTTCTCTCCCTTTGATCCTTTTTATTTTAATATTTATTTTTCTTCACTAGGGTTTAGGAAATATTTCTCTTGCAAGTTTATTTTAGTTTCTTTTACCAAATTTTTTGGTTCCGGGTGTTTATCCACCCTTTACATTTTGTTTTTCCTTAGATATGAAATTAGGATTCATGGGTATCTATTTGTTTACGATATATGTGAATGATTTAGATCTAGATGATTATCATTTTCATTTTCATTATATCATACAAAATTTGTTTATAGAGGTATATAGATGGATATATACACAAATGTGTGTATATATCCATACATATACTTACTGGTGGATCTTACTACATCTATTATCTTTTTTTCCGAGTTTAAAAACTCAAACCTGGGATTTCTGGTTGAATCTTAACAATCTTGAAAAATATAGTTTTACAAGATATGATTGGCATCGATCGACTAACCGGTGCCGATAAGGCCAAGTCTCACGACGTCTGCTTACTCTAATATATATTCATCGGAGTTTTTAAAATGTCTAATATAGATAGCTTAAAATTTTACAGGAAAATACATTAATTTGAGTTTTGACCAAGTATGGAGGGGAAGTACATTATATGGAACAAAATAGTATGATCTCCCGATTCATACTTTCAAACAAATATACCGATTATAATCAAAAACAACTATTCACTTTGTTCATTTTGCAAGGAAAAATACAAAAATAAAGAAATCAATTTCCTTTGAAATATTATAGAAGTATGAAGGAAGATTCATGATTCTTCTATAGTTAAAATAGAGATAATATTCCTTCAATTTTTTTTGCAGAACTTCAAATTAAATTTCAAAGTACAATCGCAACATTTTACAAGGTTTCAAGTAAATACGAAGTCCATTTCTAAAATCGAATGATACCATATAACATAACATACCTCCTTCAATATTCACAACCTCAAGTATGTAGATTTATTAATGTCCTTTGATAATATAAAATTAGAGATCAACAATACTATACTAAATTGTAGACTTAATGGATTTACAATGGATTTCACTTTCCTTCCATGATCAAAATTTAAGATAATTATATACATTACATTCTTTACAAAAAAATTATAATTAATTAAAATCCAATTAGTACAAGCACTCCACCCCAAATGGTGAAGACAACATGTCAAAGTTCCTCCAAAATACATCCTTTCAACAAATCCAAAACGTAGATAAAACCTGCAACCTTTTTCTCCATTGCATCTTTTACACATAATAAGAGAGAGAGCTACAACACTCTCCTCCCAACCAAATTTAAATGAAGGGTGAATCCACTCGAATACATTGATGCCTGAGCTCTAACAAAGTACAAATGAAGAGAGTTCACAACCATGGCAACTAACAAGGGCTTCCACATTTCAACAAACACACTCAAACAATTTCTTGAAACATATAAACAACAACAAGAAACCTGCAATGTTTTTCAAAATACACAAAGGCTCAATCAAGAGCCAAAAGGAGAGAAGGCACATGGGCAGCCCCTTCTACCTCTAAAGTGGGTTAAGTGTCCACATTGAAAACCTCTAAAACCCCATCATACAAGTTCTTTTATCCCTCCGTTAACTCTTATCACTCCTCAAGTAAATTTTACAAGGATAATTAATAATTTCCCCATATCCTTCCACAAGGTTGAAGACCCTTCCCACAAATCCCTTTACAATTCACATATTGGTTATCCCTCCCTCATAGCTCCCATTTTCTTCATCCCTACACCTTCCTTAAGGGAACTACTACCCAACCGTTGTTGCAAATCAGCAAAGACTCTGGATGCAAATCAGGTTTCTAAGTTGATGTTTCAGGCATCCAGTGTGATTGCACAACATTGAAACCTCTCTCCAAGTGTGGGACTTGTAAAATGAGAGAGGAATCTCTAGATTAGAGGCTAGTTCCTCAAACTCCTCTGATCAGATCTATTATTTGCACAATTGCAGAGGTTTGAATCCTAATCCTACTCTAAATTCCAAGGAGACAGAGATAGAAAATGCAAAAATTGAAACTAAACTAATAGGTGATACACCAAAGGAGTGGTGAACACTTCTTGTTCATGCAAATTGACACAATTTCATAAAATGCAACATGAAACATCATACATAGGCTGATAAGATGCAATTAGAGGTCTGAAATGAAGCAAGACAATACAAACAAAGGACTGAAAATTGATCACAGAGTCTGCACTGTCATTTTTCACTGTCAAAATCCTTGCATTTGCAACATCAAAGAGGTAGAAACTTGTTACAATCATGAAGAAGGTATGATACTTGCAAAAATCACTTGTTGAAGGTGAAAGAAGAAGCTTGCTATCCAAAAAAAATGTTCAACAACAAAAATGAGCCAAATCTGGCTTTTACGGTGCGTAATGGTCGAGCCCAGGAGAGAAAACATGTAAAAACATGGAAGCCATTCCCATTGAATGAGGATGCATTAAAATAGCATGGGCATCCTTATAGACCCATGCCCTAACATTTTTGGCCATGCTGAAGAAGAATGCGACCCATTTTGCATTAAAACTGGTTGTTGAAACGTCATTTCTGGCCATTACCACGTGCCAGAGGCATTTCTTGATTTTCTCTCTCCAAACTCAACCAAAATGAAAAATTGACCCTAGAATCATGTACATAATTTCACCAGATTTCCATTGATATAAATAACGTGAAAATCCAAGCTCGGATCGAAGATATGGCGATTTGAAAATTTAGGACAAAAAGCAGCCAAAATCGGATCGACGGGTAAAAAGTTTGAATTTTTACCCGTTTGGTCTTTGAAAAATGTTTCAAATTTTCCCCACGCTCCGCCACTCCAAGTGCCACGTGGCACATTCTCGATTGGTCATGGGGCCCTCTAAGGAAAATTTCCCACAAAACTCCGCCGAGCCATAACTTGAAAAATATGAGGAGTTAGGAGGAAAAATTTACCTTTCTCGGAAAGCTAAGAGAGAGCTCTATCTAATGGTGCCATTTCCGGAAGGTTTGAGTGCCTAAAAATAAAAATGGAGACTAATGCACAAGAGAGGTAAGAACACAAGGAGTTAGCCACAAAAATGAGCAGGGCACATTTTGGATAACAATTTTGGCAACTCGGAGGGGTCATCTCGCTGCTAGATGAAGATACCGGTTGCTCAAGCAATCCATTCTGCATGGAGTCACTTGATTCTCTATTTAATACCCCAACTAGCTAGAACCTTACGAATAGGAACATGGAAAATCACCGGATGGAGCAAGGCTGTAAACACATTCCCAGAACAACAAGTTGTGCCAAAGCACTTAGGGAAATAAAAACAACCTATAACAAAACAATGTGCACAAGCACTTGGAGGAATGAAAACCTAAGCTAATATTTACAAGGTGGAGAATTTACCTCTAGTAGAATGCTTTAGATAGATTCCATTGACTGGAATGCGCCGTTCTTCACCATCTAATGAAGACAATTAGAAGGCATTTATGTCCTTACACTTTGTGACCATGTATGGGCCACTCCAAATGGCATAAAATTTTGAATGCCTTCCCGGTTTTGCTCTATCTCGCATCCCATTTTAACACTATATCTCCAACTTGGAAAGATCTACTCTTGGCCTTCCTATCAAAGGTCTTCTTGATCAAAGCTTGATCCTTCTCCATTGCTTGCGATGCTCGATCTCCGATCTCTCGGAGCTCCATCAACTCTGCATATCTCACCTCCATGGGCCCAAACTCTAACAACTCTAATCGCTTTCATGAGTTCCAATGTTGGCAACTCAAGTGACATGGACAAGATTGCCTCTCTTCCATAAACAAGCCTAAATGGAGAGTTACATGTGGATCTCTTGGGAGTTATCCTATCAACCCATAAGGCTGATTTCAATTTTGTATGCCAAGACCTTTGATTCTCATCAAGAGTCCTCCTAATGATCCTCAACAAGTTCTTGTTTGTAGATTCAGCCAGGAAATTACCCTAAGGGTAGTAGTTTGATGAAGTACTTAGGTAGATCCCATTCTTGACAGCCCACTCAGTCACCTTGGATCCAATGAATGCTAATGCATTATCTAAGATTATTGTAGCAGGTATGCCAAATCTGGTTAGTATCCCCTCATAGAAGTCTAAGATGCTAGACTCATTTGCTTCCTTGAGTGCTACTAATTCAGTCCACTTGGTGAAGTGGTCTATGGCTGTCAAAATCCACTTATGCCCTTGGCTTGAATTGGGATAAATGACTCCAATGAAGTCCAAACCCCATTGCATGAATGGCTAATCAACTGAAATTGGGTGCAATGGAAGGGCAGCAAGCCTCTCTTTACCTGTGAAGAATGCACAATTCTTGCACCTTTTGATCCACGCAAAGCAATCACTGAAAATCTTGGGCCAATAATAACCAGCCTTCATGATTTTTAGAGCTGTCACTCTTGGTGCAAAATAACCACCAGCTGGTCCACCATGGAACTCTTCCAACACCCTATGAATCTGATTTGTACTAATGCATCTCAAGCAGCACTCCATTCACATCTTTCTTGAACAAAACACCGTCTACTATGGCATATGAGACACTTTCGTAATCAAGTGTCTTCTTTGGATTTTTTTCATCTTTGGAGGGCATTGGCCTGTACTTAGGAAATGAATTATACCTTCGGTCTAGCAAGGAGTGGGGACAACATTATCCTCTTCTTGAGAACTACCTTGCACATGGCTGTCTTGAACTGTCAAAACAGCCTCTTCTTTATTGCATACTCCTTTTGCTTGCCGAGAATCACCTGCTCACACAATCCTTTTCCTCTTACCAGCTTGGTGACCTTGATCTCAATGTCATACTCCATGATATGAGTGATCCAACCTACCCTTTTCTCATTCAAATCCTTGTTAAGGAGGAAGTACTTTACTCCCGCATGAGAGACCAACAACTCGAACCTTGTTGTTTGAGACTAGATGCTTTAATTTCTTCAAGCTTCGATTCACGTGTGTACATGCTTCTCAATAAAAGAATATCTCACCTCATAGTCATCTAGGCTTTGCTGAAGAAAGAAATTGGCTACTCATCATTTTCCTTGTTCTACTTTGTACCAAAATGGCAAAATACAGATATCATTACCTCCAAATGCATAGAGGATGAAATCCTTGGAGAAATCCGGGTTGATGAGAGTTGGTGCTTGGGAGATGGCTTCTTTGATTGCTTCAAAACTCTCCTTGCCTTCTGATGTCCACTTGAAAGCCATGATTTTCTTTAACATTTTGGTGATAGGTTTGACAAGGGTCAGAAAATCTAGGACAAACCTCCGAACAAATTTTATTCTCCCCAAGAAACTCGGAAGGGCCTTCTTGGGCTTGCAATGGTAGTGCTCTTATGGCTTCAACTCTCTCTAGATCAATTGCTAATCCTTCTTTGGAGACAATATGGCCAAGGAGCTTTCCTTCATGTGCTAGGAAGATACACTTCTTAGGATTCAAAGACACTCCAAATCTCCCCGCACCTTTGGAAGACTTGTCTCAAATGAGAGAGGTGGTTTGCTGCATTCTTTGAAAAAAAAGTGATATCATCAAGGTATATCATCACCACGTTATTAATCAAACCTTTGAACGCCATGTCCATTGATCTTTGGAAGGTAGCTCTAGTTTTGGACAGACCAAATGGCATTTTCCTATATGCATAAGTTCCCCATTTGGTTGTGAAGGCTGTCTTGAACTCGATATTCTTCCTTCACCATAATCTGATTGTAGCTCGAGTAGCCATCAAGTAGTGAAAACCTCTCGAGCCAGCCACAACTTGCAAAATTTTCTCCATAGAAGGGAGTGGGTAATGGTCCTTGAGAGATGCTCTATTCAAGTCTCTGAAGTCAACACACAATCTGATCTCTCCACTCTTCTTTCTGACTAGAACTAAGTTGGCAACCCAACTAGAATGCTTGATTGGGAATATGATTCTTGACTCAATCAACTTGTTCAATTCCTTCCTCATGAGAGGTTCCATGTGTGGATTGACTGCCTTTTTTTTTTTTTTGCCCCGATGGGCTTAGTATTTGGGTCCAACTCAATGGTTTGCTAAGCTAACTTGGGATTGAAACCTTTCAAATCTTCGTAGCTCCAAGCAAACACATCAGGGAACTCTTGACACAGTTGTATGAACTCATACTTTTCTTGTTCAGTTGTCATCTTTCCAATTTGCAATGGTTTGTTCTCTTCCACCAAGATGGATACTAAATCTTCTCTCTTGACCTAAATGTTTGCTTTCTCTTTCCTAAACTGATCATTGGGATTGAAAATGGACTCCAAAGTGATAAGTCCCTTGGGCAGCTTGTTAGTTCTCAGCTGTACCACTTGGTCACCATACTACTGTTCCAATTTTTCCTGATTTTTAGCTGAGAACTTAGCTTCTTCTTGCAAGAAATGGATGATTTTCTAGTCATTCTCAAACACTTGCCAACTTACATTGTTATCGGCAATCAAGGCCTCACAATCACATGGATGTTTGGCTGTACCTTATCTTTTGAATGCTCCCCACAACGTCAAAGGCTGCCCCAACCGCTGCAAGCCTGCGCGTGAGCTTGGTTCTCTTTCCTAGGAATTGATTTGATGCCAAAACCCTCAAAATCCTCAATGAGGTCCCACACCCTATTCTTGTAGCACTTGAGTAGATCATTCTTGACAAAGATGCTACCCTTGACTGGTTGACAATCAACTCACTGTCACCAAAGACTTGCAAGTTCTTTATTCCTCTCTTGGAGCATGCAAACTGAAATCTAAAAGTTAAATAGTACTTTACTCCTTGAAGTGAAATAAGCATAGCTCCACCTCCTGCGCACCTTGTCTACTCCTTGATCCATCAAAAAAACTGTCATACCTCATTGTCATCCTTGTGGTTTGGCTTGGTGATGCTAGGAATGGGCTGATCTTCTTGATGTATGCAATAGACCCCTAGCTCAGATTCTTCTACTTCTTGATAAGGATCAAAAGCATGCACCTTGTTTTCCCATTCATCAAGAGTTAGATCTAGGATGCTTCCAACCTTGGTGTCAGCTTCATCAGTGCTTAGGTGATCTTCTTGATCAAATGCCGAATAGTTGGCATTGATATGACTTGGAGTGTAGGGCTCAATGTGGAAGTTTGCAATAGGTTCAGACCTGATTGTAGCTTTGGTTCCATACCTCGTTCTAAACAGCATGTGTGACCAACCAACAGACAAATATCCTCCAATCTTGGCTATGAAATCTCTTGAAAAACATACGGTAAAAAGAGTGGTGGAAGGTCTATAACTGATACATCTTTTAAAAAAACAACATTTGGACATGCATGCAAGGTAAGACTCAAGTTTCTAATCACCCCAACTCAAGTTATTCTTACTGATGTCCCATCCAAATGCACTACTCCTTTGGATATGGTTTCATATTGAAGTTCTAGGTGATCGCCTATTTTGCTTGAGCATCACCGAGCTACTTGACCCGGAATCAATCATGCAATTGTGCAGCAATTGGTTTCCAATGATTAATGAGACATAAAAAGGAGGGGGCTTCAACATTTTACCTTGCTATCCTCCATGATTCCCTTTAGGCTGGGCAATGTTTTTGAGCACCTTCTCTTACATTTGGACTTGCTGATTCGAAGTTGGCTAGTCCTTCATGGCAGCTTGTAGCAAATCTCTCTAGCCTAGGATAGATAGGGATTCCCACATTGATATATTTACATTTGTCTTCTTCATCCGATCAATGATACTAAATGGTGATGAAGGATCTCTTTGTTGTCCCTTGGTTTGCATATTCATCCCTTGCATGTGGGCAGCAACAATCGGTATTTGAGTTGGTCAGGAGTTGTTCTTGGCTGCCCTTGTGCATTTACAATCGGATTTTGTTTGCCAACCATTTGTGGATCCATAAAATGTTGTGGATTGGTTGGAGCTAATGGTTGTTCTTCACCCAAATTCCTTCTTTTTGACCTTGGGTTAGCTGCACACCTTGAGAGACTATTTGATTTATGCCACAAAAATCCTCTTCTGCCAGCCACAAGTGTGGTGTCATTTGGAGCTGATTGTTGTTGGAATGTTTCTTGTTGTTGGTTGTTTCTTGACTGCCCTCACCCTCCACACCCGTAGTTGTCACCATTAATGCTTGATTCAAGGCACCATTGAAACACATAGATTGGTTATGAGGTTCATTGCATGGAAAACACCAATCATACTCCCGAGAAACGTTGTTTTGTGTTGGCACCAATGCCTTAGAGGTAGATATAGCATTTGGATTATAGGGCTGAAATGGTCTGGTTGGCAAGTGGAGGCCTTGTTTGATTTAGATTTGCAGCTGGATTGGGTGGTCTATGAGGTTGATATGGCTACCTTAGTTAGGCTGAGCTTCAGTGCTAGAAGGAAGGTCTAAAACTTTGGTCTTGTTGCCTCTTGAGAGTAACCAGCTCATTACCTAAATTTTACAATTGCTTCATGACTTCTTGAAGTTCCTTTGAGGCACTAGAAGATGAAGTCGAAGCTTCAATTGAATTCTGATTTCTAGGAGTGGGAGAAGGAGCCAAATTAGGTGCTTGATTAGTGTTTGGGCTCTCTAAACTTGGAAACAATCACATGGGAGGTCTAGGGGCTAGTTTGCTAGCTTGGATCAAACAATTTTCAGCTCTAATGGAAATGCTATAAGCGGTAGGGATAGTTGTGCCTCCCATGGATTGAATTAATATAGAAATATCAGAATTTAGAGCTTTGAGATAGTAAAGAAAAACACATTCTCTTTGGCCCGACCGCCACCGAATTCTCTCCCAAGTCCTTTGAAATCTGAAGTTGAAATTAGTCACCGCTCATTGGGAGCTCTCTTGATGGTTGTCATTTACTCCAAAAGAGACAAGTTGTCTCCCTTCTCTCCAAATTGCTCATGAAGTGCTCCACATAACTCGGTTCCAATTTTGAATAGGAACTCGAGGAAAGGCTTCTAAACCATTGCAAAGCCTTCCCCTTGAATGAAGATGCCAGCAATTTGATAGCAACTTGCATCTCATTGATTTCATGAATTGCACAAAGGTTGGCAATGTCTTTAACATGATCACCAGGAGTAGTCTGATTCTCTCTAGTGAAGTATGGAATGTTCTTCAATGCTGCAACTGGGATTGGATTTTGTGCATTGAGAGCAAGTGGGCTGCTGCTAGTGAAATTGACATAGGGGTTGTTTTGTGCCATTCTAATTGGTCTTAGAACCCTTGTTGACTGAATGAAAGGCCTACTAGGTGGAGGAGTTGAGAGAGTTCTATTTGGTGGAGATGGAGACCTTTGGATTCTCCTCCCACTTTTCCTTATTCTTGGAGATAACTGCAGATATTCAAACATCACCTCTTCCTCTCTAGCTCTTGACCTTGTGTTGATTCTTCTCATGAGTTTTCGTGTCTGCCTTTGCTAAAACCAGTTGATTCTCCCCCTTGAGTAGCCGGATGTGCAATTTATAGCTATTTTAAGCAAGAAAATTGCAGAAGATGCACATCAACTTTGCTTGCAATGAAAATGAGACCTCTAAGGTCCCACCGGTGTGCCAAAATCAAGTTGTTGCAAATCAGCAACACCACCGGATGCAAATCAAGTTTCTAAGTTGATGTTTCAGGCATCCAAAGGTGTGATTGCGACAACATTGAAACCTCTCTCCGAGTGTGGGACTTGTAAAATGAGAGAGGAATATCCAGATTAGAGGCCGGTTCCTCAAACTCCTCTCGATCGGATCTGTTATTTGCACAATTGCGAGATTTGAATCCTAATCCTACTCTAAATTCCAAGGAGATATAGATAGAAAGTGCAAAAATTGAAACTAAGCTAATAGGTGATACACCAAAGGAGTGGTGAACACTTCTTGTTCATGCAAATTGACACAATTTCATAAAATGCAACATGAAACATCATACACATGCTTTGATAAGATGCAATTAGAGGTCCGAAATGAAGCAAGACAATACAAACAAAGGACTAAAAATTGATCACATAGTCTCGCACTGTCATTTTTCATCACAAAATCCTTGCATTTGCAACATCAAAGAGGCGTAAACTCTGTTACAATCATGAAGAAGGTTTGATACTTGTAAAAATCACTTGTTGAAGGTGAAATAAGAAGCTTGTTATCCAAAAAAAGCCAAATCGCTTTTACATCGCATAGGTCGAGCCAGGAGAGAGAAAACATGTAAAAAACATGGAAGCCATTCCTCATTGAATGAAGATGCATTAAAATAGCATGGGCATCCTTATAGACCCATGCCCTGACATTTTTGGCCATGCTAAAGAAGAATGCGACCCATTTTGCATTAAAACTGGTTGTTGAAACGTCATTTCTGGCCATTACCACGTGCCAGAGATGTTTCTTGATTTTATCTCTCCAAACTGAACCAAAATTCAAAATTGACCCTGGAATCATGTAGATAATTTCACCAGCTTTCCATTGATATAAAGAACGTGAAAATCCGAGCTTTGGATTGAAAGATATGGTGATTTGAAAATTTAGGGAAAAAACAGGCCAAAATCGGATCGGCGGGCAAAAAGTTTGAATTTTTACCCGTTTGGTCTTTGGAAAAATTTTTCAAATTTTCCCCATGCTCTGCCACTCCAGGTGCCACGTGGCACGTTCTGATTGGTTGCAGGCCCTCTAAGGGAAAATTTCCCACAAAAACTCCGCCGAGCCATAACTTGAAAAATATGAGGAGTTAGGAGGAAAACTTTACCTTTCTGGAAAGCTGAGAGAGAGCTCTATCCAATGGTGCCATTTCTAGAAGGTTTGAGTGCCTAAAAATAAAAAATGGAGACTAAGGCACAAGAGAGGTAAGAACACAAGGAGTTAGCCACAAAAATGAGCAGGGGCACATTTTGGATAACACCAACCCAAGTAAAAACACATACATTCAACAATTTACATTCCATAAACAATAAAAACAAGAAATAAAAAGGATCAAGATCCTACCTTGCCATTTGTGGCACCTTCACTTTCCAAGCAATCCAAAACTTCTAACTCCTTCGGAAAACAAGAAACTCCCAAGAAAACACTCAACAAATCCAAAAGCCAAGTAAAAAAATCTAACTCCAACATCATCCAAAGAATGCAAAAAAATAGAAAAGAAGGAGGGAGAGGTGATGTGGCTCCATGTAGGATGCCAACTCATCTCCCTCAAATCCACATCACCATACCCACAAAAATACCAAAGAATCATTAAGAGGTGGTTGAGGATGTGACATTTCCAAAATTGCACACAAGCCTAAATTTCACATTTCAAAATTAAATTTAATATACGAAGAGAAATAGAAATAATTGCCTCTTTTCCTTCAAAATTTCAGCATTACAAGCTAAATATGATCCCCAAGTCATAGTTACGGTTGGGGGAAGATATTAAAGAGTGTGGGATGAGTAAAAATTGTCCCACAAGCCTTCAAAATTGGGCTCAAAGCCTAAATCCTAATTTTAGGTTTAGGGTGGAACCCATACCAATGCAAAATTAAAATTTCAAACAAAAGAGAGAAAGGAATAAAGCATATTCCAAGGAATCTACATCCCCCAAAAGCCACATCAATATACTAACCATAACCCTTACAATTTAACATGATTAATCCAAGGTACAAAATAAACATAAGAAACCTAAGAGGAAACATTATCTCATACTAAAATTTACATAATTATAAGGCGTACACTATGAAATACAACATAAGGGTACATTAGAACATAATATCGGAATCACCACTTCCACAAAATAATCAAAGAACACAACCACAATAAAAGTAAAATAACACACTACAAAATACACCCATGGTCACATTCACTAGGTTCTCCCTCATGGACACCTCCTACCATATGATAAATAACATGACAACACACATAAATATACATATAGCTTCAAATGTGACCATGTTGTGAACTCGCGACACTACTTCATGGTTTTCCTTCTTAGTCTCTCTTTATTTGTGTGATCTTTGTTTCCTACAATCACAAATAATACCACCTTCAGCCTCATGGCCACATCAATACGTCATGGAAATAAAACACATATAAATCATAATCAGATATCACATTATGATATTCTATTCTAAATCAAATATTTACAACCATTCATAATCACAATTCACATTTTACAACAATTAGACAATCCACATACTAACTAACTAAAATAATCTCGAAATCAATGAATCCATAATATAAATGTGAACATGGTTAGACGATGCATCAAAACATAGTCACAACTGCTATGCATCCAAGATGTCAGTATATAAGTACAAAAGGCTAAATCCACATGTGATACAATGTCTAATAGTGCCTACCATTCATCAAAACAATGCACGATAACAGTCAAATCATCATAATAATCAAATGTCTATATAATATAAACATATGATATCCAAAATAATATATCAATAAACATGTCTCTTTCTAGCTATTAGGAAAGAGTATAACATGAAAAAGTTTTGAAGAGAAGTGGAATTCCATCCCCTTCCCTTAGACTCAACTTCCTCCTAGAAGTATCTGGAACAAGTTTGGAAACTAATCCAAAGCAAGGTGGCATCCTCCTAAGTAGTTGATGTTTCATCATACTGATCACACTAGACACACACCCGATTAATCTCTCGCCTCAAAGGCCGTGGTTCTACACTCTATAATGCACATGGGATCCATAGTCACTTGTCCCTACTCTTGCACCTGTAATGTGATCTAATCCAATACACAAGAAGGATTTGGAATCTATCTCTGAAAAAAATTATGGAACACATCATCAATGTGAGACAAGCTAGGCGACATGGCTAAGTAGTAGGTAACGGGAAAGATCTGATCCATGACCTCAAATGGACTCATGAATCTTAGAGCTAGCTTAGAGCATTTCCCATAACATATGGGGTTCTTATGAGGTCAAACTCTTAGGAATACCTTTGATCCCACCTCATAACCATGGTCAACTCTCTTCTGATCTACATACTTCTTCTACCTATCTCGTGCCTCCACCAATCTCTTTCTTATCAAGGTCACTTAATTATCCATATCCTATAACATGGATAGCCCAGGAGATACCCTATTCTCTAACATGTCCTGAATCAATGGATTCCTTCACTTCCTACCATATAATGCTTGCAATTGTGCCATGCCGGTGGAACTTTGAAAGTTGTTCTTATAAGAAAACTCAACCAGATAGACATACTCCTATCAATGTGACCGTTGATCCATGACGTACATGTAAAACATATCCTCAATTATTAGGCTCACTCAATCTATATGACCATTTGTCTCTTGGTGATAAGTTATAATTGAAGTTAATCATTGTCCCGAGAAAAAATGCATGGTGGTCCAAAAATTTAGTGTGTTCAAAGGGTCGCTATTGCAAATAAGCTTCATGTGGAAGTTTGATTATCTCATCCATATAGACTCGTGCCACTCTACTAGCTATATAAGTGGTCTTCACTAGACAAAAATGATCCACCTTCATCAATCTATCCACCGTGACCATGATGACATCGTGGTGATATCTCAACGTGGGTAACCCCACAATGAAATCCATCAAAAAGGTGTCCCATTTCCACACTAGAATAACATGGGGATATATAAGGCCAATTGGATGTTAATACTTGGCCTTCACCCTTTAACACTCTAAAAGCTCGACATAAAAACTAGGTTCTATCCTCTAAATTCCCCTCCAATGAAATAACTTCCTTAGTGAAATATGCATCTTCTTCACCCCTAGATGGCTGAATAAGGTGCACGATGAGCCTCTACTAAGATATCATATCTCAATATTTCATCTTTAGGTACATAAATATAGCCCTTATGGAGAAGGATCCCATCTGTCTCAAAAGATATCCCCTCAAACTTCCCCATAAGGGGTCTGCATGACGAATCCAACTCTACTCTAGCTAAAAGGTAGAACTTTCCTTGAGAAATCTCTTTGCAAGATCTCGGTCCTCAAATCTATAACTACTACGTAGCCATGGAAAGGTGTCTTCATTGACTCAAAGTGCATGTAACCACATTCTCCTTACCCTTTACATGCACAATCTCCATGTAATTCTTGCATAGAATCTCTATCCATCCCCGCCGATGGGCATTCGATTGGGATGTGTGAAGAGGTGTCATAAGCTAAAATTTCATATCCCGAGTATAAACCTCCTACCCAATACAAAATGCCACCATTGAGCCAAAGCATGAACCACTCGATACAAGTTCAAGGTCATGAGTTTTTAATTTATCTCATAATCCTTGGGTTTTTGAGACTCAAAGGCTACAACTCAATCATCGTACATCAATACTCCTCCCATCTCTGCCAATGAAGCATCTTTACATACGAAGAAATACCTCTCAGAATTTGCACTTTGCTTAGGATAGGTGTTGTAGTAAAGTATTATTTCGAGTCCTGAAGGCTTTCTCACATCTATCTAACCAAAAAAACTTCTTCCATTTCCACTAAAGGGAAGTGATGGGATGAGCAATATGTGAGAAGTCCCGAATGAACCTCCCGTAATACCTTGTTAATCCCATGAATTTTTTTTTCCTCTGTCGCAATTTTTGCATCGGCCAATCAATGATAGTTCTAATGTTAGAGGTATTGATTGCAATGCCTTCCAACAAAGAATGTTACCTAGGTAATAAACCTCAAACTGAAAGAATGCACACTTCTCCAAGTTCCCATAAATCGATGCTCTTGAAGACACTGCAGAACTGGCAAAGTTTCACCTCATATATGCTTGAGAAAAGTAATATGTCATCCAGAATATGAGCATGAAGTAGTTTAAAACTATCCTAAACACCCCATTTATCAAACTTATTAACAATGTGGGGGCATTTGTAAGAACGAATGACACAAGTGTGGATTAGTAATGGCCATATCTCGTGTAAAAGGTTGTCCTATGAATATATGCCTCTACAATCTTCAACTAATGATACCCTAACTTGAGATTTATCTTTAAAAATATTGTATACCATTAATTTGATCAAAAAATCATCAATGCACGGAAGGGGGTAATGATTTTTAATCCTCACTTCGCTCATCTTTCTAGAATGATACACAATCGTAAGGATCCTTCTTTATTATTCACAAAATCACCGGTGTATCCCAAGGGGATACACTAGGATGGATGAGGCCCTTCTCAATAAGGCCCTCCAACTAAATATTGAGCTTACAAAGCTCATGGGTAGTCATCTTTTACGACGCGTGTGAGATAGGTTATGCTCAAGGAAGTAAATCTATATGAAAATATATCTCACGTGGGGAGGTAGGCACTCGGAAACTTACTTGGAAAAACATCGAGAAAAATCTCTCAAGATGTGGTGATCATCCACCGAAGGCCCACGAGACTCATCCTTTGATTTTTCACCAACTATAATAACATACATCTGACATCTTAGATGTGCACACACTTAAGTTGCACAACATATATGGTACAAATAGATATAGGCCTCATAACCCCAACTACCACTAACTCGAACTCCCAAATCATAAGCATAAGATATCACCTTATTATGATAATCCACTCTATCTCTATGTGTACATAACTTGTCCATAACCAAAATGACTCCATAATAACCTAAAGTAATGATCCGAAGATCTAGGGTCGTGATGAAGGGTTGTAAGTCAACTATAAACTCCTTAACCAAGGAGTCCATTGAGAACTTGGCTCCGAATACATCTAAACATCAAAACTATGGCCATTCTTAACTTCCACCATCCCGCATAGCTCTACTAAGGATAGAGAAATAAAGGAATCAGAAGACCTTGAATCAAACAAGATAGAGGTAGAAATACCACCGATGCTACCTATACTCTCAATCACGGTGTCCCGATGCTCTATCTAGAGATTCTCGATCGTTGTATATATCTTATGGCTCCTAGCCATGTCAATAACTTTTGAATTTCAAATGGGACCCTTACCCTTATCATAAGGGTTATGCGAGAAAAGTTTTGCAATGGTTCCATGGTACACCACATCCAAAATAGTTGTCTAGTCCTCTCCAGATGAGAAGCAACTCCTCTAGGTGCCGTAGGGTTTTGGGCCATAAAACCCAAATATCCTACTATGGACTCTTTTGGATGCTTTGGATGAGCTTTTACTTGGATCGGGATCTGTGTTCTCTCTGTGTCCAATTGGTATCCATAGTTGGAGGCCCCATACTATGCCCTCTCTGAGCGTAATATCTATGTGGAGGCTGGAAAGGTGGGCAAGTCTACTTTTGCTATTGATGTGGTTGGAGTTTTAAAGTAGAATATGTGGATCCATGCCCACCACAAGGGGGAGGGATCACCCCCTTCGATCAACTGTCTTGTAATCGATAGATACAACTCCTAAAAGTCTCACGTTTGTTGCGTCTTCCCCTATTCTCCTCTGTAATATAGGCCTTCTCAATGACCTCAACTAAATTCTATGGAAAATTCATGCGTACTTCCCCTCCCAAGTATAATTTTAGGCACCTAATGAACTCAGTGGATCCTAACCTACTCATCCTACATGTAATCCACATACTGAAGCAAGTCTAGGTGTTGGGGTGTGGAGCTTGTTTTTGGTCTTCTTGAATCGGTGTTGAAGTAATGGAGCTTGAACGGTTAATTTTGGAGACTTCAAGAGAATTATGCATTAATTTTTTTGATGTTGTTGTGTAGTCACTGTGTTGTTACTACGATGTTTCGTTAACATGTTGTTAATTGGTTGTTAATGTCATGACTATTTTTTCAACCATGGGAAGTTTAAATATCGTGACTTTCAAACTTCTAGGTTAGCTTTCGGACTTCTTAAAAATATTGGAATCCTATAAATAGAGATGTTAGGGTATCTTGAAGATATCTTGAGTTTTCAAGTGGTCTTGAGTCTTAATGATCAAGAGGTGATCAAGAGTGATCAAGGTTATGCAATTAGGTGTCCATTGTGGTTTAGTTGTGGTTTAGCATCTTGGAATTCTGTTGTGAGTTCATAACTAAGAGAACATTGTGAGAGTTCTTTTACTCTTGTTGATAATAAAATCTGAGCAAGTTCTTGGTGGACGTAGCCAACATTAGGTGAACCATGTTAAATCGGAGCTTTGGTGGGTTTTTCTTGAAGTTGTAAATCACAAGGAAATTTTAGCTTGAGTGGGAGCTATGGAAGATGAGGGAAAATCGAGGGTTGAGAAGTTCAATGGGAATAACTTTGGTTTGTGGAAGATGCAAATGGAGTATTACTTATATCGAAGGACCTATCATCACCAATCGACACTATGATAATTCTTCACCGGGAACTCCTCGTGCTATGATTATTTACTAATGCACAACTTTTAGTTTGGTGGATGTAATCGGGAAACACAACAAATATAACAAAACAATACCATAGACTATGATAATAATGAATGATGATAAATCTAAAATATAAGTGTAAATTATAATATCAACATGAAATTTTTACAATCTCACCCATGAGGTACTTCAAGTGTTACTGACTTCACTTGGTTTCCAATAATAACTATGGGAGAAACTTCACAATTACACCTCTTAATGGCTTCTTTAACACACCTTCAAAATGATGGATTCCTTTACACACTTACTCATACAATATTTCTCACTACTTCCTTCTATGCTAAATGAGGGGGTGACCTCTTTAAAATCAGCCAAGCTAGGTTTGTGCGCTCCATTTGGCACTATTTCCTCAGCCATCACGTGATATGATTTCTACTTTAAACATGGTTTTAGGGGGAAAATTTTAATTTGGGGCATTTTCCATTGGATATAAATAATTTGTCCCACTCGATTTCATCACACATCTGCATATAAAGAACTCTTACCACCTTATCAATTTCCTTGTGGCCTAAAAGAAATTTTGTGTCTATTTCTCCCCAAATTCTCAACCATTTTTGAATTGTTATTGTTGTGTGGACGCCTTCCTTTGCATTCAAATGGTGATTTTTTTATCACCGTATGGCCCCATTTCAAAAGAATTTTCTTGTTTTAGTGCCCTCCCCCCTGTCTATTTTACCAAGTTTGTGTAGACACAAAATCACACACTTGGGTACATTTCTAGATCCTAAAATTATACTATAATTTACATGATTCTTAAGAAATAAAACTAGTGACTCACAACTATCTTTGCACTCTTTTCTTTATCTATTTCTTTTTATTTGGTCTTGCACACCCTACATCCAAGTTGAAACTTTGTTTGTTTATATTTTATGGATTCATAGACCAATGCCTAGCAAAGATAGTAGCACCCAGAACTCCTATCCCCTCTCGGTTCCCATGACACTTTCTTATGTTACTCACATATTTTGGGTCTCTTTTACCTTTTGGGAATTTTTTTATCTTATGGGTCATCCTTCAAATTTTTAATTATGGTACTCTAATAAGGGAATGATATAAATAAATAGTTGTGTTCAAAATGAAGTAACGATGACTAACAATTAGTATCATCACCTAATATTACATTCAAAAGGAATATATAGCACTCCAAGCAATCCATCTTGAATCCATTCAAGGGAAAAGGGACTGCAAACCTTGCATATATAACATAAAAATGAGAAGCTCATTTTATTTATTCCACACATTCTATTACATTGCTACATTCTAGGGTATAATTTCTACACAAGTTAACCCTAGAGTACAATTTCTACACACACTCACAAGAACTACATGGATTTTGAGATAACGTGCAACACTCAATTCTAAGTTCCCTCTTAGGGTGACTGCCAGTCAGGGTCATTCTTACTCCCCATTATGCATATTTTTTTATATTTTATGTGGTTTGTGTGCTTCTATAGGTGAGTTTGACTTTTGTAGGTTACAGGGACCTTAAAAATTCAAAGAGATATCATCAAGAAGTCAACACAAAACAATTGTGACACTCTTTGCAACAAAGTGAAAACTAGGTTCTTACCATTTACATAGTCATGGTTGCCTCGTACATGTCTCTAACACCCATGTACATCTCTATTCGTGAGTTACATGATTTATACTTAACATTTACCATACTTTGCCACACTTTTTCAACACCTTTCCCATTCCAAATAAGTTCTAGACCAAGCGTAAATTATCTAAGTATCTTTATCTATCTCTTGTGATTAGGGTTTTATATATTAAATCTTACTTTCCTTTTTCATTTTTGCATTTTATTGTTTATGCATCAATTACTTACAATACTTAGATTTAATTAATTCAAATTAAGTTAAATCATTTGGTGAACCCATCGCTCAAACCAACCTTGTGTTTATAGATCTTGGCATCTGTTTTACCATGGTTGAAACCCATTAACACTTTAGTGATTAAGACCTTCATGATCTCCAAGATCATCTTGTTCAACATCTCAGTAATAATTAGATCTTGTTTTATTCAAGTTGCTTATGAGGAAGTCACAAACCTAGCTGAGCTCACCCTCCCATGTCTAATACTTTTTCAATTCCTATTGCAAAACAACCTTCCTCTTCTACCCTTCCACCTATCTCTATTGTTCCTACTTCCATCCCCACTCCTACCAACCATTTCACTCCACCTCTTATTTCTCACACATTCCAAGTCTGCTCTTCTAGCACTCAAAACCTAACTTACCTTATACCAAGATCTACAAATTCAAATCCATTATCTATAACAAGCTACTTCCAACTCTTCTCCATCTCTTGAATCCTCATCACTCCTTAATACCCCTTTCATACTTGTCATTTCTTATTATCCACTTTCTCCTAACTTTTTCACCCCTAAGTTGCCCACTTTCAATGGCCATGGTGACCATGAACAACATATTCTATCTTTTCACATGGCATGTCTTGAGTATGTGGATGATCATACATTTCTAAATAGGTTATTTCCGATAAGTCTTTAAAATTATGCCATGCATTAGTTTTATTATCTACGTTTTCATGTCGTAACTTCTATTATGCATTTAGCCAATGCTTTTCTTGTCATATTTTTCCATTAATATCATCACCATGATCTCGTATGCACAACTAGTTCAAATCAAGAAAATATCCGATGAGCATCTATTAGACTATATGTTAAATTATAACATCAACCTAGCTAAGATGACTATTGTGCTTGTTGATTCGAGAATTAAAAGATATTTTTTTCAAAGCCTCTTATTACCACTTCAGAAAGTGTTATCTTTGAGACCTCTTTGTTGTTTGATCAATTATTCCATATGCTCAAAATGTGTGAATTAAAACTTATATATATGGCTAAACTAAAGTATCCAGATACTGCATAAATTTTTTTCTAATATTTTTCAAAGTAAATGAACATTTAAGCCATCTCCTAAGCCCACCGAGATAAAAGTAACTATTAATGTTGTCTTTCCACCTCAAAAGATTCGATGGAAACCTCCAAAGAATAATGTTACCAAATTACCTTATGCACCTTGATTTCTATTTCCTCAATTCCTCGAAAGAAATATAATCACCCTTCCACCTCCAACAAATCTTGATCCATCTCACCCACGCGGCCAAAATTATGACAAAAATGTAAAATGTGACTATCACCAATGCATTTGTAAATCTACTAATCGTTGCTTCAAAATCGGCATCTCATTTAGGATCTTCTCGACAATAGTTAACTCGAGATCCCCGAGACATCCACTTCTACACTCGGTCAATGATAGCAAAATATCAAAATATTTAAGTAGTACCCTTTTCCCAATCATGAAGAAAAAGTTACTAATTATTCTACAATCATACATATTGTGTTGTGGGTTTGTCAATAACGCCATGATATATCTAGCATTTGCTTTTAGTGGGTGCTCTATTCCACTTCTTATTGCTATCAAATGTCCATTATTGAATATCACATATCCAGTTCCTAATTCTTCTAGCTACATCAAGCTTCACGTTATCGTTGATCCTCTTACCATACTTGTTTCATTCATTATAGCATCTTCAATCAAATGTTGTGATATGATTTTATGTATTTATTGTCTTCGTTATGCTTTGAGGTCATTCCCTCCATGAATCATTTGTGTCTCAATTACATTCACAATAAGAAAATTTTCATTCTTGAATTCATTTCACCATAAGAACCATTCCCTAAGTATAGCGTTGAGGATATCTTTCTATCAATTACATCACCCACCTCTCAAATATAAGGCATATTTCACACCTAGTTCTCCTATTCAGAAATTAACTACTTCGGACCTTTTCTTCCACACCGGTCTATAGCCCATCTCTTTGGTCTAAGTCTCCTACTTTGGAAGCACCTTCACATAGGTGTTCAACACCTCCTTCCCCACACCAGCCTCCTTCACATATACCTCATTACACTCATACTCTTCCAATCTTAGAACATTGTCACATTACTTTATCTTCTCGTATATCGGTGGAGGTCCCTTTCCCTTAACCTTAGTTGGATAACCTTCTATCCTCTTCACACTTGGGGGCACATCACTTGCTTTCCCCCTAAAATAATCAGTTGTCTATAATGTATCCTACTACACTCCATGCTTCACAACTAATATTTCTCACTACTCGTACGCACTTTTATACATGCCTTATATCATCATTACCCTATGACGCACTCTAGTTACACGGTTCATACATGATTGTTGAGGGTCTAAATATTAAATGAACCTCACCAGATTTACTTTTCATTCTCTATGCTTCATGATCTATCTTTCTAGCAAACATTTTAGAGCCATTTTCCAATGACACACTCTTGTTCTATGGTTCATTATCAATTATTGTCGACACATTTAAAAATCAACCACATCTCATACACGTCCACTATGGGGCACGCTGTTCTTACCATCTTCACAAATTGCACACAATTTCATCATACACATCCATATTATTTTCATATCTCGGTTGAAATTAATATTCCTTTCTTAAATAGTACTTAGATATTTCACATTTTTTATTATTCTAGTCATATACTCTATATTTCATTATCTTTATCATATACACATGCGTGTTCACTTGGATTCTTATTATGACGAAATATTTTCACATGCTACAATGATGTTATTGATGTGTAATCACATCACCCTTAATTTTTGCAACTCAATAGATTGAAAGTGTTAGTGTGCTTGCATAACATGGAAATTTTCCCAAAGTGTGGGACTTCGCAATTGAGATAGCTCTCCAAATGAAGGCTGACTTCCTGTCCTATCCTAGTGCCAACTACTCTAAAGTGTAGAGAGTTGCATATCCAACCCTAATCTAATATTTACAAGGAGACAAAGATAGAGAAAATTCATGAAAATAAAACCTACTCTAAGGGAAGGTGATGCACTAAGAAGGATGTTGAACAACCTACACAATAAACACAACACTACCAAAACCTTGTAATGAAAACAACAACAATACACAATAACCTTACATGTAATGAAAGATTAGATAGATGTAATAGAACACATAAGAGGGTTTGGAACATCCATATATATGATTTTATTTCTCTCAAGTTCATACAATCATCACATGGCCAAAGACACAAATTTTTCCTTACAATGTCTAGTAGGAGGTTTGAAATATCCACAAATCGCTTATAGCCAAGAAAGAAGGGAGGGGAATATACAAGTTTTACAACATTTTAAAATGAGACCATGCTTACAATATACAAGAAAAATGAGAGAAGGGAGAGAGAAGGAATTCAAAATCCTGATTCAACCACTAGAAAATGCATTAAAATCAATTGCAATAATGATGGGTGCCATTGCAAAACACATGCCTCCTTGTACTTTACCTTGATGGAAAATAAAGGAAACCCATACCTCATCATTTACGTAGGTGAGAAAAATGGAAGACTTTATTTCTTCATTTTTAAATTCTTATTCTCATCAGTTATTAAGAGGACACTGAGAGATTTCTGAAAATTCCAATTTTGTACAAATCTAAGCTCCCAGTCAAAAGTTATGGCCATATGAAGATGAGGGTATCATACTCAAACAAATGCAGGTGATTATTTACCTCTTTTCGGACTTTGAAACTACATGAAAACCTCCAAAATCAGAAATTTCAAACATTTAGGATTTGGGACTTCAATTTTTTAGATTCCAGAGCTTCGAGTTACTATTCATCACACAAGTTAGCTTTAGAGTTCTGAAAATTTGAACCTCTGAATTTTGAAATTTAGACTTCAGAGTTTGGAATCTAAAACCATGACATGTGACATTATTGATTTCTTGATAAAAAGTTCTAAAATTCTGAAACTCTAAAGTCTGAAATTTGGACTTCGGGTTTTAGACCTTTTCCTTTTCATAGTTTCAGTTTTGGGGTTTCGGGATTTTTGATTTTGGAGTATAGGTTACTATTCAACACTCAAGTTAGCTTGAGAGTTCCAAAATTCCGAACCTCCAAAGTCTAAAATTTAGACATCAGAGTTCGGACTTCGAAACCATGTTGTGTGACATTGTTCATCGCTCGAGCAAAATCTTCGAAATTCTAAAACTTTGAACTCAAATTTGGACTTCGCTTTCAGACATTTTCCTATTTAATGTTTCAGTGTTTGAAGATTTCAGGGTTTTATATTTCAGGGTTTTCTTATCCATCCGAGCACATGTAACCTCAAAAATTATGAAACTTAGAAGTCTGAATTTCAAAATTTGCTTTTCAAACTTTCGACCCTCCTCCTCGTAGCACTATGCACTACTCGACCCTATCGAGACTTGCGAACATCCAAACCTCCCAAGTCCAAAATTTGGACTTCATAGTTTGGATTTCGACATACCTGATCCATGGCACCATTGGTCCCGAAATTGAGTTCATCCCAAAACCTTAAGCCTTTTTGGACTTCGTGTTTTTAGGGTTTTGGGCATTTTCATTGTTTTTACCTTTCTTGTCCATCGAAACTCCGAATCAAGTTAAATCTCTTAAGTCTCAAGTTTTTGCACTTCGGGCTCCCATTTTTCACTTAGCTCAACTCTAAGTTTCCTTCAATTTCTTTCCTCTTATATAATTTCCATTGACAAGGCCTCCTGCAACCTAACCGTTAGAATCGAAATGTGAGCTCTCATGGTTGAATGATCCCTCAAATTTCTCAGTGTACAAGTTCATGTTTGTTCAATTTTACCTGAAGGGAAAAATTGGATAATAAATGTTTGGCATTATACCTTTTACTATTCCTACCAAGGGTCCTGAGGACATCTACATTTCATACTTTCACACATTACAGGTCTTATTGTTTCATCATTTACTACTTCTACTTTCTATCACATCACTTTCTATTGATATATACATGTTTTGGCATACTTTTTATCTTTCTAAGATGTTAATGGGTGTGTCATGTGTAGTATTTGCTTTGAAAGACTATATGCCACCATGGTTATCTACCAAACTTTGTTTGAAATTGTTTGTCATTGTATGGTATTGTTTTTGGGCTAAGCCATATGTCTTGTATGCTTATTTTTATTAAGATTTGGTTGATTCCACCCTTATTGTATTGTGACATTTTGAGTAATGTCCCACGTATGAAATCATCTTTTGTGGTCCAATTTGTTTGTGCAACTTCTTGATTACATTGTCTTATATTTCACGGTCAATACTTCTTCTAATAGCACATGTTGCTACCCACTTTTTTGGTATGTTACTTGGTTTCTACTATACACATCACCTTATCTTTGTTGGTATACAATTCAGCTTAACATCAAGTCCTCTCCTTCGGACCACATTCTCCTAGTGAATTTGTTTTTACACTAGACTAGCAGGGGGCATACATTGGGTGAAAAAATAACCCCTAAAATATGTGAGAGGTACAAAAATAACTACACAAGACATGAACAAAATAGGAACACAATTACAAAACCACCCAAAATCTGAATTGGGTACTCAACATTGCAAAAAAATAGTGCCAAACATATGATAGTAGCACTTGTGTACCCCTTTTCATACCATTGGTTCTAATTTCCTAGGGGCACACATAGTCATCTAACCAAATCAGCATAATACATATAATTATTTAGAGAAATTCCACACTTCCAGCATAGACCTCTAGTTATAGACACATTCAAGTGAAATGAAACTTAGTTCATGGGCCATTCATTCATGATCCATTAGAAACATGGTCTTCACTGGCATAGGCTTCATATTAATTAGATTGATCAGCCCTCCTCTCTCTCCGTATTCTAATTCTTCATTAAGAATGAACTCTTTATCATTATTTTTTCTTACTCGCTTTTCATACCATTGGTTCTAATTTCCTAGGGGCACACATAGTCATCTAACCAAATCAGCATAATACATATAATTATTTAGAGAAATTCCACACTTCCAGCATAGACCTCTAGTTATAGACACATTCAAGTGAAATGAAACTTAGTTCATGGGCCATTCATTCATGATCCATTAGAAACATGGTCTTCACTGGCATAGGCTTCATATTAATTAGATTGATCAGCCCTCCTCTCTCTCTTATTTAGTCTCTCTCCGTATTCTAATTCTTCATTAAGAATGAACTCTTTATCATTATTTTTTCTTACTCGCTAAAGTGAATTTAAAATTAAAACACTTGTTTTTCATTAATAATAAAAAGAATAAATTTTATTCCTTAAGAATATGAAAGGGTTATAAGTGAGAAGTAAATGTGTAAAGTCATGTGTGGGGAGATGAAAAGACATTTGTAATGTTATAAATTTGAATCGCTTCCCCATTCCAAAGGGGTTTATAAATGTTATTTTTGTAACTTATTGCATTTCACTACTACTACAAGTAATAAAAACCGAATTATTCTATCTCCTTTTCATTACTATGTTCTTCCATACTATCTTTATCAAATTAGAAAGTATTGTGAACTTGTATAACTAAGAAGGACATTTTTTTCCTCGGATAATGAATTCATACAAAATTATGTCTCTAAGTTATTAATTTTACTACTGATTGCATGGTTGAGTTCTTCTAATTGAATGTGTACCTAATACGATTATTATCGTTAGTGAGAATATGATAGTTCCTAATCACAACATTAATGTTCTCTCCCTATTTCACCTACTCCTCTTTACCTCCCTTCACATTAATTTTCTCCCTTGTACATTGTACAAGCACTTTACACCAGTTTTAGTGGAGTATTCCTATGTGACTCCTAGCATAATGAAAACCACATAGTTTTAGTTAGTTTATATCCAATAATGAGATAATCCTCATACCCAAGAAGGAGGGGCTTAGCTATGTGATTGTTAGTGAAAACCAATAATCTGCACTATAAAAAATTATTTCACCAACAAACCCATCAAAGTCTAAAATTTGGATAGATTTAACACAAAATTATGTCTTCTATATTTCATATGGAAAGGATTGTGTAATTTATAGGCAATATGAATCCTACAAAATAGGGGAGCTAGAAACGCTCTACCTAAAATACATGTATTGTTTCAAATAAATCAACCGTAATAAATACAATATACATGAGATTATATCTCAAAATAAAATATTAACAATACTATTTCACACACGCATATTATGTATGTTATTCAAACCATATAAATGTGAGCACTAACAAATATAAATTCCTTACATTCTCCCCTTAATGCGAACATGGGAGAAAACAATTGCACTTCTTCTCGCAACTTATCGCCCATGCATGCTCATGATCTTGGCTCACTGATGGTTTTTCAAAGGTTGACCAACAACCTCGGTATGAGCCCTTGCTCATCTAAAATGAACCCCTGTTCACTTTACGAACCCATCTTCAACAATAATGTACTTATGTCTACTAAAAAGGTACCCATGTTTCGTATGAGCCCCTTCTCATCTTCTTCAAGAAATATGATGTTTCCTTTTCCTCTGTGCTTTCATATTTCCGTAATGTCTTCACATCGGGAATTAACATTAGAAAAATTGGTCACTTTATTACAACAAGAACATACTGAAAATATGAATAAAAATAGGTACACTTCAACTTTAAAAACACGCTAAAACAAAATTCCTTAACCTCGCTTTGTGGCCCCGTCACTTGTAGATGCAAAGAGGAAGTTGCTTTTCCTCCATCCTCCTATGCCTCTCGGCCTTCAATATATGTCTTGCTAACTCGGAAGGATTTGGATATGAAGCTCAAAAATTACCACATTGGGTTTATTCGTATAACTTCCCCCCACTATGTGAAATAGATTATTTTCCGACATTGGGTGACATCGAAAATATATGTTTATGAGGTAATTTTTTATTTTTTATGGACTTTTACAATGACACTTATAAGGACTTTGAAGACACAAAATTTTTGTATCGACACATTTGATATACTATCATAGATGAATAGATATTTGGAACTTATTACTCTTATTTACCACTAATACGACAAAAAAATAATTGTATTTTGAAAATTTGACTATGAAGACTTTAACCAATTTTGTGACATTAACACATATAAGAAATAAAATACTACATGTGACTTTTTCTTCTCTATATGTTCACACAATGATATGGAGGACCAACAAACATTTAGGTTTTAAACCGCACTATTTAATTGACACCTTATATAAATAACCTAGACACGAGACACCTTATAATGACACAATGGTCATAATAGACTTATAAATATTATACATAAATTTTTATTTTTTTAAAAGATAACACAAGTTATCTAGACTATTTTACACTCTAAATAGATGACGTAGACCTTATAATAATAACTCATATTTTTTTCTCGAAAAGTGGAGAGAGAATTGCCTTTAATCTAGACGCGTGGATAGAAGAACACGGAGGAGCATAAGCATAATAAAGATATTGGGAATTTGAATTCCAAAGGAATGAAAAATCAAATTCCAAAGAGCTTAAGGAACTCTCAATAGGGTAAATATCACGACCTTATCACGGTGGAGAATATCGGAATGAACAATCGATGCATAGATCCATGGATCTTCTCCAAGTGCTTTCCACAATCCACTTCAATGCTTTGGGAATGTGAATCCTTATTTGTGTAGGTAAAAAGATTATGGAAACCAAATTCCCCCTATAAAATGCAAATTTGAGTCATATTTCAGGCTTAGACTATGTATGATAAACTTGTAGAAGATAGACAAAATCTACATGTATATGGAACCGAACAAATATGCAACTCTTAACCTCTGCCTCGTGATGCCCAAAACTTTTCTATGTCAAAACATCTCAAAACAACAACATGAGGCTTAGGAGATTATGACCAAAAAAATTGAAATATTAAGTGCATTAATTAAATCTCGATTACATTATTCACGATTAATAAAAACCGTAATTGATTAATCAATGATTCTTCGCTCGATTAATTTAATTTAATCAACCCATAATTTTCATTTTAATTTCCCATAGCCTAGCTACAATAATTACTTTTTGAATTCAGTTTAATTATTTTAATTAATTAACTAACCCATTTAATTAATTAATGAAATCTTAAATTATCTCCGTTTATTTTTCCACTAAGGTTAATACGCATATCAAATAAATCATTTCTAAAATACATTGCTTGATCTAACATTAACAAACCAAGCATGCTAAAGTTTACTTCATATTAAATATTAAAATTTCCCTTAAGCAAATTATTTTAAATCCGAACAAGAAAATATTTCCTACTCATCCCTTTAATTAATTATAGTTCCCATATAAAACACTTAAACATTCACAACTTAATAAAAGAACACATGAGAAACTCAAATAAATAAAAGCATTAACTTAAACATCCCCAACTAAATAAATTCCCCACATGTGTGTATATCTCTTATGGGTTCCATTAAATAAATTTTCTCAAGCATTATAAAGTTCACTAAAAATTATTCACCTATTAAGATGGGATGAGGATTGAATCTCATCCCTTAGATCTTAGGTCATTCATACTCGACCTAAATTTCCTTATGCATTCCTATATGATTCATTTCTAACACTAAGTGCCTCCATTTTCATAGTTCAAGCTACAAGGAGGCAAAAACTAGATGCAAGGGAATGAGATGTGAAACTATGTGGAAGAATATGTTATAGAGTCAACAATGGGAGGATTTCTCTCCCCCAATCCTTTTTTATTTTAATATTTATTTTTCTTCACTAGGGTTTAGGAAATATTTCTCTTGCAAGTTTATTTCAGTTTCTTTTACCAAATTTTTTGGTTCTGGGTGTTTATCCACCCTTTACATTTTGTTTCTCCTTAGATATGAAATTAGGATTCATGGGTATATATTTGTTTACGATGTCTATGAATGATTTAGATCTAGATGATTAACATTTTCATTTTCATTATATCATACAAAATTTGTTTATAGATGTATATAGATGGATATATAAAAAAATGTGTTTATATATCCATACATATACTTACTGGAGGATCGTACTACATCTATTATTTTTTTCTCGAGTTTAAAAACTCAAACTCGGGGTTTCTACGTTGAATTTTAACAACCTTCAAAAATATAGTTTTACAGATGATTGGCATCGATCGACTAACCGGTGCCAATAAGGCCAAGTCTACCGACGCCGTTAGTCTAGCCGACATCGGTCATTGAGAATCTAAGATTTTTATAAAAGAGGGTAAATATTTACACACATGCACAAGTATATATATATATATACATCAGATTTTTAAAAATGTCTAATATAGATAGCTCAAAAATTTTACAGGAAAATAGATCAATTTGAATTTTAACCAAGTATGCAAGGGAAGTACATTATATGGAACAAAATAGTATGATCTCCCGATTCATACTTTCAAACAAATATACTTGATTATAATAAAAAAACAACTATTCACTTTGTTCATTTTTGCAAGGAAAATACAAAAAGAAAGAAATCAATTTCCTTTGAAATATTATAGAAGTATGAAGGAAGATTCATGATTCTTATATATTTAAAATAGAGATAATATTCGTTCAATTTTTTTGCTGTAACTTCAAATTAAATTTCAAATTACAACTCGCAACATTTTACAAGGCTTCAAGTAAATACCCAAGTCTCGCCTAAAATCGAATGATACCATATAACATAACATACCTCCTTCAATATTCACTCCAAAACCTTGAGCCATTTTGGACTTCAGGTTTTTAGGGTTTTGGGCATTTTCGTTGTTTTTTACCTTTCTTGTCCATCGAAACTCCGAACTATTAAACCTCTTAAGTCTCAAGTTTTTGCACTTCGGGCTCCCATTTTCACTTAGCTCAACTCCAAGTTTCCTTCAATTTCTTTCCTCTTATATCATTTCCATTGACAAGGCCTCCTACAACTCGATTGTTAGAATCGAAATGTGAGCTCTCATGGCCGAATGATCCTCAAATTTCTCAAGTGTACAAGTTCATGTTTGTTCAATTTTACCTCGAAAGGAAAAATTGGATAATAAATGTTTGGCATTATACCTTTTACTATTCCTACCAAGGGACCTAGGGACATCTACATTTCATACTTTCACACATTACAGTCTTATTGTTTCATCATTTATGACTTCTACTTTCTATCACATTACTTTCTATTGATATATACATGTTTTGACATACTTTTTATCTTTCTAAGATGTTAATGGGTGTGTCATGTGTAGTATTTTTCAAAGACTATATGCCACCATGGTTATCTACCAAACTTTGTTTGAAATTGTTTTTCATTGTATCGTATTGTTTGTGGGCTAAGCCATATGTCTTGTATGCTTATTTTTATTCTTTTGGTTGATTCCACCCCGATTGTATTGTGAAATTTTGAGTAATATCCCACGTATGAATCCATCTTTTTGTGGTCCAATTTGTTTGTGCAGCTTCTTGATTACATTGCCTTATATTTCACTGGTCGATACTTATTCTACTAGCACATGTTGCTACCCACTTTTTAGTATGTTACTTGGTTTCTACTAGACACATCACCTTACCTTTGTAGGTATACAATTCAGCTTAACATCAAGTCCTCTCCTTCGGACCACATTCTCCTAGTGAATTTGTTTTTACACTAGACTAGCAGGGCATGCATTGGGTGAAAAAATAACCCCTAAAATATGTGAGAGGTACAAAAAGAACTACATAGTACATGAACAAAATAGGAACACAAGCTACAAAACCACCCAAAATATGAGTTGGGTACTCAACATTGCAAAAAAATAGTGCCAAACATATGACAAAGAGCACTTGTGTACCCCTTTTCATACCATTGGTTCTAATTTCCTAGGGGTACACATAGTCATCTAACCAAATCAGCATAATACATATAATTATTTAGAGAAATTCCACACTTCCAAATCATAGAACTCTAGTTATAGACACATTCAAGTGAAATGAAACTTAGTTCATGGGCCATTCATTCATGATCCATTAAAAACATGTTCTTCACGCATAGGCTTCATATTAATTAGATTGATCAGCCCTCCTCTCTCTCTTATTTAGTCTCTCTCCGTATTCTAATTCTTCATTAATAATGAACTCTTTTCCATTATTTTTTCTTACTCGCTAAAGTGACTTTAAAATTAAAACACTTGTTTTTCATTAATAATAAAAAGAATAAAGTTTATTCCTTAAGAATATGAAAGGGTTATAACTAAGAAGGAAAGGTGTAAAGTCATGTGTGGGGGAGATGAAAAGACATTTGTAATGTTATAAATTTGAATGGCTTCCCCATTCCAAAGGGGTTGATAAATGTTAATTTTGTAACTTATTGGATTTCACTACTACTACAAGTAATAAAACCACATTCTTCTATCTCCTTTCCATTACTATGTTCTTCCATACTATCTTTATCAAATTAGAAAGTTTTGTGAACTTGTATAACTAAGAAGGATTTTTTTTTCCTCGAATAATTAATTCATAAAAATGTCTCTAAGTTAGTAATTTTACTATTGATTGCATGGTTGAGTTCTTCTAATTGAATGTGTACCTAATATGATTACTATTAGTGAGAATATGATAGTTCCTAATCACAACATTAATGTTTTCTCCTATTTCACCTACTCCTCTTTACCTCCCTTCACATTAATTTTCTCCCTTGTACATTGTACAAGCACTTTGCACCAATTTTAGTGGAGTATTCCTATGTGACTCCCGCGTAATGGAAACCCCATAGTTTTAGTTATTTTATATCCAATAATGAGATAATCCTCATACCCAAGAAGGAGGGGCTTAGCTCTGTGATTTTTAGTGAAAACCAATAATCTACACTATAAAAATTATTTCACCAACAGACCCATCAAAGTCTAAAATTTGGATAGATTTAACACAAAATTGTGTCTTCTATATTTCATATGGAAAGGATTGTGTAACTTATAGGCAATATGAATCCTACAAAATAGGGGAGCTAAAACGCTCTACCTAAAATACATGCATTATTTCAAATAAATCAACTCTAGCAAATACAATATACATGAGATTATATCTCAAAATAAAAATATTAACAATACTATTTCACTCACGCATATTATGTATGTTATTCAAACCATATAAATGTGAGCACTACCAAATATGAATTCCTTACATTCCCCCTTAATGCGAACATGGGAGAAAACAATTGCACTTCTTCTGCAACTTATCCCCCATGCATGCTCATGATCTTGGCTCACTGATGGTTTTGCAAAGGATGACCAACATCCTCGGTATGAGCCCTTGCTCATCTAAAATGAACCCTGTTCACTTTACAAACCCATCTTTGACAACAATGTACTTATGTCTACTAAAAAGGTACCCATGTTCCGGTATGAGTCCCTTCTCATCTTCTTCAAGAAATATGATGTTTCCTTTTCCTCTGTGCTTTCATATTTCCGCACTGTCTTCACATCGTAGAAATTAACATTAGAAAAATTGGTCACTTTATTACAACAAGAACATACTGAAAATATGAATAAAAATAGGTATACTTCAACTTTAAAAACACGCTAAAACAAAATGCCTTAACCTCGTTTTTTGGCCCGTCACTTGCAGATGCAAAGAGGAAGTTGCTTTTCGTCCATCCTCCTATGCCTCTCGCCTTCAATATATGTGTTGCTAACTCGGAAGGATTTGGATATGAAGCTCAAAAATTTCCACATTGCGTTTATTTGTATAACTTCCCCACTATGTGAAATAGATTATTTTCCGGACATTGGGTGACATCGAAAATATGTCTATGAGGTAAATTTTTATTTTTTATGGACTTTTTACAATGACACTTACAATGACTTTGAAGACAAAAAAATTGTATCGACACATTTGATAGACTACCATAGATGAATAGATATTTGACACTTATTACTCTTATTGACCACTAATACGACAAAAAAATAATTGTATTTTGAAAATTTGACTATGAAGACTTTTAACGAATTTTGTGACATTGGCACATATAAGAAATAATATACTACATGTGACTTTTTCTTCTCTATATGTTCACACAATGATATGGAGGAACAACAAACATTTAGGTTTTAAACCGCACTATTTAATCGACACCTTATATAAATAACTTAGACACGAGACTCCTTATAATGAGAAAATGGACATAATAGAATTATAAATATTATACATAAAAATATATTTAGAAGATAACACAAGTTATGTAGACTATTTTACACTCTAAATAGATGACGTAGACCTTATAATAATAACTCGATTTTTTTTATGAAAAAGTGGAGAGAGAATTACCTTTAATCTAGACGCATGGATGGAGAAGAACACGGAGGAGCATAAGCATAATCAAGATATTGGGAATTTGAATTCCAAACGAATGAAAAATCAAATTCCAGCGCGAGTTTAAGGAACTCTCAATAGGGTAAATATCACGACCTTATCATGGTGGAGAATATCAGAATGAACAACTCGATGCATAGATCTATGTATCTTCTCCAAGTGCTTTCCACAATCCACTTCAATGCTTTGGGAAGTTGAATCCTTATTTGTGTAGGTAAAAAGATTATGGACACCAAATTCCACTTGTAAAATGCAAATTTGAGTCATATTCTAGGCTTAGACTATGTATGATAAACTTGTAGAAGATAGACAAAATCTACATGGATATGGAACCGAACAAATATGCAACTCTTAACCTCTACCTCTGTGATGCCCAAAACTTTTCTATGTCAAAACATCTGAAAAACAACAACATGAGGCTTAGGAGATAATGACAAAAAAATTGAAATATTAAGTCCGTTAATTAAATCTCGATTACATTATTCACGATTAATAAAAACCTTACTTGATTAATCAATGATTCTCCCACTCGATTAATTTAATTTAATCAACCCATAATTTTCATTTTAATTTCCCATAGCCTAGCTACAATAATTACTTTTTGAATTCAGTTTAATTATTTTAATTAATTAACTAACCCATTTAATTAATTAATGAAATCTTAAATTAACTCCGTTTATTTTTCCAATAAGGTTAATACGCATATCAAATAAATCATTTCTAAAATACATTGCTTAATCTAACATTAACAAACCAAGCATGCTAAAGTTTACTTCATATTAAATATTAAAATTTCCTTAAGCACATTATTTTAAATCCGAACAAGAAAATATTTCCTACTCATCCCTTTAATTAATTATAGTTCCCATATAAAACACTTAAACATTCACAACTTAATAAAAGAACACATGAGAAACTAAAATAAATAAAATCATTAATTTAAACATCCCCAACTAAATAAATTCCCGTCATGTGTGAATATCTCTTATGGGTTCCATTAAATAAATTTTCTCAAGCACTATAAAGTTCACTAAAAATTATTCACCTATTATGATGGGAGGAGGATCGAATCTCATCCCAATCCTTTTTATTTTAATATTTATTTTTCTTCACTAGGGTTTAGGAAATATTTCTCTTGCAAGTTTATTTCAGCTTCTTTTACCAAATTTTTTGGTTCGGGTGTTTATCCACCCTTTACATTTTGTTTCTCCTTAGATATGAAATTAGGATTCATGGGTATATATTTGATTACGAGATGTCTATGAATGATTTAGATATAGATGATTAACATTTTCATTTTCATTATATCATACAAAATTTGTTTATAGATGTATATAGATGGATATATAAAAAATGTGTTTATATATCCATACATATACTTACAGGAGGATCGTACTACATCTATTTTTTTTTCTCGAGTTTAAAAACTCAAACTGGGGTTTCTACGTTGAATTTTAACAATCTTCAAAAATATAGTTTTACGATGATTGGCATCGATCGACTAACCGGTGCCCAATAAGGCCAAGTCTACCGACGTCGGTTAGTCTAGCCGACATCGGTCATTGAGAATCCATAATTTTTATAAAAGAGGGTAAATATTTACACACATGCACAAGTATGTATATATATATATATATATATATATATATATATATATATACATCGGAGTTTTAAAAATGTCTAATATAGATAGCTCAAAAATTTTATAGGAAAATAGATCAATTTGAGTTTTCACCAAGTATGCAAGGAAGTACATTATATGGAACAAAATAGTATGATCTCCCGATTCATACTTTCAAACAAATATACTTGATTATAATCAAAAACAACTATTCACTTTGTTCATTTTTGCAAGGAAAATACAAAAATAAAGAAATCAATTTCCTTTGAAATATTATAGGAAGTATGAAGGAAGATTCATGATTCCTCTATAGTTAAAATAGAGATAATATTCATTCAATTTTTTTGCTAACTTCAAATTAAATTTCAAATTACAACTACAACATTTTACAAGGTTTCAAGTAAATACCCAAGTCTGCCCTAAAATTAGAATGATACCATATAACATAACATACCTCCTTCAATATTCACAACCTCAAGTATGCAGATTTATTAATGTCCTTTGATAATCTAAAATTAGAGATCAGCAATACTATACTAAATTGCGAGACTTGCAATTGATTTACAATGGATTTCAATTTCCTTCCATGATCAAAATTTAAGATAATTATATACATTACATTCTTTACAAAAAATTTATAATTAATTAATATCCAATTAGTACAAGCACTCCACCCCAAATGGTGAAGAAAACATGTCAAAGTTCCTCCTAAATACATCCTTTCAAAAATCCAAAATGTATATAAAACACTGCAAACTTTTTCTCCACCGCATCTTTAACACATAATAAGAGAGAGAGCTATGCAACACTCTCCTCCCCACCAAATTTCAATGAATAGTGAATCCACTCCAATACATTGACCCCCTCGAGCTCTAACCAAGTGCAAATGAATAGATTTCACAACCATGGCAACTAACAACAGCTTCCACATTTCAACAAACACACTCAACCAATTTCTTCAAACATATAAACAACAACAAGAAACCCGCAATGTTTTTCAAAATACACAAAGGCTCAATCTAGAGCCAAAAGGAGAGAAGAAACATGGGCAGCCCTTTCTACCTCCTAAGTGGGTTAAGTGTCCACATTGAAAACCTCTAAAACCCCATCATACAAGTTCTTTTTTATCCCTCCGTTAACTCTTATCACTCCCTCAAGTAAATTTTACAAGGATAATTAATAATTTCTCCATATCCTTCCACAAGGTTGAAAACCCTTCCCAAAAATCCCTTTACAATTCACATATTGGTTATCCCTCCCTCATAGCTCCCATTTTCTTTCTCCCTACACCTTCCTTAAGGGCACTACTACCCAACCCAATCAAACACACATACATTCACCAATTTACGTTCTATAAAAAATAAAAATAAGAAATAAAAAGGATAAAGATCATACCTTACCATTTATGGCACCTTCACTTTCCGAGCACTCTAAAACTTCTAATTCCTTTGGAAAACAAGAAACTTCCAAGAAAACACTCAACAAATCCAAAAGCCAAGTAAAAATCTAACTCCAACATCATCCAAAGAATGCAAAAATAGAAAAGAAAGAGGAAGAGGTGATGTAGCTCCATGTAGGATGCCAACTCATCTCCCTCAATTCCACATCACCATACGCATAAAAAGACCAAAGAATCATTAAAAGGTGGTTGAGGATGTGACATTTCCAAAATTGTGCACAAGCCTAAATTTCACATTTCAAAATTAAATTTAATATACGAAGAGAAATAAAAATAATTTCCTCTTTTCCTTCAAAATTTCAGCATTACAAGCTAAATATGATCCCCCAAGTCATAGTTATAGTTGGGGGAAGATATTAAAGAGTGTGGGACGAGTAAAAATTGTCCCACAAGCCTTAAAAATAGGGCACAAAGCCCAAATCCGAATTTTAGGTTTAGGGTGGCACCCATACCAAAGCAAAATTAAAATTTCAAACAAAAGAGAGAAAGGAATAAAGCATATTCCAAGGAATCTACATCCCCCCCAAAAGCCACATCAATATACTAACCACAACCCTTACAATTTAACATGATTAAACCAAGTTACAATATAAACATAAGAAACCTAAGAGAAAACATTAGCCCCTACTAAAATTTACATAATTACAAGGGGTACACTACCACATAGAACATAAGGGTACATTAGAACATAATTTAGAATCACCACTTCCACAAAATAATCAAAGAACACAACCACAAAAAAATTAAAATAACACAACACAAAATACACCCATGGTCACATTGCAAGGTTCTCCCCCATGGAGACCTCCTAACATACGATAAATAACATGACAACACACATAAAGATACATGTAGCTTCAAATGTGACCATGTTGTGAACTCGCGACACTACTTCATGGTTTTCCTTCCTAGTCTCTCTTTGTTTGTGTGATCTTTGTTTCCTACAATCACAAATAATACCACCTTCAACCTCATGGCCGCATCACTACGTCATGGAAATAAAACATATATAAATCATAATCAGATATCACAATATGATATTCTATTCTAAATCAAATATTTACAACCATCCATAATCATAATTCACATTTACAACAATTACACAATCCACATACTAACTAACTAAAATAATCTCAAAATCAATGAATCCATAATATAAATGTGAATATGGTTAGATGATGCATCAAAACATAGTCACAATCAATGCTATGCATCTAAGATGTCAAAGATATAAGTACGAAAGGCTAAATCCACATGTGATACAATGCCTAATAGTGCCTACCATGCACCAAAACAATGCATGATAAGAGTAAAATCATCATAATAATCAAATGTCTATATAATATAAACATATGATATCTAAAATAATATATCAATAAACATGTCTCTTGCTAGTTATTAGGAAAGAGTATAACATGAAAAAGTGTCGAAGAGAAGTTGGAATTCCATCCCCTTCCTTAGACTCAACTTCCTCCTAGAAGTTTCGGAACAAGTTTGGAAACTAATCTAGTCACAAGGTGGCATCCTCCCGAAGTAGTTGATGTCTCATAATACCGATCACACTAGACACGCACCCGATTAATCTCTCGCCTCAAAGGCCGTGGTCCCGCACTCTATAATGCACATGGGATCCATAGTCACTGTCACTACTCTTGCACTGTAATGTGTTCTAATCCAATACACAAGAAGGATTTGGAATATTTCTCTAAAGAACAAAAATATGGAACACATCATTGATGTGAGACAAGCTAGGCAAAGACATGGCTAAGTAGTAGGTAGCAGGAAGATCTGATCCATGACCTCAAATGGACTCATGAATCTTAGAGCTAGCTAAGAGCATTTCCCATAACATATGGGGTTATTATGAGGTCAAACTCTTAGGAATACCTTTGATCCCACCTCATAACCATGGTCAACTCTCCTCCGATCTACATACTTCTTCTACCTATCTTGTGCCTCCACCAATATCTCTTTCTTATCAAGCTCACTTAATTATCCATATCCTATAACATGGATAGCCCAGAGATACCCTATTCTCTAACATGTCCCGACTCAATGGATTCCTTCACTTCCTACCATATAATTCTTGCAATCGTGCCATTCGGTGGAACTTTGAAAGTTTTGTTATAAGCAAACTCAACCAGATAGACATACTCCTATCAATGCGACCGTTGATCCATGACGTACATGTAAAACATATCCTCAATTATCGGGCTCACTCAATCTATATGAACATTTTTCTCTTGGTGATAAGTTATACTTTGAAGTTAATCATTTTCCCGAGAAAAAAAATGCATGGTGGTCCAAAACTTAGTGTGTACAAAGGGTCGCTATTGCAAATAATCTTCCGGGAAGTTTGACTATCTCATCCGTATAGACTTGTGCCACTCTACTAGCTATATAAGTGCTCTTCACTGACAAAAATGATCCACCTTCATCAATCTATCCACCGTGACCATGATGGCATCATGGTGATATCTCAACGTGGGTAACCCCACAATGAAATCCATCAAAAAGGTGTCCCATTTCCACACTTTGGAATAACATGGGGATATATAAGGCCAAATGGATGTTAATAATTGGCCTTCACCCTTTAAAACTCTAAAAACTGACATAAAAACTAGGTTCTATCCTCTAAATTCCTCCAATGAAATAACTTCCTTAGTGAATTATGCATCTTCTTCACCCCTAGATGGCTTTGAATAAGGTGCATGATGAAACTCTACTAAGATATCATATCTCAATATTTCATCTTTAGGTACATAAATATAGCCCTTATGGAGAAGGATCCCATCTGTCTCAAAAGATATCCCCTCAAACTTCTCCATAAGGGGTCCATACTTAATCCAACTCTACTCTAGCTAAAAGGTAGAACTTGCCTTGAGAAATCTACCGCAAGATCCCGGTCCTCAAATCTATAACTACTACTGTAGCCATGGAAAGGTGTCTTCATTGACTCAAAGTGCATGTAACCACATTCTCCTTACCCTTTACATGCACAATCTCCATGTAATTCTTGCATAGAAGCTCTATCCATCCCCGCCGATGGGCATTCGATTGGGATGTGTGAAGAGGTGTCATAAGCTAAAATTTTATATCGTGAGTATAAACCTCCTACCCAATACAAAATGCCACCATTGAGCCAAAGCATGAACCACTCGATACAAGTTCAAGGTCATGAGTTTTTAATTTATCTCATAATCCTTGGGTTTTGAGACTCAAAGGCTACAACTCAATCACCGTACATCAATACTCCTCCCATCTCTCGCCAATGAAGAATCTTTACATACGAAGAAATACCTCGTGAATTTGGCACTTGCTAGGATAGGTGTTGTAGTAAGGTATTATTTCGAGTCCCCAAGGCCTTCTCACATCTATCTAACCAAACAAACTTCTTCTATTTCCGCTAAAGGGAAGTGATGGGATGAGCAATACGTGAGAAGTCCTGAATGAACCTCCTATAATACCTTGTTAATCCCATGAATTTGTGTTCCTCTATCACAATTTTTGCATCTTGACAATCAATGATAGTTCTAATGTTGGAGGTATTGACTGCAATGCCTTCCAACAAAGAATGTTACCTAGGTAATAAACCTCGAATCGAAAGAATGCACACTTCTCCAAGTTCCCATAAAAGGTGTCTTCATTGACTCAAAGTGCATGTAACCACATTCTCCTTACCCTTCACATGCATAATCTCCATGTAATTCTTGCATAGAAGCTCTATCCATCCTCGCCGATGTGCATTTAGATTGGGATGTGTGAAGAGGTGTCATAAGCTAAAATTTTATATCCCGAATATAAACCTCCTACCCAATACAAAATGCCACCATTGAGCCAAAGCATGAACCACCGATACAAGTTCAAGGTCATGAGTTTTATAATTGAGCTCATAATCCTTGGGTTTTGAGACTCAAAGGCTATAACTCAATCATCCTACATCAATACTCCTCCCATCTCTGCCAATGAAGCATCTTTACATACAAAGAAATACCTCTGCGAATTTGGCACCTGCTAGGATAGGTGTTGTAGTACGGTATTATTTCGAGTCCCGAAGGCCTTCTCACATCTATCTAACCAAACAAACTTCTTCTATTTCCGCTAAAGGGAAGTGATGGGATGGAAAGGTGTCTTCATTGACTCAAAGTGCATGTAACCACATTCTCCTTACCCTTCACATGCATAATCTCCATGTAATTCTTGCATAGAAGCTCTATCCATCCTCGCCGATGCATTTAGATTGGGATGTGTGAAGAGGTGTCATAGGCTAAAATTTTATATCCCGAGTATAAACCTCCTACCCGATACAAAATGCCACCATTGAGCCAAAGCATGAACCACGATACAAGTTCAAGGTCATGAGTTAGGTAATTGAGCTCATAATCCTTGGGTTTTTGAGACTCAAAGGCTACAACTCAATCATCCTACATCAATACTCCTCCCATCTCTGCAAATGAAGCATCTTTACATACAAAGAAATACCTCTGCGAATTTGGCACTTAGGATAGGTGTTGTAGTACGGTATTATTTCGAGTCCCAAGGCCTTCTCACATCTATCTAACCAAACAAACTTCTTCTATTTCCGCTAAAGGGAAGTGATGGGATGAGAAATACGTGAGAAGTCCCGAACGAACCTCCTATAATACCTTGTTAATCCCATGAATTTGTGTTCCTCTATCACAATTTTTATCTTGACCGCCAATCAATGATAGTTCTAATGTTGGAGGTATTGACTGCAATGCCTTCCAACAAAGAATGTTACCTAGGTAATAAACCTCAAACCGAAAGAATGCACACTTCTCCAAGTTCCCATAAAGTTGATGCTCTTGAAGACACTACGTAACCTAGAGAAGGTTCACCTCATATATGCTTGAGAAAAGCAATATGTCATCCAGAATATGAGAATGAAGTAGTTTAAAACTATCCTGAACACCCCATTTATCAAACTTATTAACACTGCGGGGGCATTTGTAAGACCGAATGACACAAGTGTGAATTAGTAATGGCCATATCTTGTGTAAAACGTTGTCCTATGAATATATGCCTCTACGTTCTTCAACTAATGATACCCTAACTTGAGATTTATCTTTAAAAATATTGTATCCCCATTAATTTTATCACAAAAATCATCAATGCGCGGAAGGGGGTAATGATTTTTAATCCTCACTTCGCTCATCTTTCTGTAGTTAATACACAATCGTAAGGATCCTTCTTTATTATTCACAAAATCACCGGTGTATCCCAAGGTGATACATTAGGATGGATGAGGCCCTTCTCAATAAGTCCTCCAACTAAATATTGAGCTTACAAAGCTCATGGGTAGTCATCTTTACGACGCGTGTGAGATAGGCTATGCTCAAGGAAGTAAATCTATATGAAAATATATCTCGTGTGGGGGAGGTAGGCACTCGGAAAATTACTGGGAAAAACATCGAGAAAAATATCTCAAGATGTTGTGATCATCCACCGAAGGCCCACGAGACTCATCCTTTGATTTTTCACCAACTATAATAACATACATCCGACATCTTAGATGTGCACACCGCTTAAGTTACACAAATGAGATATGGTACAAATAGATATAGGCCTCATAACCCCAACTACCACTAATCGAACTCCCAAATCATAAGCATAAGATATGACCTTATTATAATAATCCACTCTATCTCTATGTGTACATAACCTATCCATAACCAAAATGACTCCATAATAACCTAAAGGAAGGATCCGAAGATCTAGGGTCATGATGAAGGGTCGTAAGTCAACTATAAACTCCTTAACCAAGGAGTCCATTGAGAACTTGGCTCGAGAATCCATCTAAACATCAAAACTATGGCCATTCTTAACTTCCACCATCCCGCATAGCTCTACTAAGGATAGAGAAATAAAGGAATCGAAGAGCTTGAATCAAACAAGATAGAGGTAGAAATACCACCGATGCTACCTATAGTCTCAATCACAAGTGTCCCAATGCTCTCTATCTAGAGATTCTCGATCATTGTATATATATTATGGCTCCTAGCCATGTCACTAACTTTTGACTCTCAAATGGGATCCTTACCCTTATCATAAGGGTTATGTAGAAAATTTTTGCAATGATTCCGTGGTACACCACATCCAAAATAGTTGTCTAGTCCTCTCCAATGAGAAGCAACTCCTCTAGGTGCCATAGGGTTTTGGGCCATAAAACCCAAATATCCTACTATGGACTCTTTTGGATGCTTTGGATGAGCTTTTTACCGACTAGGATCTGTGTTCTCTCTCGTGTCCAATTGGTCTCCATAGTTGGAGGCCCCATACTAAACCCTCTCTTAGCGTAATATCTATGTGGAGGTGGAAAGGTGGGCAAGTATACTTTTGTTATTGATGTGGTTGGATTTTTAAAGTAGAATATTTGGATCTGTTCCCACCACAAGGGGAGGGATCGCCCTTTGATCAATTGTCTTGTAATCGATAGATACAACTCCTAAAAGTCTCACGTCTATTGCATCTTCCCCTATTCTCCTCTATAATATAGGCCTTCTCAACGACCTCATTGCGCCAAATTCTATGGAAAATTCATGCGTACTTCCCCTCCCAAGTATAAGTTTAGGCACCTAATGAACTGTGTGATCCTAACTGCTCATCCTACATGTAATCTACATACTAAAGCAAGTCTAGGTGTTGGGGTGTGGAGCTTGTTTTTGGTCTTCTTGAATCGGTGTTGAAGTCTTTGGAGCTCGAATTGTTAAGTTTGGAGACTTCGTGGAGCATTCTACGAGTTTTTGATGTTGTTGTGATGTCACTATGTTGTTGCTATGAAGTTTCAGTTAACATGTTGTTAATTGGCTGTTAATGTCATGACTATTTTTTCAGCCATGGAAAGTTGAAAGATCGTGACTTTCAAACTTCTAGGGTTAGCTTCAGGACTTTTTAAAATGATTGTAATCCTATAAATAGAGGTGTTAGGGTATCTAGAAGATATCTTGAGTTTTCAAGAGGTCTTGAGTCTTAATGATCAAGAGGTGATCAAGAGTGATCAAGGTTATGCAATTGGGTGTCAATTGTGGTTTAGATGTGGTTTAGCATCTTTGGAATTCTGTTGTGAGTTCATAACTAAGAGAAGACTGTGAGAGTTGTTTTACTCTTGTTGATAATAAAATCTGAGAAAGTTCTTGGTGGGACGTAGCTAACATTGGGTGAACTATGTTAAATCGGAGCTTTGGTGGTTTTTTGCTGAAGTTGTAAATCACGAGGAAAGTTTAGCTTGAGTGGGAGCTATGGAAGATGAGGGAAGATCGAAGGTTGAGAAGTTCAATGGTAAGAACTTTGGTTTGTGGAAGATGCAAAGGATTACTTATATCGTAAGGACCTATCATCACCAATCCGGCACTATGATAATTCTTCCTTGGAAGCTCCTCATGCTATGATTATTTACTAATGCACAACTTTTAGTTTGGTGAATGTAATCTAGAAACACAACAAATATAACACAAGAATACCATAGACTATGATAATAAGGAATGATTATAAATCTGAAATATAAGTGTAAATTATAATATCAACATGAAATTATTACAATCTCACCCATGAGGTACTTCAAGTGTTACGACTTCACTTGCTTTCCAATAATAACTATGGGAGAAACTTCACAATTACACATCTTAATGGCTTCTTTAATACACCTTCAAAATGATGGTTTCCTTTACACACTTACTCATACAATATTTCTCACTACTTCCTTCTATGCTAAATGAGGGGGTGGCCTCTCTATTTATAGAACTTCTAAGCTTATCCATATTATCTTTAAGATAGGATAAGAAATATACTACGATGAGTCATATTCCATACCTTAACTCTTATCTCGTACATGTAATATTATCTTTTAAGATAAGATAAACCTTATCATTTCACATGGGTTCCACATTTTTAGACTTTTTACAAATAAAATACACACAATATTTATGACCTTGCTCCTTGTCCTTATTACCAATATAATATTTCTAATTCCTAATCATGTAGGCCATACTTCTTTACTTACCCCAAATTTGATATTTTAACATTCTTTGGATCACTTACGACAAATATAAATACTTTTTACCACAACATTCCTATTGTACTTTTGACTATTACCGTACTATACATTATTGGCGTATACCTAAGGCAGCACCGTTATTTTCTATCCGATGCTACTACTAATTATAATTAAAAATCCTATTCCTAATACATACATTAATGAAATAGAAATTATGGAGGAAAATTTTAGTTTCGACATCTTCCCCTTCCTAGCTTCTACTCCATCCTCGAGTAGACTATTCTGTTCTTGGAAAATCTTTAACTTGTCATAGTTGACCCATTTCGTAATGGGAGTGCCATCCAATTCCTCCAGTTGGTATGTACTATTTTCATGCACAGCTACTATTTTGTAGGGCCCCATCCATTTTGGAAGAAATTTTCTGTCTTCTTTTTTTGTATCTAGAATCATATACTAGAACCAAGTCATTCACATGAAATGGAGACCAACGAGATCTTTTGATCAAAGTATTCCTTCTGCTTCATTTTATTCTTATAGCTTGTATCCTTCGCTATTTCCCTCATTTCCTCTAGCAAATGAACATATACCAACCTTTCTTTTATTGAATCACTTTCATCCATCCTTTCATTTTTCATAACTCTCACAAAGTGGTAATATCAAACTCAATAGGAAGAACTAGAGCAATGTCATAAGCCAACTAAAATCGGGAGTATCTTGTTGCTGAATTTGATGTTGCCCTATATGCCCACAATGTTGCATGAATCCTCTTATCCCACTTATGTACTGCAAGGCCGCATCTTTTACTAGAATTTGACACAACACAAAATTTGTTCGTTTCACCTTCGTCAATTTATGTTTGGCTTGTATGTTGTTGCCTTCCCGTGCTTAATAGAAAACTTATTGATTAGGGATTTTACCACCTTATTGACAACCAAATTTGGTGATAATGTGTTCATATATGAACCTTGTCACTTCATGCATGGAAGTTATTTTCAATGGTCTAGCTTCAACCCACTTAGTTAAATAATCTGCGGCAACTACAATATACTTATTTTGGCATGGGGTAGTTGGAAGTGGACCTTACAATGTCTATTACCCACTTTTCAAAGGGACCAAGTGGAAGAATAGGGCATAATGGAGCTGATGAACTCTTACGGTTACCATGTGTTTGAAAAATATCACATGTCTTACAATAATTATAACAATCTCTAAAAAGATTGGGCTGATAACCTCGCATCCAAGATCCTTCTTCTATAAGTTTTCCAGAGAAGTGTCCTCCACATGTACCATTGTGAAATTATTCTATCAACTTCTTCCCTTTATCACGTCCAACTGCCCTCTTGTATTGTCCATCAGGTCCTATTTGAAATAATACTCCATGTAGAATAGAATATGGACGAATGTCTTGAGTAATCTTCCTCTTAGTCTTTTCATACTGGCACCATCGTGAAAATTGAATTCATTCGATAATTCCAAATATCTATGTATTCACTAGGGATTGTGTCAAAGGATAACAAGATGAACCTAACCAATCATAGGCTTGAGAGAGTGCATCTCGCATTGACATGCTTCTTTCCCCGGCCTATCTATAATATCAAATTCAAATTCTTGTAGAAAAATTATTCATCTTGCTATCCTCCCTTATGGTTTAGGCTTATTTACAATATATTTTAGAGCCTCGATGATCTGTTACAACTATAAATTTCTACCCTAACAAGTAATTTCTAAACTTATTTATAGGAAAATGATAGCTAGAGCCTCTTTTTCAGTTATAATATAATTTACCTCAAAGATTGCTCATTTATCTCCTCCCAAAGTAAACCGGATGATCATTCCCATTTTCATCCTTTTGGCTCGCAGTACTTACTAGTGCTACATCAGAGTCATCAGTATACACAATGAATGGCTTGCTCCAATCTAGATTCTTTAAAATAGGTGAAGACACCAGGGCTTCCTTGAGTTTCTCAAAATCTTCATGCACCTTATTTCCGGTTCATAAGTAACATCCTTCTTCAATAACTCAAGTTAATGGTTGTGCAATCTTTTGAGAAATTCTTAACGAACATTCTATAGTAACCCACATGGCCTAAAAATGATCTCAACTTACTTATATTCATAGGAAATGGTAACTCTTTACTTTTTGAAACTTTATCGGGATCGCACCAATACCATCTCTCGAATACAACATGCCCTAACAAAACACCTTTAGAACATCCAAAGACACACTTTGTATGGTTTAGTGAGGCTTGTGCTCCATCTAACCTTTGAAATGTTGTCTCCATCTCAGTGCAGTGGTCCATCTTGCTCCCATAGATACAAAAATAATCTAGAAATACTTTGATGAAGTTCCCAATGTAGGGTTCAAAACCCTATTCATCAAATGCCGAACGTTTCCGGAGCATTACATAACCCAAAAGGCATAACTCTATAAGTAAATGTTCCCCAAGGAGTGGTGAACGTGGTCTTCAGCTGATCTTTCTCCGTTATAAAAAAATTGGTTGTATCCACTATATCCATCAAAAAATCTATAAAGCACTCTGGCTAGCTACTTCATCCAAGATCTGATCTGAGAATGGAAGAGGGTAATGATCCTTCTTTGTTGCCTTATTGAGCTTCCTATAATCAACACAAATACGTAGCTTCCCATTCTTTTTTATTGAGGTCACAATGGGAGAAACCCATTCTAAATTCTCCACAAAGAAATATGAAGCCCGCATCAAGCAACTTATCTATTTCTTCTTTTACGAGTCTTAGAAAAATTAGGATTCATTCTATATGGCATTTTCTTTATGGGCTTAGCACCATCTACCACTCAATAGAATGTTCTACCCAACTTACTTGATGATTTCTTTGTAATCAAAAGTGAATAGGTGTATGTACCTTCGAAAGAGCTAGTGATAGGATTCCTTCTCACTCTCCATTACAGCATCAACAATCTTTATTTATTGGATACGATCATCAATTTCTTCTTCGAGATAATTTTATGGGTTCATGATTCGGTGTGACTGGAAGGATATCCATAAATTTCCAACACATTAACCTCACTTTCTTCATCTTTTGTGTCCACTTCACTGGTACTAGAGTAATCAAAGGATGTCCAATCATTAGTTTCATCACTTGAATCCATAGGTTCTATCTTATGATGTTGAGGGATCACATTTATCTTCACCCTCTCTCTACCACGTCCAAGTGTCATGAAGACTTCATTCCAATAGTTTCTTGCATGAACTCTCCTTAGCCGTGGTCTTCCCAACAACATTGGGTATGTAACGATACCATTTTTCATCACCTGAAATTCTACCACACATACAACACCCATAAAAGATATTGCCACATTTGAAACAACACCTTCTAGTTTAGTTTTTCCCTTATTTAATGACCTTAACATAAGTGTTGAGGGGTGATCAATTTTTAAACCCAATATATTCATTACAGACTCATTCATTATATTAAATGCAACACCTCCATCAACTAAGACATCATGAATTGAAATACCATTACATAATACCTTAGCTTGTGGAGCATAGGGATCCACCTCTGCCTCCAAAACAAGGACCTCAACCTCCTTCCTTCATCAAGCATTGAGTCCACTTCGCAACTCCCACCTCTTCTCAGAAGACATAGCCAAGAGTTGACCATATGTAATATTTGCAGTTCTTTTGGATAGTTCTTCTAAGATGGAGTATGGTCCTTGTCCCTATGAAATCAAAAAAATGTACACACCCAAATTTCTTCTCCTATGTTTCTTACTAGTTTCTCCTTTCATCTTCTTAGGATCATTTCCATCTTGGTTATCTTTTTCTCTCTTTCTTTTTGTTATAAACACATCTACTTCATTATTTATGCTCTTATCTACTACATCAAAAGAATTCACAAGTGTTTTTCCTTTATCATTATCTCTTGTACCAGATGTAGAAGCTCTATTTGGACAATTATACTTATAATGACCCTTTTTATGAAAACCATAACATACAACTTTAGAAATATTTCTTTTTGGACCTCTATCTCCTCCCTGAGAACTAAATTCCTTTCCTTGAAGAAGATTAATAGTTAACTGACCCATCTTCTTGAGCAGATCTTCATACTCAGTAGATGTACTAGGGAAAATATTTGTGCTCATCGAGAGTGGTTGTGGATTCTGGACCAAAGGTGTTGGTGTAGGCTCTACCTTAGCAGTAATTTCTTTGGGATCCTCTTCCATGCTTTCTTCTTTCCTTCTTGCAATCTCCTTTGCTTGTTCAATGGTAGTTGGGAGGTCATACTTCACTCATTGTCATCGATTTCTAGCTTCATCCCAAGAATTAAGTGCTTATAGAAGAGATTATCAATGCCATTCATCAACCCATCCGCTAATCCTTCCTTCCAGATCTAGTCATCGAGCTTCCTCTTTAGCTCTAGAACATGAGCATGATAATCCCTTATCTTCTCCTTCTTTCCTTGGGATAGCTTTGTGATATCGATCATGAGATCTGCATATTTCTGTTGCTCACCAAATTCTTCAAGAAAACTTTTAGTAAATAAATCCCATGAGTTTTTCACATTATCACCTAGTGTTTCAAACCACATAAGGGCTGAGCTATCCAAAAAGATAGGAAAAATTCAGTCCATTGTTCCCTTCTTATAAGGCCATTACAAATACAAGGTCATTTAAACTCTTGAATGAAAGCGGAAACATCTTCAATAGATTGGGCTGAAAAAACAAGAATCTTCCCCATTTTCAAAAGTAACCATAGTGAAATACCAACCCACAAGTACAATCAACAAGACTTATGTGTAAAAATAATTGGAATCACTATAATAGAAAGTGACTTTACACCTTTCTACAAAGAAAATAGAAATGACCACGGTAAACTATGGTAAAACTTGACTTCTCATGGTAAAAACTGACTTTACTGTGGTAAACACTATTCACAGTAAAAAGTGAAGTTACTATGGTAAATACTATTCACGGTAAAAGTGACTTTACTGCATGTAAATACTATTCATGGAAAAAAGTGACTTTACCATGGTAACTACTATGCACAGTAAAAACAAGGTTACCCTCCAAATGTTTTCTGACTAAGTGGGAATATCTCTCCAGAAAATCCACCAACGAGGAATGGTCCCAGCAACGAACCAAAATGTCATCACCAATCCGATCTTTGATAATTCTTCACCCGTAACTCCTCGTCTATGATTATTTACTAATGCACAACTTTTAGTCCGTGGATGTAATCTAGAAACACAACAAACATAACACAAGAATACCATAGACTATGATAAGAAGGAATGATGATAAATCTGAAATATAAGTGTAAATTATAATATCAACATGAAATTGTTACAATCTCACCCATGAGGTACTTCAAGTGTTACTGACTTCACTTGCCTTCCAACAATAACTATGGGAGAAACTTCACAATTACACCTCTTAATGGCTTCTTTAACACACCTTTAAAATGATGGCTTCCTTTACACACTTACTCATACAATATTTCTCACTACTTCCTTCTATGCTAAATGAGGGGGTGGCCTCTCTATTTATAGAACTTTCAGGCTTATCCATCTTATCTCTAAGATAGGATAAGAAATCTACTCTGACGAATCATATTCCATACCTTAACTCTTATATGTACATGTAAGCTTATCTTTTAAGATAAGATAAACCTTATCATTTCACATAGGTTCCACATTTTTAGACTTTTTACAAATAAAATACACAAAATATTTATGACCTCACTCCTTGTCCTTATTACCAATATAATATTTCTAATTCCTAATCATGTAGACCCTACTTCTCTACTTACCCTAACTTTGACATTTTAACATTACCGGACCACTTACTAAAAATATTTACTTTTTACCACAACATTCCTATTGTACTTTTGACTATTACCGTACTATACATTATTGGTGGCATCATATCGTAGCACCGTTATCTTCTATCGACGCTACTACTAATTATACTTAACAACATCCTATTCCTACTACATACATTAATGAAATAGAAATTACAGAGAGGAAAATTTTAGTGTCGATAGACTTTCCTGTTCCTTTGCTTGGAAAAGCAAAGAAACCTATAGCTATGTCGATGAGGATTGGGAGTTGCTAGATAGAAAAATTCTTAGGGAAATTCATTTATGCCTTGCATCTTTGGTTACTTTCAACATATCACAGAGAAGACGACGAAAGGTCTCATGAGTGTGTTAGGGAAGTTATATGCAAAACCCTCTCCTCTAATAAAATATTTTTCATGAAAAAGTTATTTAATATGAAGATGTCTTAGAATGGTTCTATTACTCGATCATTTGAATGAATTTAATACGGTTTTGATTATGTTAAACTCAATAAAAATTGACTTTGATGATGAGGTCACGACTTTGTTGATTTTATGCTCCTTACCAGATAGCTGGGACAACTTGGTTATGGATGTAAGTAATTCAATCTCTAATAACTCAAATCTGAAGTTTGAGGATGTAATAGGTGTGATACTAAGCAAGGAAATGTGAAGGAAGAGCACCGGAGATTCTTCTACTTCAGGAAACACTTTCATGGTGGAGAGCAGAGGGAGACAAAAGAATGTAAGGAAAGGTAATGTGGGAAGTCAAATGATCATGGAAGTTCAAAGTCCAAGAGTATGTTAGAATGTTGGCACTTTGTGAGGAGGTTGGTCATGCTAAGAAAGATTGTTGCACTCTTCAGGATAAGAAGAATAAGGAGGAAACTAAAGAGGTAAATTTGGTAGAGGTGATGTTTATCATGATGCCTTAATTATTTCTTTAGATAATATTGTTGAATCTTGGGTGTTAGATTCAGAAACTTCTTTCCATGTCACCCCATATAGACATTATTGATTTTGTTCAAGGTGATTTTGGACATGTATATCTTGGTGATGATGAACCATGTAATGGTGAGTTGGAGGACGAATTGTACATGCAACAGCCATAGGGTTATGAGGTCAAAGGAAGGAGAGGTTAGTGTGCAAATTGAAGAAGAGCTTGTATGGCACCGAAACAAGATCCACGGTGTAGGGGTACATGAGGTTTGATAGTTTTATGTAGGAGAAAGGTTACTCCAGTGTAACTCAAACCATTGTGTGTACATCAAGAATTTTTTGGATGGTATTTATATTATTTTGTTCCTGTATGTAGATGATATGCTTGTTGCGAGGAAGAACATGCAAGAAATAAAGGTACTCAAGAAGTAGCTAGGTGGCTCCTTTGCTATGAAGTATTATGGGGCAGTAAAACAAATCCTTGGTATGAGAATAACTCGTAATGTGAAGGAGAGGAAATCTGGTATTATCTCAAGAAGAGTACATAAAGAAGGTATTGGAGAGGTTTAGTATGTAGGATGCTAAATCATTTGGTACTCCTTTGGCGGTCACAAGGAGAAGTTGAAGTTGTGTTCAACTTTCATTGGCCTTCATGGTTGATAATAAAGGGTTAATAACTTTTCTCGGTGGAAACAGAGTCTCCAAGTGGGAGATTTTTGGGGTGTGGAGCATGTTTTTTGGTCTTATTGAACTAGTGTTGAAGTGTTGATCTCGAATGGTAAAGTTTGGAGACTTCAGAGCATTCTGCAATTGCTGATCATTGTGTCATTATTGTGATGTTCATTGTTAACATGTTGTTAATTGGTTGTTAATGTTGTGACTATTTTTCCATCCATGGGAAGTTGAAATATCATGAATTTCAAACTTCTAGGGTTGGCTTTAGGACTTCTTAAAAGGATTGTAATCCTATAAATAGAGGTGTTAGGGTATCTTGAATATATCTTGAGTGTTCAAGAGGTCTTGAGTCTTAATGATCAAGAGGTGATCAAGAGTGATCAAGGTTATAAATTGGGTGTCAATTGTTGTTTTAGATGTGGTTTAGCATCTTTTGAATTCTGTTATGAGTTCATAATCGAGAGAATACTACGAGAGTTGTTTTACTCTTGTTGATAATAAACTCGAGAAATTTCTTGGTGGACGTAGGCCACATTGGTGAACCACGTTAAATCTCGTCTTGTCTTCTTTTGTGCATTATTCATTTATGTTGTTATATTTCTATAATGTATAATTCTACTATATAGTTTCCTATTGTTTGTGGTTTGAGGAATTATTTCCACATATTTGTTCTCTAATTCCTAACACCAGAACCTACTCACATACTCCACCACTATTATGCTAGCCTATCACAAATCTTGGAAATCATCAATATGATATTGAATGAACCTCTTAAATTTACCTTCTATGAAAACTATCCTCAAAGAGCTCCTATGTAACTAAATCTTAATCTAGGTAGAGCTTTTTCTCCTCTTTCCTCCACAAAACACTCACCCTATCTCTCAACAAATATATAACAATACGAGAATTCATTTTGCTAGAGCATGGACATAGCTTAAAGCATCCGCTCAAGCTTACCAGCCATGCCTTCTCTTGAAACCCTCCTATATCACTAATATATTAGGGTGGATGAAGCTTTAGGATCTATCGAATATGATCGGTTGTTTTCATCTACCTACCTCTAGGTCTCTCCTCATGGTTGTCCCTCTATCTAGGGCTCCTAGATCTCTCTCTGTGTCTCATGGCCCTATCTCCTTTTATTGATTCATGTCTCTCTAAATCCACATGATAACTCTCTACCCCATGGTGCTCACTATGGTGTGGGGAACCATGAGCCTTCTTTGTGACCCCACTATCATGCTAACTAGGTTTTCCCCTACTGATCCTCCTCATATAGTGGCATTGACCTCCTATAAGGTTTGTAAAATTTGAGGCAATATAATGATGATTTCCTACTCTAATAGTGGTCCATCTAACTCTATGAGTAAGATCCCTCATCTAGTTCACACTCCTATACAAACTAAGATGGGAGTTAGTCCATTATTCTAGGTATGTTTCAGTTTACTCAATTTTCTATGTTTCAAATTTTCAAATAATTTCAAGTGTTCTAGGTTTAAGTTTCACTATCTTTTCATTTGTGTTCCCATGTTTTCCCAGGGTCCAAGCAGTGAACCCACGACTCTGATACCAAAACATCAAAACAAAACCACAACAATTTGCCACATCAAAACATCCCAAAACCACAACAAAGGCTTAGAAGATTACACCAATTTTATTTTGAAAGATTAAGTGTGTTAGTTAAATCTCGATTACATTATTCGTGATTAATTAAAAGCTTACTTGATTAATCAATCATTCTTCTACTAGATTAATTTCATTTAATCAACCCAGAATTATCATTTCAATTTCTCATATCATTGTGACAAAAAATACTTTTTGAATTCAATTTAATTATTTTAATTAATTAACTAACCCATTTAATTAAATAAATAAAGCTTAAATTAACTTTGTTTATTTTTCCACTAAGGTTAATAGTCATATCAAATAAATCATGTCTAAAATACATTTCTTAAGATAACATTAACAAACCTAGCATGCTAAAGTTTACTTCATATTAAATATTAAAATTTCCCTTAAGCACATTATTTTAAATCCTAACAAGAAAATAATTCCTACACATCCCATTAAATAATTACATTTCCCATTAAAACACTTAAAAATTCACAACTTAATAAAAGAACCCATGAGCAACTTAAATAAATAAAGTCATTAATTTAAACATCATTAATTAAAACATCCCCAACTAAATAAATTCCCCACACCCATGAATATCTCTTATGGGTTCCATTAAATAAATTTTCTCAGGATTATAAAGTTCATTAAAAATTATTCACCCATTATGAAGGGAGGAGGATTGAATCACATCTATAGGATTGATTCAATCCTCTCCTTAGATCTTAGGTCATTCCTACTTTGCTAAATTTCCTTATGCCTATATGATTCATTTCTTACCCTAAGTGCCTCCATTTATCATGGGTCAAGCTACAAGGAGGCAAAAAAATGGAGGCAAGGGAATGAGATGTGAAACTATGTGGAAGAAGATGTTACAGAGTCAACAATGGGAGGATTTATCTCCCCCGATCCTTCATTATTTTCAGATTTATTTTTGTTCACTAGGGTTTAGGAAATATTTATCTTGCAAGTTTATTTCAGTTTCTTTAACCATGTTTTCTTGTTCTAGGTGTTTATCCACCCTTTATAGTTTTTTTCTTCGATATGAAATCAGGTTTTATGGGTATCATTTTCCTTACAAATATTTGTTAATGATTTAGATCTCGACAATATACATTTTCATTTTTTTATATCATATAGAATTTTTTACGAGAGGTATATAGATGGATATATACACAAATGTGTGTATATATCCATATTATATATACTTACGAGAAAGATCTTACTAAATATGTTATCTTGTTTTTATAAGTTTGAAAACTAAACTGAGGGTTTCGGGGTCGAATCCGCCTAATCTTGAAAAATACAATTTTATAGGGTGATCGGCGTCAATCGGGTAACCAATGCCGGTTAGGCCAAGTCTTTCCATTGCCGGTTACTCTAGCCAACATCGGTCACTAAGAATCTATAATTTTTATAAAAGAGGGTATACATACATACATACATACATACATATATATATATATATATATATATATATATATCATAGAGATATATATACTTGTATATATATACACCAATGTTACCAAAAGTCTATTACAGAGATAGCTTAAAATTTTTACAAGCAAATACATCAAGTTTAGTTTTAACCAAGTATGCAAGGAAAGTACATTATAAGGAACATAACAGTATGATCTCATGATTCATAATTTCATACATATTTACTAATTATAATCAAAGTACAACTATTCACCGTAATTATTAATTTTTGCAAGGAAAACTATAAAATGTAAGAAATCAATTTCCTTTTAAATATTATAGGATGTATGTAAGAATATTCATGATTCGTATACAATTAAAATAGAGATAATATTCCTTCCATTTGTTTACATAACTTCCAATTAAATTTCGAATACAACGTCAACATTTTACAAGGTTTCAAGTAAATTTTCAGGTCTACCGTAAAATCATAATGCTACCATATGACATAAAATACTTCTTTCAATATTCACAACCTCAAGTATGCAAATTTATTACAATCCTTTGATAATATAAAATCAAGGATCAACAATACTATGCTAAATGCATACTTGCAATGGATTTACAATGGATTTCACTTTCCTTCCATGATAAAAAATTAAGATAATTATATACATTACATTCTTTACAAAAAGTTTACAAGTAATTAAAATCCAAGTAGTACAAGCCCTCCACCCAAAATGGTGGAGACAACATGCCAAAATTCCTCCAAAAGACATCCTTTCAACAACTCCAAAACATAGATAAAACCTGCAACCTTTTTCTCCATTACATCTTTTAGACACAAAGAAGATAGAGAGCTAGGGAACGCTCTCCTCCCAACCAAATTTCAATTAAGGGTGAATCCATTCCCTTTCATTGACCCCCGAGCTCCAACCAAGTACAAATGAAGATATTTCAAACCATGGTAAGTAATAAGGTATTCCACATTTCAACAAACACACTCAAACAATTTCTTGCAACATATAAACAACAAGAAACCTGCAATATTTTTCATAATACACAAAGGCTCAATCTAGAGCAAAAGGAGAGAAGAAACATCGAAAAACCTTTTACCTCCCAAGTGGGTTAAGTGTCCACCTTAGAACCACCAAAACCCCATCATACACAATATATTTTCCCTTCCTCAACTCTTATCACTCCCTCAAGTAAATTTTACAAATTTAATAAAGAATTTTCCCTTATCCCTCCACAAGGTGGAACACCCTTCCCAAAAATACCTCCCTCATGGCTCCCATTTTCTTTCTCCCTACACCTTCCTTAAGGTTACTACTACCCAACCCAAAAAAACACATATATTCAATAATTTACATTCAATAAACAATAAAAACAAGAAATAAAAAAGATCAAGATGCTACATTTCCATTTTTGGCCCCTTCACTTTCCAAGAACTCCAAAACTTATAACTCTTTCAGAAACAAGTTGTTACCATTTTAATCTACCTTGAGAAACAGGTGTTGAAATTGATCACATAATTTTTTTGAAATACTTCACACATGGAAGTGTTATCCAAATTGGAAATCCTCCTAGTCTTGAAAATACTAAAAATTTGGACTTCGGACTTTAGGGATTTTCCTTTTGAAGTTTAAATAAATTGGTTTTTGAATATTTTTTTCAAATTTCTCAAGTTTGAAACCCTAACATTATGAAATTTTGACTTTTGGAATTTTGGGTTTTGGAATTCTAAGTCACGCTTTTTGGGAAATTCCTCTTGAATTCAAATTCAAACCTAGAAAGTCTAAAATTTCAAACTTTCAGGCTTTCGGTTTTAGAACTCTAGGTTGCTCTTTAAGGTTTATCACTTTTAGACTTTCGTGTTTCCAGCTTTGAGATTTCTTCCATCACCATGTCATTATTTTAAAGTCTTGATCTCTGAAGTCCAAAACCCTAAAATTCTGAAATTTCAAAATTTCAAGCTTCGAGATTCGACTTTTAGATTTCTTTGCGCATTTAATTCCTACCTAATTCCATACGTGTCAAATTTATGGAATTAATATCAGGATTTTTCTATTTAAACTCACATTTTCACCTGTCATTTTAACTTGACAATTTTCTCTGATGATCTGGTTTTTTTACTATATCTTGTACTTTTCGACATCATTTTCAAGGTATTTTATTTAGGTTATTTTATTTTTGGTTTAAGATCTTTTTATCTTTTGTTTTCTCCTTGCTTTGTTTTTATTTGTTGCTCCTCTAGTATGTCTTGAAAAATGAAGATCTCACTTGCCCACCATGTCTCCTTTGATGATTTTTTTGATCCTAATGGTTTCGCAATCCAATTTTCTATAGGCATCTAGGGAAGATCTCATCACAATCCTCAAGATTTTCCTAATTTTTCAAATCTACTCTTTCCGCACTTCTTAATTTTTCGAGTTCTAAAGATTGTCTTTTCGGAGTTCATGGGATTCCCTATTTAAAGTTTCACAGCTTTTAGGAGCCAAGCCTTTCTCTATTTTGGAACTATGATTTTTGGGTTTTCGGACCTCTCCATTTTGGGCTATTTGATGTCTATGTTTCGAGAGTCTACTTTTCGCTTTTCGAGAGGTTGAAGTTCTTAAAAACTTTGGACTTCTCCACTTTTGGTTTTCAGACTTCTCCACTTTGGAAATATACTTTTGGTTTTCGTGAGGTGAAGCTCTTGTAACTTCGACTTATCCACTTTGGAACTCTTCTTTTCGGGTTTTTGGAGGTTGAGGATTTTGGGTTTTTAGACTTTTCTTCTTTAGTGATTTAGAATTTGGAAGGTCATTAAATTCCTAAATTCAAATCTTGATGTCTAATTTTCCAGCCAACAACAAGGAAAAGATGAAGTATACATTCCTTGGAGTTGTTCCTCACTCTTGTTTGTCTTTTGACTTGGGAAGTATAGGAGACATTGATCTCGGGTAGATTGATTTTCCAAACTTGTGGGAAAGAGTGAAGGCCCCAAAAAGAAACCATGGATGTAAGCCATATATGAAAGTGGGCTTGTTCTTTTGTCGTTGTCGCTTTTTTTTGCATCCATGCATTTCCTAGAGTTTGTCTTAGCCATTGCAGACCCACTTCGATGAAGAATCTAGACAAGCTTAAGGATGTTGATGGAAAGCTTGTAATTTGTTTGGATTCTAATAACTTTGAATATTTTCTCAAACTCCCCAAAATTGAATACTACACAAAAATTTCACCAGAATTAGTAGTGGAACATTGGGATAAGGAAACAAAGTTATGCAAAAAGGTTGTATTAAAAATTTATTTGGCCAAGAATGTTGCCAAATTTCCCAAGACCATGTATCTATCAGACTTTATTCAAGAATTTAGTGATATTATTGTGCTAATGAGTGGATTCTCAAGTCATCCTCTATAAAGGAATTCCTAGAATGGATGTTTCTATATATCGCTACCATTAAGAAAAAAAGGAATTTATCAAATGGGGGAGCATATTAGTAGGTCCATTTCATGCTATCAACTTGAGTAAGGTGTTATCCTCAAAGAGTTTATATATGACATCCTTTTTGGTCTATGTTGCAGCTATCATGCAAGACTTAACTAAATTTAATACCAAGGGTATTCAAGCACTTCCTAAATTTTTTGATTTCTATCCTCAATGTAGACTAGATAATGGAATCAGAACTTTCATAGAATTAATGATGTTTTCTTTGTTGTTAGTATCTATCACTTTGATAAGGATTTGTATAACCAAAGGATTTCTGATGAATCCTTCAAGGAAGTACGTGATTGGGGAGCTATATACTTATAATTCCCTACATTTACATATATTCAATTTCTTGGTTTCATAGGTGCCCCAAGCAAGCTTCCCAGATGTCCCACTTACAAGTGGTTCTTGTTATAATTAGTTCAGCAATTACTGACTACCATAAGATCCATAATAAATGACACAAAGTGGGATTTTAGTTCCCTATTTCGATTGATAGATACACCTTCCCAAATATTTATAAAGCAAATAATGTAGATGCGGAAATGGTAGAAGTAACTTTGCGACCTTTCATCCATGAACTAGTTTTGATTACTAGGGTAAATTTAGTGAAATAGGTTATTCTAGTTCCCATGTGCCTTAATTAGAATACATTTGACAAAGATATTACAAGAGACTAACTTTGGATATTGTTCGGCAGTTTGGTATATCCGAGGTTCCAAAGGAGTTATAAGATGATGATGAGGTTTTGGATGTAACATATAAAAACAATAATTTTTCCAATCAACCATTTCCATGGATCGATTGGTATGTGGAAGAATGTTGTAATACAAAGGAGAGGGTGGGTCCATTCTGTAGAGAACCTACAGTTGGTTGGTTACCTTGGGAATCTTACCCAAGGGGTTAGAATAACCTACAAATATAGAAACCCCATCAACCATAAGCCAATCAACACCCACAAAGGGAAAAATATCAATCCAAAGGACCCATATAGTCCCTAAAAAGATTTCATTTGTAGTGGGCAGCTCATCTCTCTCCAAGGCTCCTGCTTCCAAAGCATGTAACCACTTGAGACCAAAGAAACAACCTAGGGTTAGCTAGAAAATTATGGGATAATTTTTTTTTTTTTTGAAGTGTCTACAACTAAGTTGCAAGACATCAGTTTTCACTAATAGGTTCCAGAACAAATCCTATTTACCAAAAAAAAGTTTCCTTTATTAACTTATAACAAGTTTACAAGGTTCAAATTTTAGGGTTACATGTTTTAGTTAGGTTCAAGGAGTAATCTTACCCCATGCTTGCTCTCAAACAGGCTTAGAGATTCAACTAGATTTTTCTCCTACATAACACTCCCAAAATTTCCCTAAACCATTCCCAATGGATAGGAAATTTTCTCACCTTTCCGGTGATATAAAGAAGTCCTTCTAACTCCTTACAGAACTCAAGTTATGAGTGGGTGGAGTTTCTAGGGCAAATTTTCCCTAGAGGGACACGTGGCAAGAGGAGGGGGAATGCGCCTAGGGTGGGTTGGTGGGTCGCGGGCGGCATTGGGAAATTTTCCCAATGCATGGCTCAAAGGCACAAAACACTCCGCACCCCCATGGGTCCCTAGGGGACACGTGTCGAGTCCTGGCGCCGAGCGGAGAAGGGAGAAGGGAAGGGCGGGCGGCGGGTGGATTTAGCACTTTGCGCCACGAAGGGGAAAAAGGGAGAAAGAAGTGCACAGGTCCATGTGCCCACTAAGGGATAGAGTCTGAGAGGAAGGTGGAGAAGTGGGCCATGGGAGAAAATTGAGAATTTTTCCCCAAAGGCCAAAAAAAAAAAAAAAGTCAAGGGTCTTCCGCCCTACCCGCCGCCACCCCAGTGCCACGTGGCACACTTTCATTGGCCATGCAGGGCCGGTGGGGTCAAAATGGGAATTTTCCCAAAAAATTTTAAAAATTTAAGTCCAAAAGGAAATGTGCACCACCATAGCCACAAGGGGACACGTGGCACCCTCTGGTTGGTTGTGGGCCGAGGAGGTAAAAGTGAAAATTTTCCAAAAATTTTTTCAAAAGGTTTAAGGGTGAAGAAAAATCCACGCCTCCGCCTCAACCCCTGGAGGACACGTGGCAGCCTCTGATTGGCTGTCAGGCCAGTGGAGGAAAAGATGAAAATTTTCCCAAGTCAAAATTTTCAAAATATTTTCTAAGGCAATTCGACGGGAAATTTTTGGGTTGCAGGGCCCACCAGGGAAAATTTTCCCAAATTTTCCCGCCAAGGCACAAAACTTCAAAGTGCCATAACTTGAGCTAGAAAGCTTGGTTTTGGGAAAACAAGGACTTTTTGGAAATATCTCGATGCCCTCTTTGCACAAAAAGCATAAATTTTACTTTTTGATAAGTTTTAAAGGGTCAATTTTACAAAAATGATCTGCAGGATTTTAATTGGCAAACTGGCAATTTTCAACTTTTCAATTTGACTAAATTAGATCTCCTCCATCACTCAACATGCCAAAAGACATGGAGAATTGATCTAGGGAGGGTTTAAAGTGTTTTAGAGAAGTTGATTTGTTCAATTGATTCAAAATTGAATTGCTCAACAAAAGATAGAAAACGGTTGAGGAAGAGATTGAGCTCAATTCTGCAATGTTTTAATTGTTTCCCTAAGTGTTTCCTTTGTTGGATTGAGTTCCTTGATGTCTTAGCATGCTAGATTATATCATTTTCCAGTGGATTATCAAGTGCAGGTCCAAACTGTGCATTTTAAATGAATTATTGCCAGTTTTAAATTTAAGGCAGAGGTCAATTTCTTGAGGGATTTAATTGCCATTTCTTCCTTTCAACCAGAGATTTAATTATCTCATTTTTCCATACAAAGAAACATTGAATTCAATCCATGGTAGACTTAAGTGTTTATCCTTTTTCCATTTTCCAAACAACAAGGATTCCAATCACAATTTGATACTCCAATTTCATCACAGTTTGATGTTCCAATACAATAACAACAATGCAATGAGAGATGAATTTGCAATCCTCTATTGACTTCAATTATACAACTTACATCTTTCAATGTTGGAAAACAATAACAGAATTCTCTTTCTTTCTCAATGTACAAAAAAAATGCAAGTGTCTTTCACATTTCAAATATATAACTTCATAATCAATTACAACATCATTTCTCCATAACATAACTATTACAATTTCATCCACATCATGTGGGAAAGGATTACAAAGGAATGGGTTTCCACAAGGGATTGTCAAACTATACATTTCTCTTGTGCAAAAATAACAACATGCAACTTCCATTTTCTTCCAATTTGATCACAACAAAAGAAGGGGAAAGGCAACGCTCTCCACCCAACCAAGATATCCAATGAAAGGAGAAGCCTTCCTTCATCATTGGCCCCCGAGCCCCAACCAAGATACAATAGAAGGTGCAATTCAACCATGGCAACAAACTGGCTCCCACACACAACATTCTTTCACATACACATTTCCTTTTAAAAAAACACAATTCAACACAAAAACAACAGTTCACAACTGCATTTAAAATCATTTCAAAATAGAACTCAGCTTGATCTTGCAAGCCAAAGGAGCAAGGACTATGGGGGAAGCTACTTATGCCTCCCAATTGGGAATTGGGCATCCACCTATAATCATACCACCAATATAACATATCATACCCCATAAACCTTATATCTCCCAACCCCTCCTTATGCCCCCCCCAAAGTTTATCCCTTATGCCCCCCCCAAGAGTAAGAAATGCAAGCTATTTCTTTTCCATGGTGGATCCCAAACCCAAAACTCCCTCCACAAAATTTTTGATGCCAATGGCATTCCCTTATGCCCCCACATGGATTCCCCATAGCCTTCTCCTACACCATTCCTATGGCAGTCTACCCAAACAACCCATAAAACATGCAAAACATTCACCATTCACAACAACACAAGAAAGAAATGACAACAATAAAAGAAGGAATAAACTCCTACCTCCCCATGGAAGGATTTTCTCCACACAACAAGCTTTGAATGTCAAAAATACAGTCCAAAACAACAACTCACAAGCATGCAAAGCTTTCTCCAAAACTTCCTCCAAAAACAAGAGCTCCAACAAGAAAATGCCCCCCAAGGAAGAATGCAAAAAGGTTCAACAACCAAGCAAAAACTTCACCCAAGCTTCTCCAAGGTAAGAGCTCCAAACACAAGAAAAAATGCACCCCAAGCTTACATACAAAATGCTTCAACCCCCAAAAACAAGCCAAGAGTTTTCATTATATAGAAAAGAGAAGAGAAGGGGATGATGTGGATCCATGTAGGATGCCACATCACACATCCTCAATTCCAACACTAAAGTCAAATTCCAAACTCCAATGCACAATAAAGAGGTGGGTCAAAATATGACAATCTACTTGCACACTCCAAAAATCCCACACCCCAAAGGACTGAAAATTAAATAAAATGTAAGAGAGTGCAATCAAAACAATGCAACATGATTAATAAAATACATTAAAAATGTCTAAAATCAGTCCTCCAACCATAGGCATAGTTGGTAAATTAAATTGAGAGGTATGGGACAAGTTTTACTTGTCCCACAAGCCTCCAAAAACAGCCCCCAAGGACAAATTCGAATTTCCATGGAGGTGGAGTGTTTCATACTCCAAAATCAGACTTACACAAGCTCTTACACAACTTACACATCACTTACAAATTTATTACAAAGACAACAACTTCTATAATTATTTTCCCATATCCCAATTTGATTTATTTATCTTTTAACCATATGTTTTCTCACATTAATTTTCCACAACATAATTAAATAAAGAAAGGAAACACATCACTAATAAAACACATACAACAATAATAAAAAGTAACCACATTAATAAAATATACAAACCCATGGTCACATTTAAAGGTGATTCCCCCATGGAAATCCCTAACAAAACAACACACACAAAACACGTTGCCATGGTGACCATGTTGAATTCACCTAGAATTCCATTTTGGTTGGTCTCCGATCCCCTGATGTTTTGTTGTGATATATTTAACTTACAAAATACAAATACCTCCTTCGGCCTCATGGCCATATCAGAACGTCCAAAATGAATATATAAAATAATCACAAAATCATCTAAGTATGTGAATCACAACAACATCAAGGCAATTTAACAAAATCACTCACAATATGTATCAACAACATCAAAGTAACAACTATATCATTTGTAAATTTATTCAACAATTATATCATCATCAAATAATTTCCCTTTCTAGGTTTACTCATAATCTCCAAAAATCACCTGTCCGAATAACTTCCATTAAACATCCATGTCAATAGTATATCATCATCCACATATGAGTGTCTCTAATAATCACCATGCATTATATATAATCAGATTCAACAATAATCCAGGATCTGACATCTAACACCATACTAAATCAAAACTATTAAAATGTTCATCATATAGTCTATAGTATCATGATCGGTAATAAAAGGTGCCAAAGGGAAGTGGGCACTACATCCCCCTCCCCTTAGACTCAACTTCCTCCTGGAAGTCACAGGAAAGAGAGATAGGAATAACTGCAACAGAAAAAGGATCACTCCCATTATGGGATTTCTTGCTTCAAACAAGTGTGGATCTACCGAACTCCAGTTTGGCCCAATGTAATTTAACAAGAAGAAGGGAGATTGTAAGGGATGAGTTCTAAACTTTCTGCATGCAAGGCTACGAGTATTTAAACCTAAGGAGTAACTTTACTCTATCAAACAAGATACAACACATAACAATATGATGAGAAGAGTTCCAAAAGACTATTAAGAGTAACCACCAAGTAAGAGAATTACAGGGAGAATTAACATAAACTCGAGATGACCACACAGTTTCTCATTGATACACCTACCACATTAATAAAAGTTAAGGTTCCTACATGATTAAGCCATGATTTCAAGGTTCGTTGCCTAGACAAGGCTAGCGAAATCAACTATGACCAAATTTACACGAGGACAAGTCTACTCAAGGTCCACAATTTGAGGTCATACAAGATGAGGTTAATCAACAAGGACACCTAAATCAGCAGAACATTTACAATCAAGGAACTATTCAAGGAAATCACTTTTGTAACTTGAGAGGGCACAATTAACTTTTCATGGTAATGCAAGTGAAGTCAAGACCACAAGGTTTTCCTATAGTCTGATTTTTTTGTTTTACGAATCGAGAACACCAAACAACCAAACTAGAGAAGTCATCCATCTAGCCAAAGAAAACATGTACATATATTTATATCTCCCTTAGCAACTAACATAACAATACAAGTACCATACCTTATATCACAATGGGGACTATTTATCTTATTTCCTACTCAAGCTCGGAATAACCATAAAGAGAGCACAAGAAACACCAAGGACCATTCAAGGTTGCTAGGGAGAAGAGCAAGTAACACGGGGTCCAATCAAATCCAAGGGTGAATAACATCATCTTGCACTTTCCATCTTAATGGGAAAAAGGGCTACAACAACAAGGTGACCCAAGAAAATATGAAGAAAAGAAGACTTCCCAAAGTTATTTTATATCCTTAACATATGTTGCCTTAAAATTACAATACTTAGGTCTCCAAGGACAAGATAACATGCAAGGAGGTTGCTTCTCAAACAACAGATAGGTCTCAATCCAAAAGGACCACAACTCACATCCATCGAGCTACAGGATGATAAGGGTGTGATGACCCAAATCTCCCACAAGAACAACACATACATCTATGGACAAGGAGTAATAAGCAACTAGAACACATTACTATCCACCGGGTGTTTCACAATTTCAGGTAGGTGATAGAACTACAGGTTCCACTATGTATTACACTCAATACACATAAATTTTACCCATTTTATAAATCAACTTATTAAGTCAAAAGTTATAGCTTTGCTTGATAAGAACATTCCTTTCATACTTCCTTAGTTACAAACTTCCTTCTATTATGACATCATCAGTTTACGTTATAAGGAGCACCACTAAGGTGGGCATGATGTCTCACCATTCTGTATAGGTAGAGAGCATTTAGTTTACTTGCAAGGAAGGTGGATGGACAAGATTTCCCTTCTATTCTTCTACATGGTTTTTATTTCTTCTATTAATCTACCAAGGGTATAACAAGGATCACTTCCCTTTTTCTATGCTCCAGTTAAGTTCCAAGGTCAAATCTCCTTAATTATAGTTTTATGGTGTTTTGGTTGAGTCATCTTATCAATCAAATTTTAATGAGAATGATGGTTCAAACACATCACAAAATTACTTTCATGGGAAGGAGATACAAATCAACACACCACATTTTGATTCTAAAGGAACAAGAGACATTCAACATAGAAAACACATTATTAATTTTCTGTAAGAACTTAGGAAACAATGAACCAACATGAATCACACCAAGATTTCAAAAATTCACCAAATAATTTCAAGCATCATCAAACATTCATAGTGGGTCTCCACAAGTCTCACAAGAAATTTTCAAGAAAGGCTCATTAAAGAGGTATAATCTTACTTTTACGAATCTATTAAGGTTTAACAAAAAAATTGTGGTTTAGGATGGTAACATTTTACTCCCCTAATAACCAAAGAAGGTTTTCCAATCAATACTCATGTCCCCACAAGATAACACCAGCCAAGCAACTAGATGACAATGCAACTTTACTCCAAGGAACCACATCCACACTAAAAGGCATCCAATGCAATGGGGCAACCAAATAATTTACCAAACTAACATTTCTAAGAGAAAGATCCAAAAGACCCAAAGCATCCATAAGTGTTTCCAAGTAACCCAAGGATTAATAGGTCATAGAATGTTATTCATAGTAAAGGAAATTTAAGGTAAGGGTAAACTTATTTATAAGTCAAGAGAGAAAAACAAGTACACTTAAATAAACACACTACCTAAAAGGCTTAAATCTATCCATAATTACCAAGATGCATACATTCCATGAGTCAAAACTTTCTATGATGCAACCAGGAACCCAAGATACAATTTAACATGCCATCGATGAAAAGTCACTATCAAAACAAACACTTTTCCAGTAGCATTTACAGTCAACCAAAGGCAATCCGATCCTAACAAAATCTAAAGCCCATAATTAAACACTTCTACTCCGACGAGTGTCAAGCCCTTACCAGATTGAAATAGAATCACCACTACCACTGTTAGACTGCCCTCTAGAACACACTACACATCAAACTTTCTTTCTAGCAAGGTCAAGCAACAAAAAGGGTCACTCTAAGACCTTAGACACACTCAAGGTTCCATGCATCCATAACCAAGGCATGAATTTTAAGCATCTAAAAGGACATTCGAGACACCTAGGGTGTACCCCCATATGACAATTGTCACCATACATGAAGCATAGAACCAACTCAACAACATGCAAGAAGGAAACCACGTAACGTTTAGCCAAGTAGCCAACAACATCATGAGCTCCGAGTCATCAATCAAATGAAGTCCAAGAAATATCGACAATCAATAAAAGTGGCTAAGTAGCCACATTGCAAAGTTTGAAAATTCTTGCAAAAATTATAAATAAATAAAAGATCCTCAGAGCTTCTTCAATCCAATCATAAAATAAGATGTTGGTCCTTGATAAAATACACAAGATTACGAATGTAAAACACAAAAGTAAACACCACATTCACTCCACACCCCTTCATGGCCGCCAATAGGGGTACTCTACCTCGAGGTTAGTTCCAAGAACACATACACAGATTGGGTCCTAGACGACACCCAGACTTAGTGTCCACCCTCTCATATGGGTAACAACATGGAAAATTGACAACCAGACCCTCTTTCTTAACCACTCAAGGAAGGAAGCTCTAAACAACTTCTAATTAGCTCTTCCCACCCAAAACACAACCACTACTATCCAACCACAAGGATCACATCATACAACTCATCATTCTAACAACTCCCATAAGTAAGGGTCTCAACAAAGGGCTTAATGTATCATACAATTAAATCACGTTTTGGGACTTGTAAAACAACACGTTTTCAAAAGGGAACCAAGTTTTTCCATTATACTAGAAGTTCACCAAAAATCAATTTAATCCAACATTCTTAGTTACCCCAGGTTCAAAAAATGTTACTAAGCAAGCACAACAACTCAAACAACTTGTCATTTTTATTATGATTTTAATTTTGCAGTTCAAATGAACAGAGTAATGTAATATTTCTTCATACTTATTTCTTCTTCAATTTTCAACAAGGTTGTTTTCTAGATTTACGAGTGTGCTAGGTTTACAGTTCATGTCTCAGGTTTTCTAGTGTGCCCAATGGTCCAAGATTTTGAACCACTACTCTGATACCAAACTATAGTGCCCGTTTAAACAACCACTTGAGACCAAAGAAACAACCTAGGGTTAGCTAGAAAATTATGGGATAATTTTTTTTTTTATTTGAAGTGTCTACAACTAAGTTGCAAGACATCAGTTTTCACTAATAGGTTCCAAAAAAATCCTATTTACCAAAACACAAGTTTCCTTTATTAACTTATAACAAGTTTACAAGGTTCAAATTTTAGGGTTACATGTTTTAGTTAGGTTCAAGGAGTAATCTTACCCCCATGCCTGCTCTCAAACAAGCTTAGAGATTCAACTAGATTTTTCTCCTACATAATGCTCCCAAAATTTCCCTAAACCATTCCCAATGGATAGGAAATTTTCTCACCTTTCCGATGATATAAAGAAGTCCTTCTAACTCCTTACAAAACTCAAGTTATGAGTGGGGAGTTTCTAGGGCAAATTTTCCCTAGAGGGACACGTGGCAAGAGGAGGGGGAATGCACCTAGGGTGGGTTGGTGGGTCACGGGGGTGGCATTGGGAAATTTTCCCAATGCATGGCTCAAAGGCACAAAACACTCCATGCCCCCCGGGTCCCTAGGGGACACGTGTCGAGTCCTGGCACCGAGCGGAGAAGGGAGAAGGGAAGGGCGGGGCGGCGGGTGGATTTAGCACTTTGCGCCACGAAGGGGAAAAAGGGAGAAAGAAGTGCATGGGTCCACACACCCACTAAGGGATAGAGTCCAAGAGGAAGGTGGAGAAGCGGGCCATGGGAGAAAATTGAGAATTTTTCCCCAAAGGCCAAAAAAAAAAAAAAAAAAAAGTCAAGGGTCTTCCACCCTACCCGCCGCCACCCCAGAGTGCCACGTGGCACGCTTTCATTGGCCATGGGCCAGCGGGGTCAAAATGGGAATTTTTCCCAAAAATTTTAAAAAATTTAAGTCCAAAAGGAAATGCACACCCCACCATAGCCACAAGGGGACACGTGGCACCTCTAGGTTGGTCATGGGCCTAGGGCAGTGAGAGGTAAAAGTGAAAATTTTCCAAAAATTTTCAAAAGGTTTAAGGGTGAAGAAAAATCCGCGCCTCCACCTCAGCCCCTGGAGGACACGTGGCAGCCTCTGATTGGCTGCGGGCAGGGAGGAAAAGATGAAAATTTTCCCAAGTCAAAATTTTCAAAATATTTTCTAAGGCAATTCGACGGAAATTTTTGGGTTGCGGGCCCAGGAAAATTTTCCCAAATTTTCCCACCAAGGCACAAAAACTTCAAAGTGCCATAACTTGAGCTAGAAAGCTCAGTTTTGGGAAAATGAGGACTTTTTGGAAAGATCTTGATGCCCTCTTTGCATAGAAGCATAAATTTTACTTTTTGATAAGTTTTAAAGGGTCAATTTTACAAAAATGATCTTTACAGGATTTTAATTGGCAAACTGGCAATTTTCAACTTTTCAATTTGACTAAATTAGATCTCCTCCATCACTCAACATGCCAACAGACATGGAGAATTGATCTAGGGAGGGTTTAAAGTGTTTTAGAGAAGTTGATTTGTTCAATTGATTCAAAATTGAATTGCTCAACAAAAGATAGAAAATGGTTGAGGAAGAGATTGAGCTCAATTTTGCAATGTTTTAATTGTTTCCCTAAGTGTTTCCTTTGTCGGATTGAGTTCCTTGATGTCTTAGCATGCTAGATTATATCATTTTCCAGTGGATTATCAAGTGCAGGTCCGAACTGTGCATTTTAAATGAATTATTGCCAGTTTTAAATTTAAGGCAGAGGTCAATTTCTTGAGGGATTTAATTTCCATTTCTTCCTTTCAACCAGAGATTTAATTATCTCATTTTTCCATACAAAGAAACATTGAATTCAATCCATGGTAGACTTAAGTGTTTATCCTTTTTCCATTTTCCAAACAACAAGGATTCCAATCACAATTTGATACTCCAATTTCATCATAGTTTGATGTTCCAATACAATAACAACAATGCAATGAGAGATGAATTTGCAATCCTCTATTGACTTCAATTATACAACTTACATCTTTCAATGTTGGAAAACAATAACAAAATTCTCTTTCTTTCTCAATGTACATAAAAATGCAAGTGTCTTTCACATTTCAAATATATAACTTCATAATCAATTACAACATCATTTCTCCATAACATAACTATTACAATTTCATCCACATCATGTGGGAAAGGATTACAAAGGAATGGGTTTCCACAAGGGATTGTCAAACTGTACATTTCTCTTGCGCAAAAAAACAACATGCAACTTCCATTTTCTTCCAATTTGATCACAACAAAAGAAGGGGAAAGGCAACGCTCTCCACCCAACCAAGATATCCAATGAAAGGAGAATCCTTCCTTCATCATTGGCCCCAGCCCCAACCAAGATACAATAGAAGGTGTAATTCAACCATGGCAACAAACTATGGCTCCCACACACAACATTCTTTCACATACACATTTCCTTTTTAAAAAACACAATTCAACACAAAAACAACAGTTCACAACTGCATTTAAAATCATTTCAAAATAGAACTCAGGCTTGATCTTGCAAGCCAAAGGAGCAAGGACTATGGGGGAAGCTACTTATGCCTCCCAATTGGGAATTGGGCATCCACCTATAATCATACCACCAATATAACATATCATACCCCATAAACCTTATATCTCCCAACCCCTCCTTATGCCCCCCCCAAGTTTATCCCTTATGCCCCCCAAGAGTAAGAAATGCAAGCTATTTCTTTTCCATGGTGGATCCCAAACCCAAAACTCCCTCCACAAAATTTTTATGATGCCAATGGCATTCCCTTATGCCCCCACATGGATTCCCCATAGCCTTCTCCTACACCATTCCTATGGTAGTCTACCCAAACAACCCATAAAACATGCAAAACATTCACCATTCACAACAACACAAGAAAGAAATGACAGCAATAAAAGAAGGAATAAACTCCTACCTCCCCATGGAAGGATTTTCTCCACACAACAAGCTTTGAATGTCAAAAATACAGTCCAAAACAACAACTCACAAGCATGCAAAGCTTTCTCCAAAACTTCCTCCAAAAACAAGAGCTCCAACAAGAAAATGCACCCCCAAGGAAGAATGCAAAAAGGTTCAACAACCAAGCAAAAACTTCACCCAAGCTGCTCCAAGGTAAGAGCTCCAAACACAAGAAAAAAATGCACCCCAAGCTTACATACAAAATGCTTCAACCCCCAAAAACAAGCCAAGAGTTTTCATTATATAGAAAAGAGAAGAGAAGGGGATGATGTGGATCCATGTAGGATGCCACATCACACATCCTCAATTCCAACACTAAAGTCAAATTCCAAACTCCAATGCACAATAAAGAGGTGGGTCAAAATATGACAATCTACTTGCACACTCCAAAAATCCCACACCCCAAAGGACTGAAAATTAAATAAAATGTAAGAGAGTGCAATCAAAACAATGCAACATGATTAATAAAATACATTAAAAATGTCTAAAATCAGTCCTCCAACCATAGGCATAGTTGGTAAATTAAATTGAGAGGTATGGGACAAGTTTTACTTGTCCCACAAGCCTCCAAAAACAGCCCCAAGGACAAATTCAAATTTCCATGGAGGTGGAGTGTTTCATACTCCAAAATCAGACTTACACAAGCTCTTACACAACTTACACATCACTTACAAATTTATTACAAAGACAACAACTTCTATAATTATTTTCCCATATCCCAATTTGATTTATTTATCTTTTAACCATATGTTTTCTCACATTAATTTTCCACAACATAATTAAATAAAGAAAGGAAACACATCACTAATAAAACACATACAACAATAATAAAAAGTAACCACATTAATAAAATATACAAACCCATGGTCACATTTAAAGGTGATTCCCCCCATGGAAATCCCTAACAAAACAACACACACAAAAAACACGTTGCCATGGTGACCATGTTGAATTCACCTAGAATTCCATTTTGGTTGGTCTCTGATCCCCGATGTTTTGTTGTGATATATTTAACCTGCAAAATACAAATACCTCCTTCGGCCTCATGGCCATATCAGAACGTCCAAAATGAATATATAAAATAATCACAAAATCATCTAAGTATGTGAATCACAACAACATCAAGGAAATTTAACAAAATCACTCACAATATGTATCAGCAACATCAAAGTAACAACTATATCATTTGTAAATTTATTCAGCAATTATATCATCATCAAATAATTTCCCTTTCTAGGTTTACTCATAATCTCCAAAAATCACCTGTCCGAATAACTTCCATTAAACATCCATGTCAATAGTATATCATCATCCACATATGAGTGTCTCTAATAATCACCATGCATTATATATCGGTAATAAAAGGTGCCAATAATTCTACACATATAATCATAAACCAAAAAGGTAGGCCAAGATGCCACATCCAACACTACTAAATCAAAACTATTAAAATGTTCATCATGAAGGAGGTAAATAGGAACACAGCCTTAAAGAGACATATGACAAGGATAAGGCTTCAAAGGATGATCTCAAAGCAAAGGTCGAGCAACTCATTGCATTGTTAAGAAAAGTAACACAAAACTCCATTTACCAAATTTTTGACTACTACTGAAAGTTTTAGTCTACCATTGAATATTTTTCTTATCATGATATTGAGAAGCTATGCCAGAAAGGGAGATCGGTAAATGAATGGATGAAGTGTATACTACAAGAATCCAATCCTTTAATTAAAGAGGTTTTCAAAATATATAATGATTTGTAGGTTGGAAGAGTCACTTGTTTGCAAAATGGATGAGGCCTTTTATGAGGACAATAATAACCTGAATTTTAATTTGGCAACATGGAGTGAAATCAAAGAATAAGATCTATACTTACTCCTTTAGTTGAATATGTAAAGGCCATGAATGCTTCAAAGTAGTTTGAATATCAAAATAGGCCATGAAATTATATATTAGAAAAATTTGATATTGTTGATTGTAATTTCTTCAACAAAAATATCGACGCTCTCCCGAAGGATCAGATCAAGGAAAATTTTAAAGATTTGGTGAATTGTGTTGATGAGGTTACCAAGACTTTCAACAGTGAATCTATTGACATATTGATTTTATGAAAAAACTTCATAGGACGACTAAAGAAAGTTTTGCATAAAATTATAAGAATTCCATCCAATATCACAAGTGAAATTGATACAATAGATGTAGTGAGTCACTATGCATGTCGGTTGGGAGATGAAGAAATTCAAGGGATTATCAAGTGTTTCATCAAATATAAACATCGAATGGCTACGTGCGAGGAAGCACAATAGAAAATTATAGAAGGAGAAAGTGTTACAGGGTCAATCCAAAGTTGAGTGGTCATGGAAGGACACATCCAATATTTGGATTGGTAAAGTTGTAGGGTTGACTAAGTCAAACCCATGCAACAAACTTGCTTATTTTTATGGGAGCCTTCCTTGAATTTAATGACATTTCTATTTTTAGTAAAATGTAAGTTGAAGGCCCAGTTATAATGTCTCAGCCTAAAGAACTTATAAATATTTATTTTCATGGAGTCTTTATGGGAGATAGATACATAGATCATTTTGGTGAAGTTGGTCTTCAAGCTGGAGGAGTGATTCAGAGATTTTAAAACTTTTTAATTATATTCAGAGTAATATCTTGCCTTAAAGAACCTGATTTATTGTGTTAAATGGTTGATCAGTATATGCTTTTGTGATTCCATAATTCTTTATTATGAATGGTTAGTTTACCTTTATTTCAGATTAACTTATTTCATGTTATCGGAAAATGATATAACCATCTTTTGTGTCAGTTGTGGAAAGATTATTTTCCTTCTGTTATTAGAAGTTATATTATCATTAGCTATAATTAATTAAATGAATGTTTGACATGTTTGTGATTTTATCCTCATGATGAATTTATTTTGTGTTCAATCACATTTTATCACTCTATTGTGTATGTTTCAAGTTTAACAAAGGAACGCTTACTTCTTGGTTTGTGGTATTATCTACCCTCTCAAAGTTGCAATAGGTGAACGTGATTAATGGTGCATGCACCCCACTCACATTAACCCTTCCCTAGGTTAAGAAACCTATTTATTTGGTGCATCACCATACATAGTATAATTTCCTTCTTGTAAACCTCTTTCCCTAAAACCCATGACAATATTAGAATAGACTACATAACCATTTTATTTTACTAGGAGTAGTAAAATACTTAGTTTAGGAAGAGGAAGCCATCCTTCTCCGGAGGTTCACCTCGAGACCAAGTCCCAAATCTTGAGAGGTTATCCCATGTGTCCCAATAAGACCAAATTCCCTTATCACGGTCAAGCCATTCAAAGGGTATAGTGATCTGGAAACAACACAAGAACTCCCAAGAAAACACTCAACAAATCCAAAAGCCAAGTAAAAATAATTAACCCCAACATCATCCAAAGAATGTAAATAAATAGAAAAAAAGGAGGGAGAGGTGATGTGGATCCATGTAGGATGCCAACTCATCTCCCTCAAATCCACATCACCATACTCACACAAAGACCAAAGCATCATTAAGAGGTGGTTGAGGATATGACATTGCCAAACTTGCACACAAGCTCAAATTGCACATTTCAAAATTCAATTTAAGAGACCAAGAGAAAGAGAGCAATAATTGCCTATTTTCCATCAAAATTTCATCATTACAAGATAAATATGACCCCCAAGTCATAGGTAAGGTTGGGGAAGAGATTAAAGAGTGTGGGACAAGTAAAACTTGTCCCACAAGCCTTCAAAATTTGGCTCAAAGCCCAAATCCGAATTTTGGGTTTAGGGTGGCACACATACCAATGTAAAATTAAAATTTCAAACAAAATAAAAGGGAATAAAGCATATTCTAAGGAATCTCTAACCCTCCCAAAAGCCACATCAACATACTAACTATAACCCTTACAATTTAATATGATTAATCCAAGGTACAAAATAAACATAAGAAACCCAAGAGGAAACATTAGACTCTACTAAATTTTACATAATTACAAGGGGTACACTACCACATAGAATATAAGAATACATTATAATATAATTTAGAATCACCACTTCCACAAAATAATCAAAGAATACAACCATAATAAAAGAAAAACAACACACTACACAATACACCCATGGTCATATCATGAGGTGCCCCCATGGAAACCTCCTAAAGATATGATAAATAACATTACAAAACACAAAAATATACACGTAGCTACCAAGGTGAGTGTGTTGTGAACTCACGACATTCCTTCATGGTTGGCCTTCCTAGTCTCTCTTTGTTTGTGTGATCTTTGTTTCCTATAATAAAAATAATACCACCTTTGGCCTCATGGCCGCATCAATACATCACAGAAATAAAACACATATAAATCATCATCATATAATCATCATCAAATATCACAGTACAAAATTCTATTCTAAATCAAATATTTATAATCATCCATAATCAAAATTCACATTTTACGAAAATCACACAATCCACATACTGATCACCTAAAATCATCTCGAAATCAATAAATCCATAATATCAATGTAAACATGGTTAGACAATGCATCAAAACATAGTCACAACTATTATGCATCCAAGATGTCAATATATAAGTACGCAATGCTAAATCAACATGTGCTAAAATTCCTAACAATGCTTACTAGGCATCAAAACAATCCACGATAAGAGTCAAATAATCATAATAATCAAATATCTATATAGTCTAAACATATGTTATCCAAAATAATATATCAATAACCATGTCTCTAGGAAGCTAGTAAGAAAGAGTATAACAGAACAATTGTCGAAGAGAAGTGGGAATTACATCCCCTTACTCTAAGAATCCACTTTATCCTAGAAGTCACTAGAACAAGTGTGGAAACTGAGCCCATAGAAAGGTGATATCCTCCCAAGTAGCTAGTGTCTCATCATACTGATCCCATTGATGCACACCTTATCAATATCTCAGCCTCAAAGGCCCGGGTCCTACACTTTATAATGTGCACTAGCTCCACAGTCACATTTCCCTTCTTCTACACCTATAATGCGGTCCGATCTAATACATGAGAATGATCTGGAATATATCTCCAAAGAAAAATGGAAAACATCATCCATGTGAGAAAATATAGGTAACATGGCTAAGTGTTAGGCAACGGACTGATTCACTATAATATCTAAAATGGACCCACAAATCTCGAGTTATCTTAAATCCTTTTCCTTAACATATTGGGCTCTTATGAGGTATGGATATCAGAATACCTTTGGTCCCACCTCATAACTACAATCAACTCTCCTTTGAGCTGCATACTTCTTTCTATCTCGGTGCCTCCTGTGATCTTTTTGTCTAATCAAGGTGACTTGTTATTCCATATTCTACAACATGGCTACCCAAAGAGATAAAATATCCTCTAACATATCTCAAACTAACATAGTCCTACACTTCCTACCATATAATGCCTAAAAATGGTGCCATACCGATGGAGCTCTCAAAACTATTGTTATAAGTTAAATCTACCGAGATAGAGATACTCCTCCCAACACGACTTCTATCCATGACATGCATGTGAAGCATATCCACGAATACCTAGTTTACCAACTCGTCTCGACCATTTTTCTTTGGGTGATAAGTTGTATCCGAATTTAATATTCATCCAGAAAAAAATGAATGATGATCCAAAAATGTGATGTGTACCATGGGTTACAATAACAAATAATCTTCTTCACAATCCCATGAAGTCTAACTATCTCATCCAAATAGACTCACACCACTACTCTAGCTATATAATTGGTCTTCACAAAAAAACATGAGCCATTTTCATCAATCTATATACCATGACCATGTTGTGTAGTAGTGATATCTCGACATAGTTAGCCCCAAAATGAAATCCATGGAAATGGTGTTCCATTTCCAAATCGATGGCATGGGGATATAGAAAGTCACTGAATGTTAATGCTCGTCCTTCACCTTATGATACTCTAAACAATGAGATATAAACCAAGCTATATCCCTTCAAAGACCCCTCTAATCAAATAACTACCTCAATGAAGCATGCATCTTCTTCACCCTTAGATGGGCTGAATAAGGTCCATGATGAGCCTCTGTTAAGATATCTTGTCTCAATCCTCCATCTCTAGGTACATAAATCCAACCACTTTAGTGAAGGAGCCCATGTGACTCCAAATATATCCCCTCAAACCTCCACATAAGGGGTCCGTGTGAATCTAACTCTACTCTAGCCGAAAGGTGGAACTTGTTACGAGGAAGCTGCCGCTAGATCCTGGCCCTCAAATCCATACCTAGTGTTGTATCCATGATAAGGTGTCTCTGTTGACTCAAAGAATCTACAACAACATTATCCTTCCCCTTCACATGCTCAATCTCCATGTCATACTCACATAGAAGCTCCATCCAACACCATTGACAAGGGTTGATATTGGGCTATGGGAAGAGGTGTCGTTGGTTCAAATGGTCTTTCTTAAGTGTAGACCTCCTACAAAATAAAAAATGTCACCATCAAACTAAAGCATGAACCACCGATGTGATCTCATGGTCATGAGTTAGGTAATTGATCTCATAATCCTTGAGTTTGTGAGACTCAAAGGCTACAACTCAGTTTTCTTACATCAATGCTCCTCATATCCTTTCCAATGAAGCATATGTACATATGAAGAAATCCCTCTACGTATCTTGTAACATTCCCATTTTAATACTTGAGAAACAACGAATTTTTTTTACTTAATGTTCCATGTTCCAAATAAAACTTAATTTAGAACACACATTCAATGCCAGTCAATCTCATAATAGATAACCATATGCAACTATAAATGACTCGATAATACACCGATCTATTCATTCCATGACTTGGTTACCTACCGATCTATTCATGTTTCACTTTAAATATTGAATACTTATCATATACTTCATATACTTGGTTTTCACCCTAATTTGGGTACTGAGTGATCTTGTTTAAAGAACATACCTGAATATTTGTTACCAATATTCATCTGGTATCACGTGGCTTTAAACTAGGTGACATAGGACAACGTAACCAACAACTTGCAATACTTTGGCCAAATATTTACAACATACTGTGTATGTTGCTATTCCTAGATTACATACTCATCATTTTGGAATACATCCTTCACCTCACTCCTCTGTTATTATGAATGGTCTTTACTACTAACTACCGTTAGTCCACTTGATCAAGGTTTAACGTTATCTTGGGTTAGGAACATAGTCCATTATAGGAAGACACTTTCGATGTCTTAGGGTAAAGGGCATACTCGGTTGACCTAAATCAACCGGATGTGCCAAAGTACCCTGAGTTATAGAAAGTTACTCCTATCCTAAACATGTTACTAACTTGACCTAGAGAAAAACTAAGTTCAAGTCCTTATTGAGAGTAGGTCTAGATGATCAATGCAGAAGGGTGTTTCCACATGTCAATCACAACGATGTATCCTCGAGAAGTCCCAATTCTTCTCAAGGTACAGACTCTCATAATTGGCATGTGCCAACATCCTATAGAAACTACCTCATCATGATGTACATACCCCAAGGAGGTTACTAATGTTAAATTAATTTGGATTATAAAATAGAATACAAGCGTTAATGGAAAACCCTAATCCAACACTCCTTAAGTCCTTATTCTATACTTGGTTCAATTAAGCATTAAAGAACTTCCTCTAACTCATGATTGCTTTTAATGTTTATTTATTTAGTTTAACAATAGTTAATCAAAATAGGACAACAATAGCATAAGTTCCATTACATACATCATAATCATTCAAAGAAGGTGTAGCAACCAAATAGGTTCAACCAAGGTAGACTTTATAAGAAATGAAGTCTACGTTTAACGATCATGTCACCCTTCTTTGGGTTATGTTTCATTTAGCGAGGAAGAACCTTCCTCTATTTGATTAAGTGTTAGGGTTTATCAAACCTTATCTTTCACAAACTCTAACGTTCCATCACATATTCATTACACATTTAAATACTATATTAGAATTGTTTAGATAAGATTGATAACTTATGCAACTTAACAAGCTGCATCTTATTAAGGGAGATTAAACTAATTCCCTTTTTATCTAACTTATCAAGTTTATCTGAATTATACATATAATATATATGAATAATGTCATCAAGATAGAAATTCCATCTTCTTCATAAATATAAGGTAGATTGCACAACCAATATGAGTAAATCTTCAACATTCAAATTCCTCATTTAAAACTTTTTCATTTACAAGACTAAGTATTTCAGGCATACTATAAGACAAACAACCTTCAATCAAAAATAATACAACTTTTCTCCAATACAATTAAAGAATGAATCGAAACTCTATACATAAGGTTCAAAATCAAATAACCCAATTTAACATGAAAGTTCATGTCTTCTTTAATCACTTACGATGTCCATCTACAAAATTGCTAGCATGGGTATGTTCAATGAACTGATCATGATAAGCACTAAGCATTAAAGTAAAGTGAATTCCACTAATTGCTTCATTAAACAACTTTTCTTTCATGAAACAAAAGAAAAACATCATGCAGATAATCATAAGTAAAACATCAAGAAAGAAGAACAATAAGAAATTTGGATTTACATTTTAAGAAAGGAACATTTTATAATCTGAAACTTCAGGATTATACCACAAGACTTAATTGATCCTATAAACTACTTTTAAGTCAGTCAACAAGTCTTATTGATAAATTAATACATAATTCATAAAGATAGAAGGACACACTTAACTTTTCCCAATCTGCATGGTTAGTTACAACATAACTGATATTAGTAAGTTTCATCCCTCCATATAGACAAAGAAGAGAATGAATAATGAGAAGTTCAATCCATAACTTATCAGTCAATAGAAAAAGATCTCAAACCAACAAGGACCCCAAACCTTATTTCATTTCATTTATAATATGAAATGAAATCCATCATCTATTATAAACTTAGAGATTTTTATGCTAGTTTCCAAAAGAGAACTAAAAACCAAAGGCACAGTCAAGTCCGCATACTTCCAATTTCCATGCAACCTTCCTAGGAAGACCTATCCTCATCACCTAGCTCAAATTCAATTCAATTCAAAGAGGAAAACACAGTACAATCTCAAACTGTAGGCTGCCCCTCCCAAGAGAGTATAATTCTCTCTCTTAATACATGGTGGTTCAACAAGAGTATAATAGTGGAGTAAAAGTCCTCCAATCGAAAAATATTGGAAAGTCACAACAACTTGAAGACTGAATCACCATTACAAACATTAACAACAAACTACTAATGAGAAGGCAGTTTGAATTTCCAAGCAAGATTCACATTGTCAACATCCATATAAGTGGTACTAAAACTTTTCTAGACTACAAACAGAATAACAAGTTTGAACTTAGCATTCTACAAAACCCACTACTCAGATGGAAGTAAATATTTAAGTGATTCGATAAGACAAGTTTTGTCCTACCTTCTTCCAACTCGTCTAAACAAGATAACCATAGACCTCTCTAGTTCCTTAAAAATCATATGACAGGTAGGGTTTGTTCCACTTAAAAGATAGAAAGGAAGAAGTAACTCTTTCCATGAACCTCTACAACTGATACGTCTGTTCCTTAATAGAACACAGTTCTAGTCCCAATTATTTTAAGAACAAAGTAGTCAAGATTTCCCACAAGATTAGGGTACACTCAGAGTAGTTATGAATAGAATACACTCTAAAATTCACATGCCCCGTTAAGTTCGAAAACACAGTGCAGTCTAGAGGTAGAAGTAAAACAACCATTCCTTCTCAATGTCAAAACAAAGGAGGCCACAAAGAATTTTTACTCTAATGACCAAACAACCCACAATACCCCTTCCATCATACAGTACTAAAAGAAACTAAAGTTTCAATTCAAAGAAATACCCATAAGTATACAACTCATTGATTTCCCCATACATAATCAAAATGACCAACAAGGAATACTTGTGTTGTGTTAAATTCGTGCACAGATCACAAGTTCAAACAACTCAAGCTCAAATATGAATTTAAAATGGAATCACATGGCTCTAATAAAATCTCATAATAACACCAACACCCTATTACGGGTTCAAGCCTTCTGTTTTCATAAGGAAGAATAAAACCTCAGTTAAGAACTTAAGTACAAAGCACAACACAATAACTCAACAATGAATACAGTATTCTTAAGAATTGTATACAAGTTCCAAGGTTCAAAACTCTAAAATTTCAACACAGTTCAAACAACCTCACAATCCCAATAAGCTAAACAAATCTTGGCTGTAATACGAGTTTAGAATATTCATGGAGTGCTATTACAACTACCCAAACACAATCTTAAACAGAGATACAAGGCCATCCCAACAACATTGTCAGTTCAAAATGGCCAAGGAGCTTCTAATTCAAGCTCAACAAGCTTAAGTACAAATCGAACCATGACAACCCAACAACCAAATCAAACCCAACAAGTAATAAGCCAGCTCTTTCCACCTTATTTTCAAATGTAGGAAAATAAGCTTCAATACAAGCTACAAGATTTAAATACAATAACAGAACTACTAGTTCAAGTTACAGAGTTCAAAAGAGCTTCAAGTACAGATTGCAGAGTTCCAAAACAATCACATGCAAACCTCTAACAACTAGATAGAGAAGATTTCCAAAAACATACAATAACAAAGAAAGGATTTGCATTCCAAAACTCACATGGTTTCCAAGCTTACATGCAAGTAAAAAAGCACATATATCAAGCGATTATAAAATTTCCAATGAGCAAAATTGTTTTAATGAATCATTTAGAAGAAAGAAAGAAATATTAATGGGTAGAGCCTATCATGCCTGATAGTGCCTCTACCGATTCAAAGAAGACTTCCAGCCAAGTTTCCAAGACCTCTTCTTCTCCAAGCAAGATCAAACAACCATATTATTTTTCCACAATCCCACTTATACATTCCTCAAACCGAAAAATAGTTCAGAGAGTTCAAAAACAACCAAAAATTGGAGATCAAACTACTGGTTTGAAGAACTAGATAGTTTCATATGGAGCAAAAATTGTGAAGCATGTAAATCTAAACAACCCCCAACAAATCCACTAGTATGCCTTTTAAGATGGCTTGCTTGCCAAACCCGAGTCACATTAATGCCATTAAAACCAAGTTTCTTGCTTATCTTTCCTTGCCACCACCATTCATAGTTGGCGAGACCTAATTGCAAATTCATAATGCATTTCCAAACTTAGAGAATCCTTCACATAGATCCCTCTAACTTTCACTAACCCTGCCACACCGGCGGTACTTTCATGCATTAAAAACCAAATCAAAACAAATCCCAATAAAAAGCTTTGGAACCGACCGCTATTTTCCATTTCCAATGGCCCCTAGGTCCACTTTCGTATTTCTTTAGTTTAGGATAGATAGAATTTTCTTAGGTTAGCTCTTAGGTTAGTTTAAATAAATAACCTTAGGATATAACCCCTACCATAGTTTACCACCCTAGGATAGGATTTATTTTTAACCAAAAACTATAGGTTTAGAAATAACTTAGCATCCCCTTGGTCACTTCCTTACAAACTAACTTAGGTTAGAATTTCATCCCTCGTAAAGGGGTATAATGTGATAGTTAGGTAACTTACCCGAGTCCCATATTTATTAGGGTACACAACAATCTATTTTTCTCAAGAATCTGAAAGTAGGGTTCCTATTTCCCTTGACGCCATAAGCACCTGCAAGGGTCAACCAAGAAGAGCCGAGCTCAACACAAAACAGAATGCAAGCACTGTTTCCAAGATAATAAAGAATTTGCCACAAACACAAGTTTAGTTTGTTAAGCCTCACAATTGATGAATGTCAGTTTTTCATTTAGTTCTGATAAGAAGATTTAAAACATACCTTGGATCAATGGAATTGATCCAAGGATGAGTCCAATAGCGAAAGGTAAGTTGTAACTCTTAAAACTAGATTGCAGCTTATCCAAAGAGAGTGAAATAGATTATTGCAAGCAACAACATACCAACCCTTCAATCAAAGAGCATAATTGATTTATCCATTTCAAGCATGATCTTCAATAGTCAAAAGAACACACCTTTATCAAGAAAATCACATGTCAACACTTGAAATGCAAAGGAGGAATATAACCATTCGAGGGTGTTACATGCTTCCCTCCTAAAAAGAATCATCATCCCGATGATTACCTCATTTTAATCATTGCATTTAGGATAATCAATTTTTATTCACTTTCTAAACATATGTTTGCAACAGTATCAAAATTTTAAATTCTAGAAATCAGCATTAATTAGTTGTTTATTCAAACAAATAAATATCTGCCCAAACTGGCATACTTATTGTATTATAAAGATAAAATCACAATTTTTTTATCAGTCAACAAAATTAATTCTGTTCAAAAAGATATGGAAAAGCAGTTTTCATATCATCCAGTTCTCCCAGGTTGCACTTTCTTCATTAAACTGGTCCCATTGGACCTTGCATTGACTTATCTCATGATTTCTCAAATGCAACTGGTGAGTTTCCAGTACTCATATGGGTTTAACCACAATTATTCTTGGATCTTGGACCTACAAGGAATTCCAATTTAACACATGTGATAAATCGAAACATATTTCTTAAGCAAAGAAATATGGAAAACATCATGCATTCATGATAAAGCAGGAAGTAATGCTAAGTGGTAAGCTACAGGGTTGATTACTTCAACTATCTCAAAAGGTCCCACATAACGAGGTGATAACTTGGCAACCTTGCCAAAAGTTATAGAGCTCTTTTTCAGTTTGACCCAAAGAAAGACTTTCTCACCAAGTTCAAACTTCCTATCTACCCACTTCAAATCAGCATAACTCTTTTGTCTATCTGCTACTTCTTTCAAGCATTCACAAATCAATTTAACTTGTTGTTCCATTTCAGTAAGGATTTCAGGTCCAATTACCTCTCTATCCTCCATGTTGTCCCAACTAACAAGGGTTCTACATTTTCTTCCGTATAATTCTTTAAAAGGTGCCATCTTAAGAGAGGCATGATATGTATTATTATATGCAAACTCAACTAATGGAAGGTACTCTTCCCACTTATACTGCTGATCCATACAATACATTCGTAACATATCCTCTAAAACTTGATTAACTCTTTCAGTCTGTCCATCCATTTCCAGATGATACAGAGAACTGAAATTTATCTTAGTTCCTAAGGCTGCATTAAGCATTTACCAAAATCTTGAAGTCATTCTAGGATCTCTATCGAAATGATTAATTCGGGTACTCTATGTAATCTGAAAATTCGTGTACAAATATTTTAGCTAACACGGGAGAATCATCCTTCGATTTCCAGCGATAAAATGTGCTACCTTTGTTAGTTTATGCACAACTACTAAAATAATGTCATGTTTATTTTTTGACCTAGGAAACCCTTGTACAAAGTCCATGCTTATCACTTGCCATTTATACTGTGATATGTTATGAGGATACAACAAACCGGGTGGGTGCATATGTTTTGCTTTAACACGTTGACATTCAGGAAATGTGTTACAAAGTCTATTACATCCTTTTTCATTCCCTTCTAGAATTTTTTTATATCAGCAAGCATTTTCATAATACCAGGGGTGTCCGTAAAAGGTGAATTATGAAATTCGATAACAATTTCTTTCTCAAATCATTTAGCAAAGGTAATACTATACTTTGTTTTCAAATATTAAGATTCCTTCATTATCAAAGTGACTGAAAGATTTATATCTCAAATCACTAGAATCTATAGCAAGTGTTGTCTTTACTTGTTGAAAATAAGAATCGATTCCATAACACTTTTTACTTCATCCTTAAATTGAGTTCTCAATGTTATAAGATTAGGAATTTGCTTCCTATGACTTAGAGTTTAAGCAACTCTATTTTATTTACCCTTGATATAATTGATTTCAAAATCATATTGAGACAAACACTCTAACCACCTTCATTGTCTTGTATTAAGATTTGACTGAGTGTAGATATATTTCAGCCCAAGATGATTAGTTTTCAATTCAAAAGGTTTACTAATCAGGATATGCCTCTAAACTTGTAATGCATGAACAATGACAGCAAGCTCTAAATCATGTGGATAATAATTCAACTCATGTAACTTAAGTTCTCTACTTTCATAAGTTATGACATGAATATTTTGTAAAAAAATACGTCCTAAACCTTCACCAAATGCATCATTTACCACCATAAAATCTCCATTAAGATCAGTGTACTCGCAAGAATAGGTGTTAAAGTTAATCACATTACTTCAAAGTGTTGAATACAATTTTACATTTCTCATTCCAAACAAAATTTTTATCCTTCTTCTATAAATAATTTATTGGTGTAGCCACCTTAGAGAAGTCTTTTACAAATTTCCTATAGTAGCCAACAAGTCTCATGAAGCTTCTAACTTCATGTACATTCTTTGGTGTAGGCCAATTAGTTATAGCTAAATTTTTTTAAGGATCTATAGCTATTCCATTCTTTCTTATTACGTGTCCCAAATAGTGTACTTTTGTGTCATAGAAAGAACATTTAGACAACTTACCGAATAACTGTCTCTTTCTTAATATTTCCAAAATTATCTTCAAATGCTCATGGTGTTCCTCATTGCTTTTAGAATATATGAGAATTTCATCCAAGAATACGAGCACAAATTTGTCTAAGTATTCTTGAAAGATATTATTCATTAAATTCATAAATGTTGCAGGTGCATTTGTTAATCCAAAAGGTAAAACCGTGAACTCATAATGTCCATACCTTGTCCTGAAAGTTGTTTTATGGATATCCTCATCCTTAATCCACAATTGATGATATCCAAATCGAAGATCTATCTTAGAATATATCGATGCTCCATGCATCTGATCAAATAAATCATCAATCCTAGGGAGTGGGTATCTATTTTTGATTGTTGCCTTGTTTAACATTCTGTAATCAATGCACAATCTAAGTGTTCCATCTTTCTTTTTCACAAAAATTACAAGTGCTCCCCAAGGTGAAACACTTGGTCTCATCAAACCTTTAGACAAAATTTCTTGTAGCCGAGTCATAAGCTCTACTAATTCTATAGTAGTCATTTGATATGGTGCTTTAGAAATAGGTTATGTTCCAGGTTTGATCTCAATCGTGAAATCAAACTCCCTTTTGGGTGGAAGATGTGGAAATTCTTGTGGAAATACGTCACTTTGAAGTCTCGTTGTTTCACACAGGATTTCATTTTAGAATAGAGTTACTTCTATCCTTTCATTCTCTTGTGAAAAAGATAAGGGTTAGGGATAGGAGGAATACCTATTGAATGTTGGGAAGGTGTGTGCGTGCATCAGTAGAGAGATCGTTGATTGTGAAGAAATCATTTTTTTCTGGGAAGGACTACCTATAAATAAGAACGCAAGACCACTAGATTTTAGTTAGACAACAAGTGAGGGAACTGCCTTAGGCCCAGGAAATATTAGACTTCCTTTCGAAGGTGGTCAGTTCCCCATTTGATATGAATTAAAGAAAAATGATAACAAAGAACTACAAGATAATACTTACTGGTTCCTGATGAAGATACAGGTCCAAGGAATGTGGTGGTGACAGTAAGGCTTAGTTGGGATGATCCGGTATTAGAAAGTGAGCTGATGAAGCTATCCTCAGTCTTTTCCAATGCTTGAATGAGGGTGACAGCGATCCAGTTGCTCAGTTGTAGTCTTCGGCTCGATGCTCTTCTCTGCAACCTTTTCTACTTGTTTCACTTCTCTTTCTCCTGCCCAAAATGAATCTCGGATCCTTTCTTTTTGGTTGGGGGAGGTCATTAACAGGGAACCGATGGTGGTTACGTAACCGACGGCGGTCGAGTAGGAACCGATGTCGGTTAGGTCAAAGTGGCTATTTTTAGTAAAACAACCATCTTTCCCTCCTTTTCTCCCGAGGGATCAGTTGTGGGCTTGGTCAAGTCATTATTAGGCTCGTTTTGGTGTGGGTGAGGGGTAATGAGTCATGGGTGTGGGTCTGGACCAAGTCATAGGTCTTAATTAGGTTGGTTTAGGGTTAGGGCTAGGTCATGGTGAGGTGGCGAGATGAGGTGGCGGGTTTGAAGATGTGGATTTATTAATTATAAGGTAATTAATAAATCATTAGGTGTGTAAGGTTTTAGGTGGTGAGGTAGGGTTAGGTTGCGGGATGAGATATGGGGTAAAGGGCGTCGTAAGACCCAAATTTGGTGTCTACATTTGCCCCTTGTTGTCGTGTAGCTTGTATTTTAAAGCTGCACTGACAAAAATAAAAAGTGGTTGCCCCAGTTAAGGGTATAGGTAATCCCCCTCAAATCTATCACAGATTGAGGCGACGTGAAATCAGGGATAGGGTTGATAAAGGGTGAATTATGATGAGATGATGGTAAGATGGTGGGGTAAGTTCAAAGAAGCCGACGCACGTTGAAATGCAGTAGTGCGACCAGGGTACACGAGTTGAAGAGAAAACAAGCAATTCATAGGCAAAGGTCGATAGTTTATCCAAACAAGGTTGATATAATCCTAGTATCCAAGGCATAGGAAGTAGCTCCAGGGGATATAACGGGTAAGGTACCAGAACATTTAGGCATGTTCAACAGTACCAAATGGTTGGTTTGGTTGAGATAAACGTCACGGTCTCGGTCTAGGCAAAGTTGGTCGGCTGATCAATTCAAGTATCCTAGTCATGCTAAAACACGAACATGTGAGCTTGATTGAACAAAAAACTACATGATGGGTGGATAGAATCATAATTTGTGGGCCTCGGTCGAGGTACTTAATTGGTACGGCCTTGGGTCGGGCCGATTGGTTGGTTGCGGCCTTGGGTTGGGCCGATTGGTTGGTTGCGGCCTTGGGTCGGGCCGATTGGTTGGTTGCGGCCTTGGGTGGAGCGATTGGTGAGTTACGGCCTTGGGTCAGGCCAATTGATTGGTTGCAGCCTTGGGTCGGGCCGATTGGTGGGTTGCGGCCTTGGGTTGGGCCAATTGATTGGTTGCGGCCTTGGGTCGGGCCGATTGGTTTGTTGCGGCCTTGGGTCGGGCTGATTGGTGAGTTGTAGCCTTGGGTCGGTCAATTAATTGGTTACGGCCTTAGGTCGGCAATTGGTGAGTTGCAACCTTGGGTCAAGCCAATTGATTGGTTGCGGCCTTAGGTCGGTGATGAATTCAAAATAAGGCTATTTAGCAAAGCTGGGGGTAGGCGATGTGGTGAAAAATGGAGATTGATGGATAAGGGCAGGAGTTAGGTTAAAATAAGCAGGTAACCGATATCAAAAATATTTATATTTTTAAGGAAAACACAACACATGATAGGTTATGGTAGGGGATGGTCGAGCTAACCTTGGGAGACCCCATGTCTCCTAAGTGCTGCCTACATAGCCCATTACACAAAGCAAGGAGGGGCCTCGGGCCGATGTAGTTCTCCCTTAGGATCGGGGAGAGATGAGTTTAGGCAATTTGGTTGTGTTTAGGTTATTTTTGGTTGGTAAAATTTTTGATATTGGTAGGGTAAGGTTGTTAGAGTTGGTAAGGTATAGGTGAAGTGAGGGTTAGCTTACCCAAGCATAAGGGAACCATGTCCTGATTAAGGTCAACATATAATCCCAGATTCGGGTAAAAGAGGAAAAAATGTCCCATAGTTGGAAAGAGCTAAACAAATCACGTATTATCATAGGATGAGCTTGAATCTCTAGGTACCTTGCATAGGTGAGAAGTCGATAGGTGAAAAGAGTTGTATAATCACAATATATCGGATATACGCACGTCCCTTGAGTTTTGTTATTGTGAAGAATGGTGAGGTGAGGTGGATGGTATGGCTGGGGTGTAGAGAACTTGTTATAAGGTGATTATTCTGACGAAAGAGAACCAAACCAAAATAGACAAGTCCATGACTCAAAAGTACTTTTGAATCTTTGCTCTTATTTTTCGGATATAGGCGATCGGTGTGGGAAGTCTATATGGGATATGCATTTTGTTGTTCTTGAGGTCTTCACGAAGCTGATCAATGCGAGAAGCTTCTGATAGAGGCTGACTTTGTATAGCTGTCCTTCAAGGGAGAAGTCTACTTATAGTAGCAGATGCGGCTTTGCACATAGCTGTCCTTTGAGGGAACAGTCTAGTTTATAATAGCAGATGCGGCTTTGCACATAGCTGTCCTTGAAGGGAATAGTTTATTTTATAGCTTAGAGGTCTAGATGTCTGTTTGACATGAAGCATCTAGTTTTGTAGGAATTTTGACTCAAGAATATCCCATAATTGTATAATTGAGAACGTGTTATTTTGATACTCTTAAGTCATGGACCAGACTAAAAGGGGAAGGCATCTTTAAGAGGAGGTGATGATCAAACTACGTGGGTTGGATTTTACTTTGAGATGCATGACAAAAAAAAAGGTGTATGAGGTGGTAAATGAGCTCAAGGGACGAGCGCAAGGTAGATAAGAAGTGATGTAACACTAAATTCAACAATAGAATGGTCGGAGATGCAAGGCATTAAGGGGTTCAAGCTTGGGTTTACCATTAAGTGAAGCTAAACGATAAGTACCTGATCCGTAAGTGTGAGTCATAATGTAAGGCCCAATCTAATTAGGAGCAAATTTTCCACGTTTGCTCTTTTCTAGTTTGGTTACATGTTGATTCTCTTTGAGGACAAAATCACCAATCTTAAAGGTATGCTCATGAATTCACTTATCATAAGCATGTTTAATGCACTTTTGATAAATTTGCGGTGGTTAAGAGTTGTAAGACGGCGCTCGTCGAAGCTCTAATTGGGCTAACCGCTCTTGGCGGAAGTCATCATTGGCGAGAATATCTGAAGAGATATTTTGAGAGAAGGGATTTGTATTTCGAGAGGCAAGACGACTGCCTCGGTACCATATACCAAAGAGAATGGTGTGGAATTAGTGGAGGTATGAATCTTTGATACGATAAGCCCAAAGGGCAAAGGGATGTGATCGGCCAATTGTTTCTAGAATCAAGTGCGACTTTCATGAGAATTTTGGTTAGGGTTTTTTAGAAGATTCGCTTGACCATTTGCTTGTGGATAGTAAGGTGATGAGAAGCTAAGTTTGATACCAAATTTGTCACAAAGGTCTTGTAACAACTTATTTTTGAAATATTTTCCATTATCTGTTATCAGGCGATGAGGAACACCAAAACGACAAATAATGTGATGGTTGATGAACTCTACGATTTTTTATTTTTTGGTTGAAATGAGTGGAATGGCCTCCACCCATTTAGTGTAATATTCGGTTGTTGTGATTATCCAACGGTGACATTGTGAAGAAGGTGGGTGAATCTCACTAATAAGGTCTAAACCCCATTGTGAGAAAGGCCAAAGATCTCGTGTGACACATGGCGGGTGGCTAGGAGTATGTTGAAGGTTGGCATGTCGTTGATGAGATAACACAACGCTTAACATATTCGCAGCATTATTTATTGAGAGTAGGCCAATAATATCCTAGGCGAAGGATCCGCTTGGCCATGGCGAGGCCACTAAAGTGCCCACCACAAAGTCCGTCATGGACTTGTTGGATGGTATAGGTGACCTCCACACCGGTTAGACATCGAAGGAGGATGCCATCAAAGCCACGTTTATAGAGGAGTCCCCCCATGATGACATAACGAGAAACACTTTTAAGAAAAGCGTGTTTGCCATTACTAGTAAGGTCAGGTGGGAGAACAGAGGTTGTAAGGTAGTCGTGAAATTGGTGATACCAGGTATCCTACGAATTAGCAGATACATTATTTACCATACAAACATCCGGACTGAGTAAGATGGGGCAAAGAGTTGTTGGACCAAGACAAATATGTCAGAGTCAGTTGGTGAGGTAGGAATTTGCGAGGCCAAGCAAGCCATAGTATCCACAAATTTATTAGTTGAGCGGGGAATGGTTTGGATAGAATAATGAGTAAATAAGGTCAAAAGTGAATCCACGTAATGTTTGTACTTTTGAAGTTCCTCATTTTTACATTGGTAGATGCCCGTAACTTGATTGACTACCAATTGAGACTTTCCGAAAATGTTAATAGACTTTACACCTAAGTGTAACGTAACACGGAGACCCAAAACAAGGGCCTTGTATTCCCATTTGTACTATTAGTGCGGGAAATCGAGCATGAATGAAAGAGGCATAGGTTCAAATCAAGAGGAATGAGAACAATGTCTACCCCTCTGTCCGTGCTAACATTTGGATCCATCGAAGAAGAGGGTCATTGGATAAGACACATAAGCGAGTGAAAGAGTTGTGATGAGCTCATCGGGGAAAGTAAAATTGGTAAATTATTCCCCGGAGTAAAGGGGCTTCCGCGAGTTAGTCTGCGATAGTTTGTCCTTTGACTGATTTTGGTGTACTGAAACTCAAGGTCGAGGTCGGTGAGTAGCATAATCCATCAGCGATGCGTTGGTTTAGATGAGGTTTGACGTACATATAATGTATGGGTTCGATGTTGGTGATGACAAAAGTTTTGTGATTCAGGAGGTAATGTCGAGTTTGGTGGCCACAAATGATAGGGCTAGGCACAACTTTTCTACGTGTGTATACCTAGTCTCGTAATCCACAAGAGTACGGCTTATGTAATAAAATACTTGTTCTCGATGCTCAAAGTCACGATGTGTGAGCATGGCTCCTACAACATGGTCGGTGGTAGAAAGGTAAAGGAAGAAAGGGTGATCGTCCTGAGGTGGGATAAGCATAGGTGGCTACAAGAGATAAGCTTTAAGAGCCTCAAAGGCTTGGTGGCATTCCTTGCTCCATTGAAAGACAATGTCTTTTTAAGGAGATGATGGAAAGGTTGACATCGGTCCGAAAGTTGTGAAATGAAACGCCGGATAGATTGGAGTTTTCCCTGCAAACTACGTAATTGTTTGAGGTTAGTGGGTGGGGAATTTCTAGGATAGCTTTGAATTTTGCGGGATCAACCTCAATGCTACACAAAGAGACGATAAAACCAAGGAGTTTTCTGAAAGGACACCAAAGACACATTTATTTGGTTGAAGACGAACACAAGATGTTATAACAGGTGATCAAAAATAATGGTTAAAACATCGAGATGTTCACTGCGATGTTTAGATTTTCCAAGAAGATCATCGACATAATCCTCAAGGATAGTGTGCATAATGTCATGAAAAATATAAGTCATAGCTCGTTGATAGGTCGCACCAGCATTCTTAAGGCCAAACAACATGACACGATAGCAGAAGGTTCCCCAAGGAGTTATGAAGGCGGTTTTATGTTGATCGGCCGGGGCTACCAAAATTTGATTGTATCCCGAGAAGCCATCCATGAGAGAAAGCATCTCATGGCTGCGGTGAGATCAATAAGTTGATCAATACTAGGTAGGGGAAGTCATCCTTTGGGCAACCGAGGTTAAGGTACCGAAATCATGTACATATCTGAAGTTCTCCTGTCGCTTTAGTGACAGTGCGAGGTTAGAAATCCATTGAGGATAGTCAATAGGTAAGATGGAGGAAACAGAAAGGAGTCGTTGAAGCTCTTCTTTGACCAAGAGGGAAATGCGTGGATGCATTTTTCTCGGTTTCGTTTAAGCTGGTTTGGAGTCAGGTTTGAGTAATGTTATGGATAGCAATGTCAGGATTGATTCTTGGCATGTCAGCGTAGGACCAAGCGAAAGCTTGGTTACGGGCACGGAGGAAGGTAGTGAAGGCGGTTTGTTACGATGCGTTAAGAGATTTTCTAATCTTCACAATGTGTGGATCGTCCTCTCAGTGGATGTTGATTTCTATAGTCGACTCATTCAACATGGTTTGAGTTTCGATGGTAAGGCGTGTTGAATATAAGATTCGTCGGCACGAGGTAAGTGAGGATGAAGTCATCATCCCGGCACTCAACAACATTAATTGAAGGCGGGTATTATTCGATCATGTCCGGATACGAAGGGGAAGAGAAGATGGGTCTTCATTATTGCGTTGATAAGTTAGAGGACCCGGAAGATAGCATTTATGAAAAAAAAAAGTTAGGAGGGATAGATTCTGGGTCTATCGACTCTGTAGGTGAAGATGGAAAAATAGGTGTTGATGGTTCGAAGAGGTAATATCATTGTCTTCCTAGATACAATGACACAAGGTTTCTTTAGTGTAAGTTTTTCATAAAATCCAAGACCACTACGATCTTTTTGTTTGCGTGTAGTCACGGGAATAATTGTATGTTGGCCTTGTTCATAAAGACCGAAACCAAAACCTTTCCAAGCACAGCGAGTCAAGAAGGTGAGGGCGAAACGACGATTTGTTAGATATTGAAAATCAGATTGGAAGGGAACCACACCAAAGGGAGGTTCGGGGGTAAAGGAGGATGTGTCAAAACCCCATAAGTTAGGTTGGTGCGGTAATTAGGTGGTCCGTAGGAGATCACCTCCCCCACACGACGGTCGTAGGTAGGATGTGCATGTAACTGTCCGTACTCCTATGGGGTATGGAAAGTGCTAACGTTATATAGGTGATACTCCCCTAGCGTAAGGCGTTGAAAAACATCTACCAAGGATCGAGGTTGGGATGTTGTCCATAGGGAATAAAGTGGTATTTGTGGTGGCGGTTTCATTGGTTGAAGGTGTAGGTGCGGCTAAGGTGGATGGTTGAGGTGTGGGCGAAGTAGATGGTTGGGTTGGATGAATGGGTGCCTTGACTGGTACAAGCACATCATTAGGGAGATATAACATATTGCAGGTTTTGAAGGGGGGAGCGTCAGCTTTTTACGGTGTATGACTTCCCTCATACTCAAATTTTATGCATCTATGTAAGGTGGAGGGAACGTATCCCATAGCCCGAATCCAAGGGCGGCCTAACAACATGTTGTATTGGAATTCTCCCTCAAGGTCATAGAAGAGTTCAGGGTAAGGTACGTGGCCCTACACGAATGTTAAGGATCACGGTGCTTAAAGTAGAAGTAATAACATCATTGAATGAACGCAACATGGTGGGGTTGGCACACATGCAACTAGAAGGGATATTCATTTATTGGAAGGCTTTGGAAGAGATGATGTTTAGGCTAGCGCCCCCATCAATCATAACATGATGTACTCGGATGTCTCAAACATAAGCCAAGATGAAAAGAGTAGGGTCGGGATCTTACGCACCAAAGACAACAATTTTGTCTTGGAGAAACCCGACAATGCGGCTTCTTGTACGATGGGGATAGAAGTGGTAGATTGTTTGGTGAGAGAAGCAACGTGGTTGGGTGTTAAGATGGAGGCAATAATCAAGGTTTCGTTAGGTAGGACCTCTATCCCTTGAAGGATTTCAATGAGAGCTTGTCGATGAGATTCGAGGGTTTGAATGAGATCATATAGTGTCATTTATACGAGGCGATTGGTGAAGCTATTTGATCATGGTACGATGGGCAACTCCATCGAGATGGGGTAGGTAGGTCCACGAATAACCACTTTAGGTGGTGGTGCGATTGGGATGGCGGACGAGAAAGAGAGGCCGCAGTGTGCTTTCTTTAGCTTTCCCATTGTTTTTCGCCCTCAAGTAGCAATACTAATCATGTTGATCTCGTGAACAAGAGAGGAGAAAGATTGCAGGGATAAGTCATTGTCTTGAAGAGGTAGGGTTGCAATAATGATAGATCTTGGTGAGGCGGGGACAGTGGTATAAGAGAGGGGATTAAAGCTAAAGGTTTCTCCCTTCGTAAGTTGTCTTTCTTAACCTTTCTATCCGAGATAGGTGACTGACGAAGGATGGCTTTTAAAGCTTTGCATCCCTCCACATCATGTCCCGGTGTGCGGTGGCAAGCGCATATTTTAGACTCATCATAACCTATAGTTCGAGGTTTAGATGGATCATAGGGTCTACGAGTGGGGGTAGGGAAATGGTCGCATTCTCCACCAACATATCAAGGATCTTGGCGTAAGATCCTTTGAGTGGGTCAAATTCAGAGGAAGATGAGGCTATTGATTGGGTGGGTTTTGGTAATGGTTGGGTATGGTTGGTTTATACGGGTGGTGGTTTAGACAAGGGTTTTGATAATTGTATTTAACTAAATGTGGCTTCTTCGGCGAAGAAGTCATGTTTAGCTGGTTAGATGATGAGGCCACAGATGACGTGGTGGCGGGAAACAACCACAGGGAAAGAGGAGTGACAACAAACAAATCCTTTGATGGTGGAGTTTGTTTAGGGTTGGTAGGTGGACAGGATACTTGGGGTGACGGTGTTGTTATACCCGTGGATCTCGGTATGGGTGCGGAAGGTACGAGTCATTTTAAAGAAAACGCAGAGGTATGATGTATTGAGGCAAGGTGGAGGGGTGAGGTCCCAATATAGAAGGTAGGTGTGATGGCGAGGGTTTTAGTTGTGATAGAGGCATAGATTGGACTTGAGGAGATTTGGTCTGTCTCCTAAGTGGATGGATGGCTTTATTTTTGGATAAATCTAACCATTTAGGTGGGTGTGTTAGGTTGGGTATTGGTGAATTCCCAAGCATAGTGAAAGGTTTGGTTAGGTTAATAGAGGTGGATGAGGTATTCGGTAGAGATGAGGGGGGTGAAGATGAGGACATAGGCATTTTGAGCTTTTGTAAACACCTCGGGTATATGGTAGAGGTGTCTAGATCGGTCATCTGCATTTGAGTAGAGCATGGTGTACTCAAACGCTCCCATAGGACTCGTCTTCATCTTCTGAGGGATGACACTCTTCATGTGTGAACAGGAACTTTGGTATGGAAGAGAGATGGGTTATAATCCCGGTCCACTTTGTGGGTGTGATACGAGGGGTAAAGGAGGCGCCTGTATCAATGGGTACTAAGAGGTCAACCGGTCGTTGGAAAGATTTAGGTGATGAAGAACTAATAGGTAGGAGGGCATGTTTGAGGGGATCTGTTATGATTGAGGAGTTTGGTGATGTAGGCTCAAGGGGTTTCTCCTCTAAGGGTGACAGAAAAAGTGGCAAGCCTTCTTCTGTTGCAGCAAGAGTGGTGGAAGGAGATGTTTGGGAAATAGATAAGTTAGATAACATCCGCTCACAATCTTGCAGGGATGTGGTGTAAGAAGGTTCATTTGTGAGAAGAGAACTCTGGGCGGTTAATTCCTTTATAGGTAAAGGAATAGCGGGACTGTCCTCTTTTCCTGATGAAGAAGAAGGGGACAAAAGTCCCTGCATTGGTGAAGAAGCTTGATTCAGAATTTCCTCAATGGAAGTCCTGGGTTGGGAGTTGAAAATTGCATGGATCTCATGCACACTCTTCTCCTCGGCTGAGGTATCTTGATTTGTGTTATTGTTAGATGCATGGTTTGGAAATGGTTTGTTGAAGATTTTTAAATTTCAATTAGCGGGGGTATTAGGATTGTCGAGAGTTATATCCCCTGCATCAACCATTTCCTGCACTATGTTTTTCAACATCTTGCAATTTTAGTGATTTGTGTCCCTTCACGCGATGGAAGTTCGAAGTCATTTTCTTTATACCAAGAAGGAATAACGTGGGTGGAATCAAACCCGAGTGAGGTTTAACAGAGGCAAGGTGATAGCTCTGCTTTAAGCAATTTGTCTAAGATCACACCATAAGTTTCTCCTAAGGAGTATAGTTGATGGGCTCGGCTTTATACTTATAGGTGGCTTTCAACTGGGTATTAGAAAGTGCTTGAGATTTGACCGTCACAGCGTGTACGACACCCTTTGATTTCGAAGTAGCCGATGTGTGAGAATTGGTGGTGTTGGGTTTGGTGGTAGAGTCTTGGGTCCGGAAATTTGAGCTTTTGTTGTGTAACCTCAATTTCTCTTCCTCTAAGGCTCGAATCTCTAGTTTCGGGCCATAGTAAAGGCCTCATCAAAGGTGCGAAAGTTTGAGTTTGGAGGGTGGGAGAAATGTGTTTAGCACAGGGCCGCGTAAAGAGTTCGATGAGCTTGTCCCGAGGTAAGGCGTAAGTAAGTTCGTTGATGAGGCCCCACCATCGTCCAACGAAATCTGCGATAGACTTGTCTTCAAATTGTCGATGATGGCATAGAGTCGGTAATGGATACTTTCTTGGCAATATTGATGGAGAAGTGATCCAAGAAATATTGGGCTAATCAAGGTTAAAGGAGAATATTGAATGTTTGGTTAAAGCAATGTACCACTCCAAGGTAGGTCCTAATAAGGACATGGGAAAGGTACGGAGTAGTAGGGCATCATCATGAGCAATCGGATAGTAAGCATGTCCGAACGATCACAAGTGTTGTTGAGGGTCCTCCTTACTATTAAAGTGAGTAAATTTCAGTAATTCCCATTGAGGAGGATATGTATGAAGGAGACGAGAAGGATGAATAGGCTCTAAAAACTTTCTCATATGTCGGGTGTTACGACTTCACGAAATAGAAGCCTCAAGATTTTGCATCTTGTCCATCATCTGTTTGATTAAATCATTGGTTGGGTTAGATGATGGTGCTTTCGTTGTAAACGGAGGAGGATTGGTCCAAGAGCCGCTACTAGACAATGGTGGGATTGAATGTTGATAAGATAATGGTGATGAATGTGTTGGGGCAGCCAAATAAGGGTGTCCTATATAAGAGGTTGAGGCTACCGGATGAGTGTGTGGAAATGAAAAGGTGGGCGGAGCTTGAGAAGGAAAGCTCGTGTGGATAGGTGGCAGAGAGCAAGTTATGAAAGGGGTAGTGGATGGTAGTGATATGTGGGGCCCCAGATTAACCAAAGGAAAGCCAATCGGTGCAGTATGAACTAACGAAGCCACTGTGCTGGGAGACGGAGCTAAGGATGAAGACAGTGAAGCGGAGTTATTAGGTGGGGAAGGAGCCAAATGAGCTGCTATACTAATAGGCATACCAATAAGGAGTTGACCGTCGGGTGTACGGTCAGGGGTATGAGACAAATAATGTTGCACGGTGCTAGGATTAGCATCCAAAAATTTGGCAAAGTCCTTATCTCCTACAGGGATCTTGGGAAAATTACTGGTATCCGTAGGATTCCCCATAGGATGTGAAGGGGGTGATTCAGCAAAGGCACGGAACAGGCATGTGAAACCATGGCTGCGGCTTGTTTCCGGGTTATAACAACCATGGACAAGGGGAAACAGAAGTGAATTAGTCAATCCGGCACAGAAACAGCAACAAAATGTTGGAATTGGTAGGTTCTGGTTTGTCGAGAACTGTGAAAGACAGTAACCGATATCGGTCTGATAACCGATGTCGATCGAGAATGTAATCAAGCGTCGGTCGCTTAATCGATGTCGGTAGTATGGGACCAGTTTCGAGTCCTTTGTGAAAAAGAGAAGATGTAAGAATCTACTGGTTTGGGATTAACAATGCTTAGTATACCCACCAAATTGTTCTGAAGTGATCACTGAAATAGGGTATGACAGAGAAACAGAACTAAAAACAAGCAAGATGCACAAGCAAATCAAGAGACTAACCCTAGGATTAGTTTTAATTATTGTGGGCTTATGCCTTAGACACAAGATGATGTCAATCCTAAACGAAAGACCTAAGGGAGATGTCAAGTTTGTTGTGGCTCATAAGGCTACCTCAATCGGGCGGAGGAATACTGCGGAAAGGGGGGAGGTTTGAGCTGTTGTATTGATTATGATGTGATTTGGTATGTGTTGTGCAGTGAGAGTAAGATTAATTTCTTGTCAATACCATGGATATCACCCCCACATGTACGACCTGTTACTTAATCTATGTTCACTAGAATTAAAAATAGCAAGCAAGAATGTGATGCACATGTTTTAAACCCAAATCGAAAATGATATTCGATGAAGCAAAGAAGATGACTTTCACTAAATGCAAAGATATGAAAGCAAGACAAATTCTTTTACCAAAATGACAAAATATTTTGTGAATATTTAGTAGAAACAAATAGCAAGTATGCTCCCTATATGAAAGCAAGCAAGAAAGAAAGAAACCCGAAATGGGTCCCACCGGGCATGCCAAAATGTTTCACACAGAATTTCGTTCGGAATAGAGTTGCTTCTATCCTTTCATTCTCTTGAGAAACAGATAAGGGTTAGGGCTAGGAGGAATACCTGTTGAATGTTGGGAAGGTGTGCGTGTACCGTAGAGAGATCAGATCGATTGTGAAGAACTCCTTTTTGTCTGGGAAGGACTACCTATAAATAAGAATGCAAGACCACTAGATTTTAGTTAGACAACAAGTGAGGGAACTGCCTTAGGCCCAGGAAATATTAGACTTCCTTTCAAAGGTGGTCAGTTCCCCATTTAATATGAATTAAAGAAAATGATAACAAAGAACTACAAGATAATACTTACTAGTTCCTGATGAAGATACAGGTCCAAGGAATGTGGTGGCGACAGTAAGGCTTAGTTGGGATGATTTGGTGTTTGAAAGCGAGCTAATGAAGCTATCCTCGCCTTTTCCAATGCTTGAATGAGGGTGACAAGATCCAGATTACTCGGGCCATGCGCCTTCGGCTCGATGCTCTTCTCTGCAACCTTTTCTGCTTGTTTCACTTCTCTTTCTCCTGCCCAAATGAATCTCGGATCCTTTCTTTTTGGTTGGGGAGGTCATTAACAGGGAACCGATGGCGGTTACGTAACCGATGGTGGTCGAGTAGGAACCGATGTTGGTTAGGTCAAAGTGGCTATTTTTAGTAAAATAGCCATCTTTCCCTCCTTTTCTCCCGAGGGATCAGTTGTGGGCTTGGTCAAGTCATTATTAGGCTCGTTTTGGTGTGGGTGAGGGGTAATGAGTCATGGGTGTGGGTCTGGACCAAGTCATAGGTCTTAATTAGGTTGGTTTAGGGTTAGGGCTAGGTCATGGTGAGGTGGCGAGATGAGGTGGCGGGTTTGAAGATGTGGATTTATTAATTATAAGGTAATTAATAAATCATTAGGTGTGTAAGGTTTTAGGTGGTGAGGCAGGGTTAGGTTGTGGGGCGAGATACAGGGGTAAAGGGTGTCGTAAGACCCAAATTTGGTGCCTACACTGTAATAGCGGATATCATTCCATATCATCGTTAATATCTTCATTGTTTCAGCAATTTTTACTACATATAAGGTACAACCCTTATTTTTGGCCTTCTTAAGTTGTATAGCTGATAGTTTTCTAATAGAAATTTCATGTTTCACACCACCGAATATTTGTTATTTTCTCGCAGATCATCTACACAACTAATGTGTTTTTCAAAACAATCCACTTTAGCCTTATGTTCAGATAACCAATTAACACCTATGATTACATCATAAGACCCCAAAGGTGCAACATAAAGATCAACTTCAGTGGAAAATTTTGGTAAATCAAGACTGATCCAAAAAGACATACACTAAGCGTATGAACAACATTGTTTCCATACTATACACTCCATGTTTTATCCATGTTTCCAACTTTTCTTTTTAATTTTCTCGCTAATTTATTAGAAATAAAGCATTCAAGATCTTCGGTATCAAAAAGAATAATTACGGGTAAACTAAGTAAATTACCCAAAACTTCTATTGGCATGGCCTATTTCTCACCTACTTGTGGCCTCTTTGCAGAGTGTATTTTGTGTTGTTGATTACGATTGTCCTTTTCAAAGGGCACCGATTTGCATAATGATCTTTTCGATAGTTATAATATCCTCCTATAGGTCCTTTCCTAGGCTCGGGTTTATTTCCATCCTTAGAGTTATCATTCTGACCCCCATAGGACTTCTATTTGTTATTATTGTTCTTAGCAAAGTTGTTCCGTGCATTACCGTAAAACTTGCTTGTTGCTGCTTTCTTATTAGTATCAAATGAAAACTTACTTTTCATTTTGAATTTCTTCCATGGTCCTTTCTTAGGTGCAAGATATGATGAAGAGGAGTTGGGATTTTTCTTCCTTACTTCCTCCTTATGAGAAAAAAATTGGCTTTAATTTATGTTCCCTTATGACCTTTTCAACAACCCCTTCCATCGTGGTTGGGCCAGTGAACATCCACCTCGCTTCCTATAACAGATTTAATCCCTTGATGAATATCTCGTATCCTAAACTTCTCATCTGTTTGATACTTGAGGTACATACTTAAGGAGTTTTGTAAATTGTTTCTAGTACTCGATTCTGATTAGCTTCCCCAACTAAGTTCTGAAATTCAGTCATTTTTGATCATAGTAAAGTCTCGGAAGCAAACGCGTTGCCTAAAGAAACCTTTAAATTGATCCCAAGTGATGTTGGTTTCATCAATGTTTAACTCGGCCTTCCAATTATCCCACCATGAAGATGCTTCATGAGAAATATGATATGCTCCCCATATCACCTTTGTTTCTTCGAGAAATTCCCTATTGCAAAGTATTTATCCATTTCTTTGAGGCGCTTCTCAACTCCATCCCCAATGTCATGCCATCAAACTTGGGTGGACTTATCCTTTTTATATCATTAGTGATTTCGGATGCTGCCTAGTCTTTTTGTTTTTAGGCTGAACATGTATGTTTGCATTGTTATTATCAACACCTACATTGGCATTATCCCGGGAGGTGGTAGATTTTTGTTATCAAACATCATTTTCCTCCTCATTTCCCATTACTTGCTACTCAAGTACAACGAGACGATCTCTTATGTCCAATAGGGCAACAATGATCTCATCGAGCTATCAGGTAGTTCTGATCCTTCCTCGGCGAGGGGTTATTTGCAACATTTCCTCTTATTCTAACCATTTTCTCATTTACAAGAAAATTTAAGTTTCATCAAATTATGGACACAATAGGTCTAAGATCTGCAAACTTCAGCTCTGATACCAAGATGTAACATTCCCATTTTAAGACTTTAGAAACAAGGGAATTTTTTTACTTAATGTTCATTGTTCTAAATAAAACTTAATTTAGAACACACATTCAATGCCATTCAATCTCATAACATATAACCATATGAAGCTATAAATGACTCGGTAATGCACCGATCTATTCATTCTATGACTTTCTTACCTACCGATCTATTCATGTTTCACTTTAAATATTAAATACTTATCGTATTCTTCGTATACTTGGTTTTCACCTTAACTTAATCCAGGAGTCTTGAGTGATCTTGTTTAAAGAAAATACCTAAATATTTGTTACCAATATTCATCTGGTATCACGTGGCTTTAAACTAGGTGACATAGGACAACGCAACTAATAGCTTGTGATACTTTGGCCAAAGATTTACAACATATTGTGTATGTCGCTATTCCTAGATGACATACTCGTCATTTTGGAATACGTCCTTCACCTCACTCCTCTATTATCATGAATGGTATTTATTGACTACCATCATTCGACTAGATCAAGGTTTAACCCTAGCCCACATAGTCTATTATAGGAAGACACTTTCAATGACTTAGGGTAAAAGGGCATACTCGGTTGACCTAAGTCAACCGGATGTGCCAAAGTACCTTGAGTTATAGAAAGTTACTCCCTATCCTAAACATGTTACTAACTTGACCTAGAGAAAAACTAAGTTCAAGTCCTTATTGAGTGTAGGTCTAGATGATCAATGCAGAAGGGTGTTTCCACATGTCAATTGCAACGATGTATCCTCAAGAAGTCCCAATTCTTCTCGAAGGTATAGCTCCGTAATTGGCATGTGCCAACATCCTACAGAAACTACCTCATCACGATGTACATACCCCAAGGAGGTTACTAATGTTAAATTAATTTGGATTATAAAATAGATTACAACATCTATGCTAAACCCTAATCCAACACTCCTTAAGTCCTTATTCTATGCTTGGTTCAATTAAGCATTAAAGAACTTCCTCTAACTCATGATTGCTTTTAATGTTCATTTATTTAGTTTAACAATAGTTAACCAAAATAGGATAGCAATAGCATAAGTTCCATTACATACATCATAATCATTCAAAGAAGGTGTAGCAACCAAATAGGTTCAACCAAGGTAGAATTTATAAGAAATGAAGTCTACATTTAACGATCATGTCACCCTTCTTTGGGTTATGTTTCATTTAGTGAGGAAGAACCTTCCTCTATTTGATTAAGTGTTAGGGTTTTTCAAACCCTTCTTATCTTTCACAAACTCTAACGTTCCATCACATATTCATTACACATTTAAATACTATATTAGAATTGTTTAGATAAGATTGATAACTTATGCAACTTAACAAGCTGCATCTTATTAAGGGAGATTAAACTAATTCCCTTTTTATCTAACTTATCAAGTTTATCCAAATTATACATATAACAGATATGAATAATGTCATCAAGATAGAAATTCCATCTTCTTCATAAATATAAGATAGATTACACAACCAATACAAGTAAATCTCCAACATTCAAATTCCTCATTTAAAACTTTTTCATTTACAAGACTAAGTATTTCAGGCATGTTGTATGACAAACAACCTTCAATCCAAAAAGAATACAAATTTTCTTTTCCAATACAATTAAAGAATGAATCAAAACTCTTTACATAAGGTTAAAAATCAAATAACCCAATACAACATGAAAGTTCATGTCTTCTTTAATCACTTACAATGTCCATTTGTAAAATTGCTAGCACGGGTCAGTTCAATGAACTGATCATGATAAGAACTAAGCATTAAAGTAAAGTGAATTCCAATAATTGTTTCATTAAACAAATTTTTTTCATGAAACAAAAGAAAAACATCATGCACATAATCATAAGTAAAACGTCAAGAAAGAAGAACAATAAGAAATATGGATTTACATTTTAAGAAAGGAACATGTTATAATCAAAACTCCAAGATTATACCACAAGACTTAATTGATCCTATAAACTACTTTTAAGTCAATCAACAAGTCTTATTCATAAATTAATACATAATTCATGAAGATAGAAGGACACACTTAAATTTTCCCAATCTGCAATGGTTAGTTACAATATAAGCTGATATTAGTAAGTTTCATCCTTCCATATAGACAAAGAAAAGAATGAATAATGAGAAGTTCAATCCATAACTTATCAGTCAATAAAAAAATATCTCAAACCAACAAGGACCCCAAACCTTATTTCATTTCATTTGTAATATGAAACGAAATCCATCATCTATTAAAACATAAAGATTTTTATGCTATTTTCCAAAAGAGAACTAAAAACCAAAGGCACAGTCAAATCCACATACTTCCAATTTCCATGAAATCTTCCCAGGAAGACCTATCCTCATCACCTAGCTCAAATTCAATTAAATTCAAAGTGAAAAACATAGTACAGTCTTAAACTATAGGATGACCCCTCCAAAGAGAGTATAATTCACTCTCTTAAAACATTGTGGTTCAAAAAGAGTATAACATTTGAGTAAAATTCCTCCAATCAAAAAATATTGGAAATTCATAATAACGTAGAGTGAATCACCTATACAAACATTAACAAAAATCGCTAATGAGAAGGCATTTTGAATTTCCCATCAAGTTTCTCATTTTCAACATCCATATAAGTGGTATTAAAACTTTTCGGACTACAAACAGAATAACAGTTTGAACTTAACATTCTACAAAACCCACTACTCAGATGGAAGTAAATATTTAAGTGATTCGATAAGACAAGTTCTGTCTTACCTTCTTCCAACTTTTCTAAACAAGATAACCATAGACCTCTCTAGTTCCTTAAAAATCATACTGACGGTAGGGTTTGTTCCACTTAAAAGATAGAAAGGAAGAAGTAACTCTTTCCATGAACCTCTACAATGATACGTCGATCCTTAGTCTAACACAGTTCAGTCCCAATTATTTTAAGAACAAAGAAGTCAAGACTTCCCACAAGATTTGGGTACACTCGGAGTAGTTATGAATAGAATACACTCTAAAATTCACATGCCCGTCAAGTTTGAAAACACAAAGTGCAACCTAGAGTTAGAATTAAAACAACCATTCCTTCTCAACGTCAAAATAAAGTAGGCCACAAAGAAGTTTTACAGTCTACTTTGACCAAACAACCCACAAGACCCCTTCCATCATACAGTACTAAAAGAACTAAAGTTTCAATTCAAAGAAATACTCATAAGTATACAACTCATCGATTTCCCCCATACAAAATCAAAATGACCAACAAGGAATACCTGTGTTGCGTTAAATTCATGCACAAATCACAAGTTCAAACAACTCAAGTTCAAATATGAATTTAAAACAGAATCACATGGCTCTAATAAAAGCTCATAATAACACCAACACCCTATTACGGGTTCAAGCCTTCTATTTTCATAAGGAAGAATAAAATCTTAGTTAAGAACTTAAGTACAAAGCACAATGCAATAACTCAACAATGAATACAATATTCTTAAGAGTTTTATACAAGTTCCAAGGTTCGAAACTCCAAAAATTTCAACGCAATCCAAACAACCACATGGTCCCAATAAGCTAAACAAATCTAGGCTATAATATGAGTTTAGAATATTCATAGATTATATTTCAACTACCCAAACACAATCTTAAACAGAGATACAAGGCCATCCCAACAACACTATCAGTTCAATTTCAAAATGGCCAAGGAGCTTCTAATTCAAGCTCAACGAGCTTAAGTATAGATCGAAACATGACAACCCAACAACGAATTCAAAACCCAACAAGTAATAAGCCAGCTCTTTCCACCTTATTTTCAAATGTAAGAAAACAAGCTTCGAATACAAGCTATAAGCTTTAAATACAATAACATAACTACTAGTTCAAGTTACAGAGTTCAAAAGAGCTTCAAGTACAGATTGTAGAGTTCCAAAACAATCACATGCAAACCTCTAACAATTAGACCAGAGAATATTTCCAAAAACATTCAATAACATCAAAGGATTTGCATTCAAAAACCCACATGGTTTCCAAGCTTACATGCAAGTAAGAAAACCACATACATCAAGCGATTATAAAATTTCCAACGAGCAGAATTGTTTTAATGAATCATTTAGAAGAAAGCAAGAAATATTAATGGGTAGAGCCTATCATGCCTAATAGTTCCTCTACCGATTCAAAGAAGACTTCCAACCAAGTTTCCAAGACCTCTTCTTCTCCAAGCAAGATCAAACAACCATATTATTTTTCCACAATCCCACTTATACATTCCTCAAACCAAAAATAGCTTAGAGAGTTCAAAAATAACCACAAAGTGGAGATCAAACTGCTGGTTTGAAGAACCAGATAGCTCCATGTGGAGAAAAAATTGTGAAGCATGCAAAGCTAAACAACCCCCAACAAATCCACTAGCATGCCTTCTAAGATGGCTTGCTCGCCAAACCCGAGGCACATTAATGCCATTAAAACCAATTTTCCTGCTTATCTTTCCTTGCCACCACCATTCATAGTTGGTGAGACCTAATTGCAATTCATAATGCATTTCCAAACTTAGAGATGCCTCCACATAGATTCCTCTAACTTTCACTAACCCCTACCACACTGGCAGTACTTTCATGCATTAAAAACCAAATCAAAACAAATCCCAATAAAAATATTTGGAACCACCGCTTAGTTCCCATTGCCAATGGCCCCTAGGTCCCCTTTCATATCCCATTAGTTTAGGATAGATAGAATTTTCTTAGGTTAGATCTTAGGTTAGTTTAAATAAATAACCTTAGGATATAACCCCCAACAATAGTTTTCCACCCTAGGATAGGATGTAGTTTTAACCAAAAACTATAGGTTTAGAAATAACTTAGCATCCCCCTAGGTCACTTCCTTACAAGCTAACAACTTAGGTTAGAATGTCATCCCTCGTAAAGGGGTATAGTAACAGTAGTTAGGTAACTTACCTGAGTCCTGTATTTATTAGGGTACACAACAATCTATTTTTCTCAAGAATTCGAAAGTAGGGTTCCTATTTCCCTTGACGCCATAAGTGCCCTATAAGGGTCAACCAAGAAGAGCTGAGCTCAACACAAAATAGAATGTAAGCACTATTTCCAAGATAATAAAGAATTTTCCACAAACACAAGTTCAGTCTGTTAAGCCTCACAATCGATGAATGTCATTTTTCATTTATTTCTAACAAGAAGATTTTAAAAATACCTTGGAGCAATGAAATTAATCCAAGGATGAGTCCAATAGTGAAAGGTAAGTTGTAACTCTTAAAACTAGATTGTAGCTTATCCAAAGAGAGTGAAATATATAATTGCAAGCAAAGCATACCAGCCCTTCAATCAAAGAGCATAATTGATTTATCCATTTCAATCATGATCTTCAGTAGTCAAAAGAACACACCTTTATCAAGAAAATCACATGTCAATACTTGAAATGCAAAGGAGGAATATAACCATTTCCAAGGGTGTTACAAATCTGCACTACTAGGATAGGTGATATAGTAAGGCATTCCTTGAGAGACCTAAAGGCTTTCTCACATCTATCTAACCAAAAAAATTCCCTTTCCAATGAAGGGAAGTGATATGATGAGAAATATGTGAGAAGTCATACACAAACCTCATGTAATACCTTGTTAATCCCATGAGGTTGTGTACCTCGATCACATCATAGAAATAATCTTGGAAGTATTGACTATGATACCTTCCCTAGAAATAATGTGACCTAGTACTAAACCTCTGACTAAAAGAATGCATACTTCTCTAAATTCCCATAAAGTTTCTACTCACGAAAGACAATGCTGAACCTAGATAAGGTGCTCCTTTTTTTCCTCATGCATGCATGATAAAATCAATATGTCATCTAGGAATATGAGCATGAAGTAGTCTAAAAATGTTGTAACACCCCATTCATTAAATTCACGAACACTATGGGGGCATTCACAACACCAAATGGCATATATGTGAACTTATAATGGCTATATCTGTGCGAAATGATATCCTATGAATATATTCCTTTAAAATCCTCAACTTATGATACCCCGACTTGATATCTATCTTGGAAAACATTGTATCCCCCTTTATCCGATCAAACAAAACAAATCATAAATTTGTGGAAGGTGGTAATGATTATTGATCATCACTTTGTTCAACTATCTATAGTTGATACACTATCATAAGGATCCATCCTTCTTCACAAAAATTATTGGTGCACCCCAAGGGGATACCTAGGATAATTCCCTTCTCAAGAAGTTCCTCTAGTTGAAGCTTGAGCTTACAAATCTCATGGGTAGTCATCTTGTACAAATAGCTCATGTGAGATAGGCTATCCTCTAGGAACTAAATCTATATGAAAATATATCTCATGTGGAGGAGGTAGGCCTTGAAACTTGGTGGGAAAAACAATGAAAAACTCTATCAAGATGTGGTTATCATCTAGTGAAGGCCTACTAGAATCATCATCTGATATGTCACTAATTGTAATAACATACATCGACATCCCCGACGTGCGCACCACTTAATATGTATAAATGCGGATATGGTGTGAATATAATTAGGCCTCCTAATTGCAACTAACACTGAATCAACACCCAAATCATTAGCAAAGATGTATAAAAAAACACATTGTTAATACATGATGCAACAAGGAGATCAGAGTTGAGTAGATGGAATTGGGTTGTTTTCAACACAACAACTCAAATGCATATCACATGTAGAAAGACCGATGGATTAAAATTAATAGATGATATCAATTATGCAGTATTGATAGATGAATGGAAGAAAAAAATCTAAACATGGACATCCGAGAGTCACAAAGAGATCGGGTGACTAACAATTACAAATTACAAATTGTGTTGCAAAAATGTAAAAGTGAATAGGGTAAGTGCAAGTTGGGGGACAAAAAAGGGGTCATAAGTGGATGTCATATTGCAAATAACAACATAATATCAACTTGTAGGGATTATTAGCAATACATACACTCAAAATTAGAAAAACTTATATTAATGTCAATTGTAGTATCCAGAATCTAGTTTCTAAAATACTAATTTTTAAAAAAATGGACAAGATTAGCTATATTAAACACTCAAAATTCAATGACTTGGTATTTTTTTTAAAAACGCCTATAAGATTATAGTCTGTTTGCCCACGATTTGGATGACCAAAAATTGATATATATTTTTCTCCTTTGGTGAGAAGTTAGATGCCACTATCTATCTTGGGATGAATTTTATTTTGTATTTTTTTGAGCAATATTTTTTTTTTATGATTTTTTCCATGAAAGTGGTATGAAAACATAAAGAAAACAGAGCACTTTCCATTTGCCCGCCATAACTTCATCAAAAATATTGAAATCAAATAAATTTTTTTGAACATGTATATAATTTCACCACGGTTGGGATGGTATAAGTTTTATCACATTCTAATAAGTGAATCAAAATTTGTAGTCTTAAACGTAGACATAAACATTCACGGGAAAAGTGTCTTAAAGACCTACTATTAGTAAAAAATTATAAAATGATATTTATCCTATTCTATTCACTTTAAAATCAATATTTATAAAAATATAATAGTCTCCCCTACGCAATGGTACCATTTTTATGACATATTTTTTACTTTTCGGCATGGTTCAAGTCCGTGGAAGACTAAATTTGATGTTTTGTTGTTTTTAATGTAAAATTCAGGATTTGATGTCCACTTAATTGTCCCCCAACTTGGTGCACTTACCCAATAATGCATCTAAGGAATGAATTTAGATTCTATGTGAGACATGCATCGGCCAAGTGGGTGTGCCCCAGAAAAATCAGTGAGCTGATTATATGAGAAATGCAATTTTTAGATGATGTTGAGTATATGATTCTAATTCAAAATCATGATTAGTTGTAATGTTAATCATTGACGTCAATACAATGCTTATATATCAAGCTTCAATGCAAAAATCCCAGATTTGATGTAGTGATGTAGTCCCACTCATTGCTCCACGTAGAAAATAACAACGCCCTTGGGAAAGAACACATAATATCTCAATTTTTTTATAAAAATATAAAGACGCTTCACAAAATCACTCTCATTAACTAGGGAAAATGTGAATAGCAAAATATTTTCCCTATATAATATATCATGGATCCATACTCACTCGATACCAAATCTAAATTTTGGATAGAGTTAACACAACAATATATTATCTATATTTCACATGGAAAGGATTGCCTAATTTATAGGCAATATGAATCCTACAAAATAGGGAGCTAAAAACGCTCTACCCAAAATACATGAGTTGTTTCAAATAACTCAACAACTCTAACAAATGCAATATATGTGAGATTATATCTCACAACTAACACTCCAAATATTAACAATACTATTTCACTCACACACATCATGTATATTATGTAAACCATACAAATGTGAGAACTAACAAATATGAAATCCTAACACAAACTTTGAAAGATTTTTTTCTTTTAGGGAAATTAAGATACATCAACGAACCAACCAGTATCCCAAAAGCACTAGGATGGTTTGGAAATAGAATGAAACCACTACTAGAATATAACATCTCACCCAGGACATGTGGGAACTATAATAATTTTTAAAAATAATTTTAATCTCGAAAACTAATGTTAATTGAATGGTTTTTGTGTTTCATCGGTTTTTAATATTGGAGGAACTAATATATGATTTTTTAAGTGATTTTTTTTTCATTTTTAGTTTCATATAAGACATTCCTAAGTGTTTTTGTGCAAATGTGCATTACGAGGAAGTGGAAATTTCCAAGCATGACAACTATACCCCTATCTTCAAAATTTCCATGCTTTATCATTCCTAACCCTAGCTCCAATCCAGCTCTAGGAAATTCCATTCATTCCCTAGGTGATTTTAGGACTTCATTGAAAATGCAAATTTTGGGGAGTCACGGGAAGGGCATCGTTGGCCTTCCCAGGACTGGATCAACCCCCTGAAGTGGAACGGAAGGGAAAAATTCAACATGGAGGTGAATGGAATACCTTATGACATCAAAGAAATTATTTTGGAAGGTTTAGAGAATTTTTTCAATACTTGGAGCATTCTGAGTGAAAACAGGGTTCACAAGCCTAGGCAGTTCACAGGCCTAAAACAGCTGTTGGGCTTCAAAAGAAGATTCCAGAGAGCTCGGATGGAGTTGGAAGTAAAAAAAACATATTCAGAAATAGGATTCCAATACCTACATGATGGTGAAATAATATTTTTCACAACACCTTGGTGCATATGATTGAAGGTAGTTTTTCTCAAGCACAAAGTGGAGTCCCAGATCAAAAATCCAATTTTTTAGGGATCATATGGTCGAATTAAGACATGAGACCCACATAATTGGATTAAAAATTCCATTTCTAGTCAGGATCATATAAAATTTCACCAATAAATTCCACTGGAGCTCAAGTTATCTTCATTCCAAGTTACCCTCTCAAAGGCAGTTCAGGACTTAGTCATTTTTTCGAGAGGACACGTGTCAGCACCAGGAGCCTGGCGGGATTTCATGTCCCCAAATCCCTGAGGTCAGGTACATAAGCCCTTGGAAAATTCACCCAGCCCCCATGTGACCTCTGGGGACCCTCATATGACCTCCAGACTTGACAGTTCAGCCCCAGGTGCTTATTTGGAGCATGCCTTCCCTGTCATTGGATCGGGCACCACGTGTCAGCTCCAGGACCACCATGTGGAAATTGATGTCCCTTATGAACCTAAGGTGGGGGACATAATACCTTGAAAAATTCACCCATCCCCCATAGGGAGTCTTCTGGACACTCACGCGACCGCAGTTCAGCCCCCAGGTGCTTATTTGGAGCGTGCATTCCCTGTCGTCGGATCGGGCGCCACGTGTCATGCTCTTGACCACCGTGGAATTTGATGTCCCTTATGCACCTAAGGTGGGGGACATCAGACCTTGAAAAATGTTCCCATCCCCCATAGGGAGTCATTTGGACACCCATGTGACCTCCTTTCAGCTCCCAGTGCTTTAAATCAACTTTTTCCTCCTTCATTCCCTGTCATTGGATCTAGTGCCACGTGTCGCCATCTTGCTCATTGTGGAAATTGATGTCCCTCATGTCCATGAGGTTAGGGACATCAAGCATGGAAAAATGTGCCCAAGCCCTACCTGTGCATATCTTTTTGAAATTTTTCCAAGTGCCACTTTTTTCCCGCTTCTAACTTCTAACAGTTATATGTGCACTTCATTCCTCCATACTTCCTCTGCAACATTCTTCCATCACTCCACCATTGAAAATGCTCAGACCTGCTCAACCCAAGAACTGAAACACATTCCCATAGTGATGTGCAGGTCTTAAAAGGAATCCTCATCAAACACAGAAGGAGAAAATGGAGAAAAACTCCATAGCCATGAAATGAGAAGTTGAAGAAATCTCCCAAACAGATGCATGAAACAACAAGATATATTTTTTCTATACTCATTCCTCTACCCAAGGCCATCAAGAAGACACCTTCAAAGTCCCCCCATGTGTGATAGAGCATCCACAATGAAGAAATCTCCTTTCCGGCTCAACGAAGAAAGAAGTGGGATTTCTTGTCAAACCGTTGCGGATCGAAGTAAGATTGCACGTGAAGCACCAGAAGAAAAAAACCCACATCAAAAATATAATTTTATTCAAAATGGAGGAGAAAACCAGACCTGCAATTTTGAGGTCCATTAATGGTTTTCCATACCTAGAAGCACTTTTAAGTCTAAAAATTAAAACTTTAAAATCTCCTGGATTATTAAGCGGGCGGGCCCAAAATTTCAAAGGGATGATATTGGGAAAAAAACCATATCAAAAAACTTCATTCCACATCAATCCACTCCCAGAGGCCAACTTTCTAAAAATAGCAGGTCTACTACATAGGAACTGCTATTTTGGGAAAGTCATTAACAGAAGAACCTGCGAAGGAGATGAAGATATCGGAGGTGCACTATAGCTGAGAATTCACCAGAATGGAAATTTTTGGCACTTACTAAAAATAGTAAGTGGGCCCTCAACACCTGCTAAAAATAGAAATTTGATCCAAAGAAGTGAGGAATGCAGGGAGAAAGGGGAATCAAGGTCACAACACTCAGCTAAGGATCGAGGGAGTTACTTTTTCACACTTACTAAAAATAGTAAGTTACACTCAAAGAGAAGTTTTGGCACAATGGGATGTACAAGGCTAATCATTCAGGGGGACATCATTGTTCGGGAGCATCCTAGCCATTTTTCATAGGGAATTCGAGATCCACCTTAGTTCATTCAACTAGGTGAGCATTTGGGAGCTAATTTGGAGGAGTTTCACAGTGTGCAAGGAGTTTGAAGATTCAGAGTTTCACTGCATTTGGAGCTTTCCATCAACGAGGATCAACGGAATTCATCGAGGACATCTACTCTTTTTCTTCTCTCTCTCTCTCTCTCTCTCTCTCTCTCTCTCTCTCTCTCTCTCTCTTTCTCTCACTTTCAAATGTTCTAATTCTTCATTGGGGTTTGCACTTTTTGATATGCCTTTAAGTCACTTAAAAGTGACTTTAGAAACATAATGTAAATTAAGTCACCTTGCTATTATAAAAGGGACTTAAATATTTAAAGTGGAATATGAACAATCTTAAGTCATATTAAGGCATATGGAGGGTCATGAGGAAGATGATAAGTCACCTCTCATTCTATAAATTGTAACACCATTCCCATTGCAAAGGGTTGGTGATTGATCTTGTAAACTCAAGAGTATATTGCACCTTGAGAGAACAAAGGAGATAGCCATTTTCTTCTATTCCCCCTTCTCAATTTCTTCCATTTCTCCACTATGTACAACTTTTTTCTAAGCAATCAATCAATACAAGAAGAAGGAGTTTCTAGCTTTCTTTGACTAAGGGGTTTCATGATACTTTGTGTTCATCAAATTCTATTTGGTCTTGTTGCTATTTGCAGGGTTGTTTCTTCTCATGAATGCATGTGTTGAAGTTTCTAACTAGTGTGTGAAGGAATCTGATTTTCTACCTACAACATTAGTTCTCTTACCTCTTTTCTCACTCCCCTTTCCCACTCTACAGATGAAGACTTCCCTAGCAAGAGATTGCTAGCTTTTCCGCAGGGTCAGTGGAGTGCCCCTATTGGATCCTCGGTCGAAAGACCACCACAAAAATCCACACTTTCTCATGCATGCACATACGGAAGTTGCACCGTTAAGTAGAGGGACTTAGATTCCCAGAGCATTGGCAAGAAATCCACAAGTTTGTCCACACAACAAATTTTCTCAAACATTTTTGGTGCCCACCGTGGGGTAGATTTAGCAACATCTACACCCAATATACACCAAGGTCCCAAAAATTCAAAAAAAAAAAATCAAATATTGAAAAAATAAAAAAAAGAGTTCATGAAAGTCCATTTTTGAAAGATACACTTTGATTTCTGCACATGAATTTTCACATTCCATAGTGTCCTTTCATGTTCCGACTACAAAGTTTCCAAAAGCTGGCTGAAGGAAGATACACCAGGTTGAGTAGGTCGAGAGGTGTTGATTGATTCCAATTTTGAAGCTTTGAAAAATCAGCAAGAATGAATTAGAGATAATCCATACTTCTTCTCTCAAGCCTCCTCTCCATCTGGCACTTTGAGTAGTTCTCCTGAAATCCTATCCAAACTCCTTCAAATTCTCCAATTTTTCAACCATCATTGAACATCGAGTTCACGGAAGAAGAAGAATTTGAAGAAGCAAGAGCTGAAATAGAAGTAGAAGAAATGATGGCGGATGAAGAAGAAAGACCTCAACCCATTGTTCCATGGGGAAGGAATACAGGCCCGCTTGCTCTTGAACCCCCTCTTCACGATCTACCAATGGGTTCCCATGCAAGAACTTTCCAAAGTTCAAAGGTGACAACTCACAACATCTTGAAGAACACATTGCTGCTTTCATGACATCATGTGGAATTCTTGGTGTCCAACATGAAGATGTTGTTGTAAGATTGTTCATGGAGTCCCTCCAAGAAAAAGTAGAATGGTTCTACCTCCTACCTTCCCGATCCATCACTTGGTTGGGATGACATCAAGGCTTCCTTCGAGGAAAGATTTAAATCAACTAAAGATTGTCAAGACCTCTTGGTGCAGTTGGCTCAAATGAGGAAAGGAGAAAGTGAAATGATGAGAGACTTCATGGCTCGTTTGAATGGTTGCTTCATAGGATACTGGAAGAAGATTCACCCTCTCAAAACAATATCAAAAGATTCTTCATAAATGCTCAATCACCGGAGGTAGGATTTCTCCTATGAAGAGTTCAACCAAGGAACATTGTAGAAGCACAAAGGAGGGCCATTGAATTGGATGACGATCTCATCCTCTCTAGAAAGATCAAGAATCCATCAAAGGGCAAGGCCCAACATCCTGAAGATGAGAGAACTAATCCATCATTACAAAATTTGGAAATGAGATGGCCTCTTTGAAGAGGGAATTATTTGAATGAGTTTCTTCTCAAAGAAGCAATAGAAATCAGATTGTAGGAGCACCCCAAAGGCTTGCCTTGGAGGCCCCACCCATGAATGTAAATTGCAGATTTCAAGAAAGTGAAGAAGAGCTTGAACAAGAAAGTGAAGGTGGTGATTTCCAAGAAAGTGATGAGTTTGAGAATGATACACAAATCAGATTTTGTGAGTATTCTTGGAGGTTATGAAGAAGATGAAGAAGATGCACCTAGTTTCTCATGCGGTATTCACTCATTCTCAGTCTGAGAAAAGAGCATCTCCCTCCACTGTTGCAAAAAGAAAAGAAGGTTGATGATCCTCCTATGGTGACTCCATAAAAATAAAATAATCAGTCAGGATCCCCACTTCCATCTTCCATGAAGTTTGCATTGTTGGATCCTGATCTCATAGCAAGTAAGAAGACTCCCACAATCCCAAGTAAGTCTTCGATGTCTCTTCCAAGCCTAAATCTAAATCTAAAATCTAATACCTTGAAAGCTCCTAGTGTGCCTTTCAAAATACCCTCCATTCCTCAAACATCAAATCCTACTCCTAAACCTATCCTAGACTCCAAAATCAGTCCCTTCACCCCCTTGTCCACATCTACTCCCTTTGACTTCATAGAATATGCAAACAAAGCCAAAGTGTAGATTACTGAAACCAAATATTTGCGGACTCATCCTGAACAATTTGAGAGGTTTGTCCGATATATCAAGAGTGGTAGTCTAACACCCAATGATGTAGCTCATCAGTTCCAAAGGCATGCTACCAAACTCACCTACACCTCCCTCATAGAACATGCTTTCTCTGAGTGCATCAAAGACTGATAAAGTTGAACCTTTCTATGTCTCCCTTCTTGTTGGAGAATATGTACTTGAACAATTACATAATAGATTATGGTGCCTCGACAAAACGTGATGCCTTTGAAGGTCACCAAGGCTCTTAAACTTACAATGACTCCACCTAGTGGCTCTTGTTACTCTTTGGAATCAAAAAGGTCTCACTTGTAGGGAAGGTTAAAGATGCATAGGTGGCTCTCACCAGATTTCTAGACAAGAAAGTTTCAGTGATGATTTTGGTAGTAGACGTCCCAGCCTCATTCGGAATGTTGCTGAGTAGAAATTTCTACCGAGAGTTGGGAGGGAAAATTCAGATGAATTGGTCTTTTGCAACCATACCAGTGAAGGGAGACATGGAGAAATTACTTCCCGAGAAGAAGATGAGGTACACGTATGAAATTCTGGAAGCCCAGAAGCTAACATCTTGTATCAAGGTAGTAGGTAGATGAATCACTTTGTGGCAACCAAGGAAGAAGAGGATATCCCCATCTTGATAGGCCCAGACATGCCTTCCCAAAGAGATTTGGATTTTGAAGAAGCATTGAGGAGATTCGAGTTACAAGAGGACAGCCCCAAATCACCAGATGATGCAAACCATGAGGAAGAGGAGATGGTTCTTGATGATTTTCAAGAAGAAAAATCAGTTTATATGATTTTACAAGATGAGGAGTTATTCTCATTCCCATTTGGGGATGAGGATGATCTCAATCAGGCCATCTATGGAGAGAAAAAATCAGCTTGTGATGAGCCCGTGAAAGGTTTGAAAGAAATGTCTATACAAGAAATGCTTAGAGCTGTAGAAGAAACTGAAGATCCTGAGCTCAGTCTCGAGCTCCTGATGCAAGCCACAAATCTGCAAGACAAGTGTGAAGCTAATTTGGAAGCCTTAACCAATGTGAAGGTTGGCCATATTGAGATAAAAAGATGAAAAATATGATGCCACTCTTGAGCTAATGGTTGATGGATGCAATAATGAAATGGAGATATTTTCTTTCCCATTTGAAGATGAAGACTCTTTCCATGATGAAGAAATTGAAGCAAGGAGTTTCAAGACCTCTAAAGATGAAGCTCTTTTTGATGAAGGATCGATAGAGTGCAGTGATTCCCAAGATGATGAGGTAATCCCTCCAGATAGTTTCCTTGAGCTGCATTCCTCAAATGTGTACAAAGATGAGGGAAACAAAATGATGAAGCATAACTCCATGAAAGAAATTTTTGATGCAGTAGAATTTGTAGAAGATCCTAAGCTGATTCTTGATCTCTTCACTCATGCCATGGACATGCAAGACAAGTATGAGTTTTCCTTTGATCCTCCCGTCAGGACTCAAATGCCTCATAGGGGAATAAAGATAAGGGATGATTCAAATGTTTCTCATGAAGAAGATGTCAATGAGCATAGGCACCTAGGAAAGAAAAGAACTCAAGAATTTCAAGGAATTTTGAATGAAAATCAGCATTGGGCAGCGATGAGATGCTCGATGGAGAATCAGCTATATGGATAAACATGGAAGGCAACTGGCACTATGAGACCAATTTCAAAGAACATGAAGGTAGTGGAATTTCCAAGCAAGGACTTGAGCATCAAGAAGCTCACATGGACTCACTCCTACCAAGTAAATAGATAAATGTGAAAGCACCTGGCTTTCATAAACAATTAAGGAAAGGAGGCTACTTTTTGGAACCCGTCAACGGCTTCGCAAAACATCATCATTCGGTGTTGCCTCTTTAGGGGTAACTTTTGAGAAATGAAAAGTACTTCAGTGAAAGTGGGTTGTCCCCCACCTTGTACCATAGGTGATTGATAGGTTTTTTCCCTTTTTTTGTGTGTGTTTCCCTTCTGTTGTGTGTCGTGTGTTTCCTTTCCTTCATTTTTGTGTGTGTGTGTGTGTTCTTCTAATCTTCCTTTCTAGAAGTTGTACATGACTCCATGGGCCCAATGGATAAGGCACTGGTCAACAATTAGATGGTCTAAAATTGAGATTCTAGATTCCCATGCCATGTCTTTACTTCTCTCAGTCCATGTCATGTCCCCAAGCTAGAGCCAGCTGTTGTCGTGTAAATGTGCAACAGGGAAATTGAAATTTCCAAGCATGACAACTATACCCCTATGCCAAAATTTTCATGCTTTATCATTCCTAGGCAACCCCAGCTCTATCCAGTCAGTCCAAATTACCTCCCAACCAATGTTATATCATCCCCCTAGGTGATTTAGGAAATTCCATTCATTCCCCTAGGTGATTTTAGGACTTCATTGAAAATGCAAATTTTGGGGAGTCACGGGAAGGGTTGTCATTGGCCTTCCCAGGACTGGATCGACCCCCTGAAGTGGAAAAAAAGGGAAAAATTCAACATGGAGGTGAATGGAATACCTTATAACATCATGGAAATTATTTTGGAAGGTTTGGGAAGTTTTGCAAGACTTGGAGCATTCGAGTGAAAAAGGTTCCTGAAGCCTAGGCAGTTCACAAAGCCTAAAATAGTTGTTGGGCTTCAAAGAAGATTTTGGGAGCTCTGATGGAGTTGGAAGTAAAAAAAACATCTTCGGAAATAGGATTCCAAGACCTACATGATGGTGAAATAATATTTTTCACAACACCTTGGCGCATATGATTGAAGGCAGTTTTTTCTCGGCACAAAGTGGAGTCCCAGATCAAAAATCTGATTTTTCAGGGATCATATGGTTGAATTAAGACATGAGACCCACATAATTGGATTAAAAATTCCATTTCCAGTCAGGATCATATAAAATTTCACCAATAAATTCCATCGGGAGCTCAAGTTATCTTCATTCCAAGTTACCCTCTCAAAGGTAGTTCAGGACTTAGTCATTTTTTCGAGAGGACACGTGTCAGCACACCAGAGCTGGTGGGATTTCATGTCCCCAAAGTCCCTAAGGTCAGGTACATCAGCCCTTGGAAAATTTTCCAGCCCCATGTGACCTCTGGGACCCTCATATGACCTCCAGACTTGACGATTCGGCCCCAGGTGCTTATTTGGAGCATGCATTCCCTGCCGTTGGATCGGGCGCCACGTGTCAGCTCCAGGACCACCATGGAAACTGATGTCCCTTATGCACCTGAGGTGGGGGACATCAGACCTTGAAAAATTCACCCATCCCCCATAGGGAGTCTTCTGGACACTCACGCGACCGTAATTTAGCCCCCAGGTGCTTATTTGGAGCGTGCATTCCCTGCCGTCGGATCGGGCACCACGTGTCATGCTCTTGACCACCGTGGAATTTGATGTCCCTTATGCACCTGAGGTGGGGGACATAAGACCTTGAAAAATGTTCCCATCCCCATAGGGAGTCATTTGGACACCCATGTGACCTCCTTTCAGCTCCCAGTGCTTTAAATCAACTTTTTCCTCCTTCATTCCCTGTCGTTGGATCTAGTGCCACGTGTCACCATCTTGCTCATTGTGGAAATTGATGTCCCTCACATCCCTGAGGTTAGGGACATCAAGCATGGAAAAATTCACCCAAGCCCTACCTGTGCATATCTTTTTGAAATTTTTCCAAGTGCCACTTTTTCCCACTTCTAACTTCTAACAGTTATATGTGCACTTCATTCCTCCATACTTCCTCTGCAACATTCTTCCATCACTCCACCATTGAAAATGCTCAGACCTACTCAACCCAAGAACTGAAACACATTCCCCATAGTGATGTGTAGGTCTCGAAGGAATCCTCATCAAACACAGAAGGAGAAGCACGAGCACAAAAGGAGAAAACGGAGAAAACTCCATAGCCATGAAATGAGAAGTTGAAGAAATCTCCCAAACAGATGCATGAAACAACAAGATATATTTTTCTGCTCATTCCTCTACCCAAGGCCATCAAGAAGACACCTTCAAAGTCCCCCATGTGTGATAGAGCATCCACAATGAAGAAATCTCCTTTCGGCTCAACGAAGAAAGAAGTGGGATTTCCCATCAAACCGGTTGCGGATCGAAGTAAGATTGCACGTGAAGCACCAAAAGAAAAAACCCACATCAAAAATATAATTTTCTTCACAAATGGAGGAGAAAACCAGACCTACAATTTTGAGGTCCATTAATGGCTTGCCGTACCTAGAAGCACTGCCAGTCTGAAAATTAAAACTTTAAAATCTCTTGGATTATTAAGCGGGCGGGCCCAAAATTTCAAAGGGATGATATTGGGAAAAAACCCATATCAAAAAAAATTTGTTCCACATCAATCCACTCCCAGAGGCCAACTTTCTAAAAATAGCAGGTCTACTACATAGGAACTACTATTTTGGGAAAGTCATTAATAGAAGAACCTGAAGGAGATGAAGATATCAGAGGTGCACTATAGTGAGAATTCACCAGAATGAAAATTTTGGCACTTACTAAAAATAGTAAGTGGGCCCTCGAACACCTGCTAAAAATAGAAATTTGATCCAAAGAAGTGAGGAATGCAGGGAGAAAGGGGAATCAAGGTCACAACACTCAGCTAAGGATCGAGGGAGTTACTTTTTTCACACTTACTAAAAATAGTAAGTTACACTCAAAGAGAAGTTTTGGCACAATGGGATGTACAAGGCTAATCATTCAGGGGGACATCATTGTTTGGGAGCATCCTAGCCATTTTTCATAGGGAATTCGAGATCCACCTTAGTTCATTCAACTGGGTGAGCATTCGGGAGCTAATTTGGAGGAGTTTCACAGTGTGCAAGGAGTTCAAGATTCAAAGTTTCACTGCATTTGGAGCTTTCCATCAACGAGGATCAACGGACTTCATCGGGTGACATCTACTCTTTTTCTTCTCTCTCTCTCTCTCTCTCTCTCTCTCTCCCTTCCCCCAACTTTCTCTCACTTTCAAATGTTCTAATTCTTCGTTGGGGTTTGCACTTTTTGATATGCCTTTAAGTCACTTAAAAGTGACTTTAGAAACATAATGTAAATTAAGTCACCTTGCTATTATAAAAGGGACTTAAATATTTAAAGTGGAATATGAATAGTCTTAAGTCATATTAAGGCATATGGAGGGTCATGAGGAAGATGATAAGTCACCTCTCATTCTATAAATTGTAACACCATTCCCATTGCAAAGGGTTGGTGATTGATCTTGTAAACTCAAGAGTATATTGCACCTTGAGAGAACAAAGGAGATAGCCATTTTCTTCTATTCCCCCTTCTCAATTTCTTCCATTTCTCCACTATGTACAACTTTTGTCTAAGCAATCAATACAAGAAGAAGGAGTTTCTAGCTTTCTTTGACTAAGGGGTTTCATGATACTTTGTGTTCATCAAATTCTATTTGGTCTTGTTGCTATTTGCAGGGTTGTTTCTTCTCATGAATGCATGTGTTGAAGTTTCTAACTAGTGCATGAAGGAATCTTGATTTTCTACCTGTAGCATTAGTTCTCTTACCTCTTTTCGTAGGTCGGTGGAGTGTCCCTTTTGGATCCCGGTTGAAAGACCACCACAAAATCCACACTTTCTTGCGCATGCACAAGTAGAGTAGGGGACTTAGATTCCCAAAACATTGGCAAGAAATCCACATGTTTTCCACCCAACAAATTTTCTCGCCAACACTAAGTAACATGGTTTTCTAGTTATCAACCATCAAAGTTTTACAACTTATTACTCTCAAGGAACTTAAGATACATTGACATACAAGTGTACCCTACAAGGATCAAGATGTTTTGGTAGAAGAATGATACCATTGATGGCATCTAATATCCCATCCAAAATTATGGGAACCATACATGAGAGAAGTGACAAGGGGATCCCTATGTACTTTACTTCCCGAGGTCGTGATGAGGTAGCCGAAATGTGAAAAAGATATGAGAATGAGAGATATATGGCTTATATGTGGAATGCATGGGGATGGTAATGAATTTATTGTCTAGGGTCAAGCTAAATTAATTCAATCAACTTGAAAGTTATGAAATTTCTCATGAATGGTAGAAAAGGATCATTTGAGCTCTATGGAATTAATACCATATTTAAGGATAATTGTTTTGTGTTGTTATCAATTTATGTCTCATATCTTGAAAAATACTCCCATATAGTTTTAAGAGTTGAGGAAACTATTGGTTTGTCTCCAAATAATCCTCTCCATATATTTTCATGCGAGGAAGATAACAAACAACACAACAATTAAATTAAGGGTTCTACCTTTTATCTCAATTTACTTGAACATACCAAAATTATTCAACTATAGTTAATTTTTCATTGAGGGTGTTTGATGTAGCCTAATATCTTAGATTCTTGAAAAAGTGTTAAAAATCCTTCTATAGGCATCCATATCTTGTGTATAAATTTTTCATAATTTCCCTCAAAATCTATGTTCAAATTTGAATTCTAATGTAAAAGCTGTTGTGTCGATTAGAAGGTCTAATATTAGTTTTCTTAGATAAAAATGAGTTGGTTTATATCCAAGCTACATAGGAGGAGAGTTAGGATTATATGGGCCATTTGTTTTATCATGATTGAGCCATCAAAGGTCATGTTTAGTTAGAAAAACTAACTTGGCTATTCTTATTGGTAAGTTGAGATTTATTCTCAACAAGAAGTTAGATCAAGTCGAAAATAGCTATGTATGGTTATGTTGAAGATATGGTATGTGTGTGGAGTTCAAATATCTCCATAGAGAGGAGCACATTAGGAAGGTAGAATATAGCTAACATGAATGGAGTGAAGGAGATGATAGAAGATGGGGATAGATTTTTGAAAGATGACATATGTGATCTGCATAATTTGTAAAGTCACGGGAATAAGATTAAATCTTATGAACACATGATTTTTTTTTCAATTACCTCTTTAGGTGTATATAGAAGCACTTTGATGGCACGAATTAATGTTTTAATAAGAATGTTCATATTGTAATGGTCTACTTAAAAACAACTTGTATTGTGTTGTTTGTTCATTCATTCCTTAAAGCGGGGATTCACACTCGTCATGGTAACCTTTTAGTTCTAACTACGAATGATTGAAAATTTTGTGTGTAAGTTAAATATGTCATTATCTAAATGGATCTTTAATAGTTTATAATAATTTAGGGTATTGTTGAAATTATAAAACATTTTTCTATTTGATTTGAGAATTCATGCAAACTATTTGAGACAATGTCTATCAGGAAAACAATCATAATATTTAAGTTACTTAATGAAAAAGGATTAAATTTGGAACATATGATCCTTGTAGATATTTCTATAATCTATAAAAAAATTGGAATAATTGGTCTTTTGCAGTAAAATATATACATGATAGAAAACGTTTACAAACTGTATGTTCTTACATCTTGTGCATGCCAACGATTGAATGAAGTATTTTAAGTTGGTTTATGTATCTTGTGAAGGATATAAAAATATGTTGTGATATATCTTAATTTCCCAAGTGAAAATAAATTTGAAGGCAAGGGAAGTTCTTAAGAACTAAGACTTAACTCAAATGAATGTTGTGATCTCAGGGAAAGGCATTGGTAGATTTTGGCCTCATCTCCTCTAGACTGAATTGTGGATATCAAACTAGAGGTAATTTGTTCTTGAGCACTGAGTTGGAAGTTACAAGAACTTGTCATGTATTGGATAATGAAGGTATGGATCTACATAACTCAATGTTGAACATTGTTGTGATCTCTATATGGTCATATTATGATGCTTGAAGCTAAGGATTGTTACCTAAGATACCTGTGGGATCTCAAATTAGTATTTCATGACCAAAATAGAGTAGGTTGAGCTAAGATTAGTATCATTGTCTAGTTGGTTGATGATATGAGGGGAAAAGGGGTAGATCTAAATACTCGTGCTCATAAACCCAATTTTGTGTCTCCTACGATATTAGTCTATGCCCTATGGATGATTGATTGTCTCAAAGCTCCTCTAAGAGGTAGATCTAGCTGGAATGGTCATGTGAGACTTCCAACTCATGAGAATGGTAAATGAGACCGAAAAACTAGTCAAAAGTGGCCAAGGACTATGAACTGGTTGTCTAAGCCACTAATAACTAAGTTTTTGTTTTGTTTTAATTATCTACTTTATTCTAATTTCCAAATTTGACTAAACAATTTAAAAGGATCCTAATTTAAATAAAAGAAAATTAAAATTCCCTTTTAATTAACTAAACCACATACATGATTGTTTAAATAAAATAAACACATCAATTATTATAATTCTTTGTTTATAATATTTTTTATGAATCTTTTTGAATAAAATAAAACAATTAAAACACTATAAGTTTATAATATTTTTGTGTTTTCAATATTAATTTAAAAAATAATGAACTATTTTTACAAACACATTAAATTAGATGTAATAAACTCTACTGACTATTTAAATAAATCTACAATTACTATCAGAATTAAAATAAATGTAAACAAGGATTTATCTCGGTGTAGTTATTCCTTTGTTGCAAATTTTGTGTGATTACTATTATAATACGAAAATTAAAATGAAGATATTATCTATCAAAATATTGTTTCTTCATACAAGTTTCTACGTCATGCTCCTCGAAGAAATGATTTTCATAAGACATTTTCTTCTTCACCAAGGAAAATTTTAAGAACTCCTCGAAAAAAATCATAGAAATTTGTTGGTGAATCTATGAAAACAATCTTTCATGTGAATGGTGAATATATATACATCACGACATCACTATTAAATTCTACCATACGGTATCCTTTTTATATGCTACTTTTCGGTAGCATAGTTTATCTTACCGATGGACAACATATTATATGTTGTCAGCTGGTAGCATAAAAACAAATGCTACTGACTGATTGTATTATGGAGAATTTTGTGAAATTTTATTTCACGTAAATGAAAAATTGACCCCTAAAATTAACTTGTACCCAAAAAAAATTAGCGAGATGATCCTAATTCCTAGACTAAAAATTGTCATTTAAAAAAAAACTAGAATATTTGTGAATTAACAAATATTCAAAAATAAAATTTTCCATATTCTTCACCCTATAACCTTCCCTAACATAACTTCTTTTAAATCAAATGGAAGAAAATAATAATGAAGGAATTAAAAAATTACTATCATCACTTCTTCCTCCAACCTATTTCTCATGTAGATCCACATGGATAAGAAGGGAAGAGGATATCAATGGAAGAATTATTTCTAAAAATAATAAGAAACACACGGAAAGTGATAAGATATTCCCCTTCTAGTTAATTTGAATACAAAAATTCTTCTAATGATAACAAATGGTGACTATATTAAAACTTCAAAGAAATGAATACAGTCCCAACCTGGTTACTATTGTGTTGTGGTAAATTTTAAAGAGAGTGATGGAATCGATGTATCCTTAACTTAAAATACTCTTACAATATGTGAGTTCCAATTGATCCTAGGAATCAAGAATGGTAAATTTCAACAAGAAAATCAAGAAAAGTGAATGTGGTTTGCTTTGTGCAAAGAGGATGACTGGAATGTGAGCAACAAGGAAGAACAAAGTAGTAAATTGGCTATCTATGTAATCCTTATCCAAAATATAGTAGCATAAAAATTCACTAAATAATATAAATGCCCAACCAATGATATTAATGAGAATATCACTTTTATAACTTGTTGGAGGAGAATATATCAAGATCACATGTAAAAATAAGAAATGACTCGGCCTAAGAAGGATAAATCAACATATTATATTTGAGGAAGAGGAACTCAAGACCAATCCAACAAGCTCAAAATTAGCTAATTTGACTTAGAAACCCATGATAAAATCACTCGTAATTAAAATAGTATTTTAAAAACATGTGTTTTAATTTTGTGTTGACATGTGACATGACCATCCCTATTCTAGAGGGGTGGTTGTGAAAATAGGGTCATTTTCACAACTAATGCTGGTTATGCAAAAAAAAAGGCCAAAGATAGTATAAATGAAAAATTAAGATTGTGGTTCGAAAGATAGGACTAAGTTGAGCCACAAAGGGAGTGGAAGGAAGAGAAAAGGGGATCTGGATCTCTTTTTTCCTTCAAAGAGGTTTTAATTATCATTGGAGAGGTGTCTCGTTTTCCATATTACACCATGTAATTTGTGGGTGTATACATATTTCCCTTAGAAGAAGAGTTTTTAACCATGAATGGGTTAAAACATGACCTATGAGAATGGTGCTCCCAAATGGGATGGTTAGAGAGTTACTTTTCTCGACTATGTGTCCATTCGATGCCACCAAGCCTTCTCACTATATGCGAAAGAAGAATGAGACTCAAGTGTAGTAATAAAATAAAATTTGATTAAAAATTTGGAATGAAAAAATAATATTACTTACCATCCACACGGAGCCGAGAGATTTACCTTCTCCATCTATCCTAGTTCTGCATCCATTCACTCAAAATGATAATAGAAAATCAGAATACTATATACACACACACACACACACACACACACACACACACACACACACACACACACACACATATATATATATATTTGATAATTTGTTATTATTTGAAATCATTTGTATCCTACACCTTTGCTAAATTTGGAGCTTTCGATTATTGGTTACCATTCCACTCAAAAATACAATTAAAACAACTTGAATTCATACGTGATGACAGATAAACCAACAGTAGAAACAAAGAGGCAAGAATATGTAAGTTATTAGAATTTCTTTCCTTTCCCTCAACTATATTTTTGATTGAAATGAACGCTAGTGAGATATTTGGATAATTTTATAGTCAAAATGATTTTTATTAGGATGTCTTGTAGGCTTTGCACTTTTGGGGTCATTTGGTCATTTTATGAGTTTTGGATATTATTGCTTTAGAGGAACTCCCTAGTTTTGTGACGCAACTACCACCTTACAAAGAGTGTTAGTTACACAATTTCCATGATAGTCATGTAATCACCATGATGGTTGAGAAACTATTGTAGTGATTGCATAATTGCCACTCTGTCTAAGGGCGGTTGCACAAAAATGTCGTAAGTTTTATCAAGGGAAATCAAAATGAGAGTTTTTATTTTTTTATTTGTATTTTTGTTTTCTCGTAATATTTTTACCCATCAAAAAAGGTCTAATGCATTTTGTTCTTATTATTTATGGATGTAGGGAACTTATGTGAGATGGAACAGATCTTGAGTCCTAGAGTGGCTTGTTAGAGAGACCCTTTTATTAACACCGACCGAGATATGGCTTTTAGAGAGGGTAGGGATATGGTGGTTGGCCTAAACTATATTAGTTTCCCCTATTAGCCAATTACTCTACGATTTTATGACATAATAGGATGCGAATCAAAAAAATTCGGATTCCCTTATGCTCACGGGACTGGATGATTATCTTGCAAGGCATCTACCTATTATTAGGATATCATGTTATAGGGAGGATGTTGGTGTTAAAATTCCATATCATCAAACGAGTCCTCTAGATGAGCTATGGGGATGAAGAGGCACTTGACATGAGTTTCAAGCATGGAGTCACACTATTGGCTTTGAAGGAGGCCCCTATTCCCACTCTATGTAAGACCATTATTCGTATATTAGCGTCACATTTGGTCGAGAATAAGGTAGGAGACAAGTTCTTATTCTGTTGGGCACTTGTTGTAAATAACATTAAGTAGCATGGAAAGATATTTTTATGGGGGATATATGTTGGGGAATACATATCATGACTTATATCGGTTTGTAAGATCTGGATTTACCTCTCTCAACCACCCTACACTAGTCAATAATGGATTTATGAGAGAGATATATTCCTACTAGAGGGGAATCGGGATATCATATTATGATAACATTAGGGATGTGAGATGGGCGATATCAAAACCCTTAGATATACACCATAAGAAGAAGTAACTTTTAATATTATTGGTATGGTTGCCCAATTATAGCAGGGTATGATAAGGTAGTGGGGAGAGAAGAAGATTGCATTGGTTGTTTACATATCCACTAAAATCTATTTGATTATGGAAGTCTAGTAGAGATTTGTATGGTGACATGGGTTATTTAGGATTTTGGGTTACTATACCTTGATGCCTTCTTACATTTGGGACCATACTCGGAGGGACTAGGGAGGCACAAGATAGTCACATGAAATAAATGGCATGGACATTGATAATCTTAGGAGTAATGATAGGAAACGTATAGCCTCACTTGATCCAACTTCCAGAGTAGGATCTAGGCTAAAAATTAGAGAGGCATGAGTGGTAAGTGAGGAGGAGGAAGAGATGGGATATGGTTTGGATTCATACCATAAATGGTAGGGTAGTGGAGTATATATATGTAGCTCGAGATGAGGAGGAGACATAGGATTTCATACACCCGGAGGAAGAGGAATAGGTGGAGTCTATCTAACAAGAGGGAGAGGTAGGAAAGGCTAATAAGGTTCACATAGACCCCGATTGGCTTGAGGGAGATCCTAGTGAGTAAATTATCTCATTTTTCTATTGTTTAGATTAGAGTTACTTTGAATATGTGTTAGTAAACTTGGCGATTTTACATATATATATATATATATTAATATATATTATATTACTAACTTTCTCCTATGGGGTGGTGTTTTGCAACCACTACTCTAGGATAACAACATCTTATTAGGTAGATAAACTAGGATTTATTTTCATTCACTTCCTATCCATCACGAGATTCCATAGTATAGGACCCCAAGACTTCGGCACATGTCGGCTGCCCTACATATGTTTTTTTCCTCACCCTTGCCCCAACAAGAGAGTTATCTCGATGCATACCAAGATTGTAGGACTTATGCAACATCTTCATTACTATCATGAGATGTTGAGAATGGGATGATCTACCCGCATTGGGGCTATTGGAAATGTCAGTTCATATGGAACTTATCACAATAATTATCATGATTTCACGCATGGAGGTTCTCATTCGAGGCATAGAAAACATCATCTTAAGAGATATAGATGAGTATATCTAGAAAGAGGAAGTTGCGGGTGAGGCGAAGAGGTAGATGTAGGCCCTTATTTGGTTGAGGTAGATCCTAATGAGTAACTTATCTCCTTTATTTAGCTCTGGATTAGAGTTTATTTGACTATATATTAGTAAACTTTATGGGTTTACTAGTAGATATATATGTTTGTTATTTTACTAACTTGTTTCTATGGGCCGTGTTTTCCAACCACTATTTTGGGATGGTGATATCTTAAAAGGTAAATACACCTAAATTTATTTTCCATCACTTTTTATCTATTGTGAGATTCCTTCCTATTAGAGGACCAAGGACTTCGCACAATCCGGTCAATATACATATGTTTTTCACCATCCATGAACCAACAAGATATCTCTCTACGATGTAGACCAAAATTGTAGTGCTTACACAATAGGTATAGGAATATCGTGATATGTTAATCGGGGATTATCTACCTACACTAGAGCTACTAGAAGTGTCACCTCACATGGAATTTATCACATGAATTATCATTATTTAGCACACAATTATTCTCATGCGGGGCCTAGAAGAGCTCATGATAGGAGTTATAGTAGGATCCCTTAGTTATCCACTTCTCAAGGATATCATACGGATGGATAGGTTGGGAAAATTTATTTCTTTGTGTGATTTTTGTGTAAATATTGATGTTTTTTAATGTTTGGCTCATGATTGAGTAATATGACCACACTTTTCATCATTGTACTTAAACATTAAAACACACACATAGATGACATTGTACTTAAACATTGAAACACACACACAATTATATATATATATGGATCGACATTCTCTTACACACTTGTTTTCTTGCAATCTACCTCATTTGTACACTTTAGATGGTTAAGAATATTTAATGTCATTCAATTTTTTGAATGAATGTTATTGATGATAATGTAATATTTTAAATAAAATGATATATATAGGATTACACACATTTTCAAATCATACCTAGGACATTTTAATTTTCAGAAAATTCTCAAACCTTCCATTTTATTGGTAAAATATGTTATAGATGATTTAATGATGATATGTTCACACTTTTTACCGACCTAATGCAACTAGTAAGATGTAAGGGCTCAACACTAGAGCTAAGAAGTATGTGAGATGCACATATGAATTATGTATAGGATGAGAATGATGAATAAGAGACACAAGTTTTAATAAAGACTTTTTGGATCTTACAACTTAACACCAATTAGGATTGATTGACTATATTTGAGATTGTTTTGAAGTTAGGAGCCTTGACAAGGAGCATATCAAATTATGGACTTCTCTAAGGTATGCATCTCTATCTACTTTATGTTACCGATATTTCACTCACCAACATAAATTGGTGGCAAATGTAGACATAAAATTATGCACTTACTACTATTTACTATACCGCGTAGTATGTTATTGTTTATATGGATATTACGTAAGAAGAGTATTTATTGATGACTCATTCCATAGTCCATTCACTTGTCTTTTTGGTCTTTTTTTTTCTTTTTGTCTTTCAAACTTGTCACTCATACACCTAGTTCGATTAGGTCACAAGGATCCTTATCTATCAAGTACTCACTCATTTTTCATCACATGTCTGGGGACACTAGTGCCCATAACTCGGACACTATCACCAAACACTCCTATCCATAATAGACATCCATGTCCTCTTTGTGTTTGACCTTATTTTTGAAAATTTAGGTTAGTCTTATTAATTTTTCCCTCTCATCTCCCAAGGTAATAATCGACATGTCGATTCATTAGTGTTGAAATTCGAAGAATAGATTCCTATATAAACACAACATACATAATATTATATGGGTATACAATTCTTATCAAGGAAAGCTATATACATAGATCAAAGGACTGCATTTGGGCACACTACTTTGCAAACACACAACATAGGAAGGGAGTTAATTCTATTCCATCCATACATTTAAATTTTACCTAGATTACACCCGTTATCTTGGCGTCATCGGTGTGAGGGAAACCTAGGAGAACTATTACACACAAGCACATATAACTACATTGGTTATGAGATGTAGTGTAATGCTTAGTCATAAGTTCACCATTGTGACAGTGAGAAAAGTCGACCCCTCATTTTATATCTATATTTTCTAGTATTGGATGTCTATTTGAGGGTTTTACAGTCTATACTTCATTACATATTTACAGTACCTAGATGATCTAAGTGTGACATACAACCGAATAATGGTGAGAAATTTTGAATCCCTACTAACAATATTAGAACCAATTTACTGAAATATTTAGCAAACCCAAGTTCCTTGAAATAGGCCTAGGGCACCCACGAGTGCCCTTGTCCCTCTCAGTATCGCATTCTAGCCATTTCCACCTCTGTTACATTTTTGTGGTTTTTTGTGACCGTATGTGCTTCTATTCCATCATAATGTCCAGTCCCAACTCACTGTGGGATAATTAAAAATCAGATAAGTACATTAACCCTCTCATTTCCTTTTGTAATTAAACTTAAATAAATTTTTAAATTTATATTTGCTTATATATCATTTACAACAGATCTTTGTATTTAGATTTTAATAAAATAACTAGATTTTATTAAATCATTTTGGTGAACCCATAGCTTAGAAATTTTTTCCCTAGGATCAACTAAAACCATAATGGCTAAGGATATCTCTTCTCCTTCTCATTTAGCCTTATGTGAGTATTAATCCTATCTATGATGAAACAACCATAGCTGAGATTTCACTTTATATTGCAATGTAGTTCTTTTAGATGATACTCAAAGACAATCATTGTTAGCTAATGAATAGAATGTTCTTAATAGATTTGAACATTCCACTATCAAAGCATCATTTTTAATTCGACAAGCTTTACTCTTTTTACCCATTGTTATACAATTATCCACACTCCTCATTATGCTCTTTATAACGAGACATTAGATGATGTTATTCTAAGTTTTATGCTTAATCTTGATGATAATGCTTTAGCTAACAACCAATAAGACAATAAACATGTGCATGATTCTTTAGTTGCATCTCATACTCCTTCCGCTTCTAAAATATTTATCATGATGCATCACATACTAGTTATCCTCCTCCTTCTTTATATGTTGATGATAAGCTTAATGACATCCTTACATCTGAATCTTTGTTCAATTTTGATGAGACACATAATAGTCCTGATTCAACTTCTTTGCATTCTCTGAGTGTGAATCCCCACTCATATTTCTTATTCTTATAAGATTTCCTCTAATACCCTACTTGATTCATCTCCTTCTATTACAACATCTCTTAATGATGTTTTTAATGATTTCCTACCACTTTTGTTGTTTTTGTTCCATGTTCTTCACCACCTATTACTTCTTTGCACTATCTATTTTTTCTTAACATCTCAGATCTTCTATGTCTCCTCTAGAAATTCCTATGATCACTCATAATGATAAATTATAACCAATCAATACAATTTTTAAATCCTCTACTATTCCTTCACATGAAATCTTATCACTCATGTATGTTGTTAGCCACTTACAATATCAAGTCCAATCTCTCACACTTGAAAGAAAGGCCTATTATGCATCTATATATAATAATTCTTTGCATGCATAAAATCCTATTCTAAAAGAGATTCACAATTCAACATTCCCTATGGATTTCATCATGTCTACATTTACATGTTTTGATGGTGTTGGTGGTCCTCATCTTCATCTCAAACATTATTCTCTACTTATGACTTCATACTCTAATGATTGATTATTGCTTAAAGAAATTTTTATAGTCTTACTACTAACACTTTCCAATGGTATACACATCTACCCTTCATATCTATTAGTTCGTCTTATGAGGTGGAAGAATATTTTCTTCATCACTTGATACTCAAAAATGACCCTAGAGTCAAATATGATCATCTACCTAGCTTACATCATAGAAAAATAGAAATTATCGGGATTACATTTTATGATTCAATGATTGCATGTACAATTTTTCTTCCACCTCACCGACTTAGAAAATCAATTCCTTTTCTATAGTGATTTGATTACCGCTTAAAAAATAATTACAATAGGACACATGTGAATCATTCATATTATTATGCTATAAATTCATTTATCTAGAACAAGATCTCATTGTTGCACATGTACTAGATCCTTCTCCTATCATTGCTAAAGTTACATATCATCTATTTCTTCTCCACTCCTATTTTTGAGAGGCCTCCCTGGTCTCCATCTCCACCTCACAAGAAAATCCAACCTTCTCCATTGCATAAGCATCCTTCATCTCCTCCATCATGTTGACACACCTCAAACTCCTACATCTATTCCACAAGAATCATTACACTTTTATAATCACACTAAAACTCATTATTTGCTACATAATTTTATTGAAAGCATTTGATTCACTTACCTTCTAATCAATATCATCCACTCATCGTTTCTGATGTCGAGTGTGATAGACCTTATTACAACTACCATCATATCAATGGCCATTACAAAAATGAATTTATGCCCTTCATGATCTCTTGCAACAATTAGAAGATAAGGGTGTCATTTCCTTCCAATCTTGATCTCATGAGGGGTATATGTCTCCACTCCCATGTAGGTGTGCTCTTACTCTAGTTAATTTATATCCTTCATCTAGTTCTAAGGTTTTCTTTTACACCACCAAAAGTTGTCACTCATGTGTGCTCTCCATCTCATCCATCAATTACTGCACCATCTCATCCTTTACATCATGCTATTACTACACATTGGCTTCCATAGCCCTCGGCATCTCCACTTCCCACTATTGCAGATATTTTGGGTCTGCCAACATTTAGAAGGCCATAAATTTTGCATTTCTCAACAAAAATGCACCAAATTGGTACCATTGTAATCGTGGTTCCGAGCCCGATGCAAAAAATCAAGAAATCTATAATTTGAAGAGTAATCGATGGTGATTTATTAAAAAATGTCCCCATTTTAGAATGATGGTTTTATTTGGTAGCTAGGATGCACTAATGAAGCATGGGATGACATATTTCACTACTGTGAAGTTATGGGAAAGTATGGGGGCATTTTACAAGCAACATACGATCATTTTAATCCATTTATTATAACTTGCAAGTGGTGAGAGGACAGATTTTGGGATTTTCACTTTCTCCCTATCTCTCTCCTCTCGAAATGTATAAATAAGAGTGTTGGGATCATTTTAAAGGAGGTAGTTTTGAGTAGCAAAACTATGTTAAAAAAATTGTGAAGCCAATGTGTTGTAGGCCCTTGTAGTGGACTCCTTTCATGGTGATCGAGGCCCTTAGTATGTAATAGATTGGATTTTGCATATCAATGAAGCAATAGATACATGTTTGTGGATACTTCTTCCCCTCTTTGTCTTTGTTTGCATTATTCTTGCCCTTTCAAGATTATTACAAATATATTTTGTCTACCTTATAATTTGTAGGGATTCATTCTCATTGTGCAAGTATGTAATATTGTTTTGAGTGCATTTTCTCAATGTGAAGAACAATTATTATCACCCCTTTAGTATGTAAGTTGTTTATGTTTTTCACACATTGGATACTAATCTCACACCCTCCTTTTCTATTGTATCACCATTTTAGTGTAGGATTTATTTTCATGCACTCTCTCTCCCTGGTCTCTTGGAAAGTTAGATTAGGATTAGATAGTTTTTCTTGCATTAGAATATATTTTGGCTAGTAGTTTAGGAGTAAGAACTAAATTTTTCTGGAGTTCTATCTCAAGTAATAAGTCCCATAACTTGGAGATAATACCCATGTTATCCAATCACACTTTGAGTTGAAACACACTCTTGTGTAAACCATAGGGTGTTGTGATTCGATGATAACATTTATGGCACACCCGATGGGACCAAGAGGTATTCATTTTAATTGCAGCAAGATTGATGTGCACTTGTTGTAAGTCTCTAGCATGTAAGAAGATCTGGAATTACACATCTGGTGACTCCAAAAAGATAGAATCCACTGGTTTCACTAGTCCAAGCTTGGCAGATTCATGAGAAGAATCAAAACAAGGTTAAGAACTAGAGAGGAAAAACCATTTATCTATCTACACTTGTCTCTAGATAGATTGAGAAGGGGAAGAAGAGCTCAAAGGTCTCCATCTCCACCGAATAGAACCTTATCAACACCTCCTTAATAGAACCTTATCAACACCTCTGCCTAGAAGGAATTTCATTCAATCAACTAGATTTCTTTGAGCAATCGGAATGGATCATCCCAATCCTTACGTCTACTTCACTTGTAGCAGCCCTCTTACTCTTGATGCACAAAATCCAATCCCAGTTGTAGCATTGAAGAACATTCCATATTTCATTGGAGAGAACCAAACAACTTTGATTGAACACATCAGGATATTGTAAATTTCTATACATTTCACAAAATTAATTAAATGGACATTGTTGTCAAGTTGTTGGCATCCTCCTTTAAGGGTAAATCTTTGCAATGGTTCAGAGTTTGTGAAAGAGGGTCTATCTAGAATTAGGATCATTTATGCACAAATCTTCAAAATCAATTTGGAGAAAAGGGAGATAATTTGTCTTTATTGGAGAAATTGACAACAATCAAGAGGGCCCCTAATGAATAGTTGACTGATTTCAACTTTAGATTCCAATGGACGTGGGATAGGATTACATTGTTGTGAGACCAATAGCTAAAGGTTCTTTTTGGTATTTCCTTAAATCTTTAAATTTTGATATTTCCATGATGTTTCAATCCATGGGATGCATAATTTTATCCGAAGTATATAAGATTGCTATTAGAGCTGAAAATTACTTGATTCAAGCTAGTAATCTTGCACCTAGGCCACCTATACCTCTATATCTAGAACTAGGAGCTCTAAGCACTAGTCAAGCACCTACATTAGCTCCCATTCATGCTCCAAGAAATCAGAATTCAATGAAGCTTCTAATTCATCCTCTAGCACCTCAAATGAGCTCCAAGAAGTCATGAAGCAACTACAAAACCTAGGTAATTAGTTGGTGACACTTAAAAGGAAGAAAGCTCAAAATTATAGATCACATTAGCCTAAAAAAACCCAATAGACCTCCATATTAGCCCAATATGCCACCCATTCAAGATGCAAATCAAAATAAATTTATACCTCTTATTAATAGGCCATTTTATCCTTACAATCCTAATGTTGCATCCACATATAGAGCCTTGGTACCAGTGCAAAATAACATGGCTCAAGAATATGACTAGTGTTTCTCATGTAATCAACATCATAATCAGTCAATGTGTTTTAATGGTGATTTGAATCGAGCTCTTATGGTGACATCAGCTGGTGTAGAACAAGAGACAAGCCAAGAAGGAAATCAGTAACAGGAAGTAACTCAAAGAAGAGGCACATCCAAATGGGAGAACACTTATAAATTGGCAAGCTGAAGATTTCTGTGGTATAAATCAAACACCTTCTCAAAGTGTAGCAGCCAATACATGGTCCAAGAAAAGAAATATTGGAGAAGAAAATTCATCTAACTCAAATGATCCACAACCCTCTATTACTCCACAAGGTATGGGAAATCAAAGTATAACTCTTAATGTGCAAGGTCAGCCCAAGCCACCTCTTAAACCAGCTCAAGTGTTGGTTACAATAGCCCATGTGCAAGAGAAGAATGAGAAAGTAAAGGGGCAGCGCAGAGATAGCTCATATCCATTCAACATCATTGAGCAGATGAAGAAAACAAATGTAAACATCTCAATGTGGGAGTCGTTTGGCTATCCTAGGACAAATATACTTATTGCAAGTTGCCATGGCAAATTGGTCAAGCATCAAATAAGCCACCCAATCAACAAGAAAAGTTTCTTACCAATGCAACTCATGGAGATCACAAAGGTAAAAATATGAAGCCCACACCATTTTATATCTCATTCATCATTGGAGATAAATTAGTACCTAATAGCATGATTGATTCGGGAGCAAGTAGCTCAGTCATGCCAAAGCAAATAGCTGATTAGTTGGGTATTCAATATGAAGTCATCTCTAAAGGTGTGGTGTAATTGGATGGGACAACAATAACAATGGTTGGAGTAATCAAATATTTGAGCCTCACATTGCATGCATGTCCCAATGTGACCATCTTCCAAGATGTGTTAGTCATGACTTGCCACCTCTTTTGTATTGTGTTTTTCAAGGGACCTCACTACTAAAAGTGGAGTTTATTTGTCTGTTGATTGGTCACACATGTTATTAAAAACCACGTATGGAGCTAATGCTACAATCGATCTAGCCAATTGTAAATTTCCATATTGAGCCTCATACGCCAAGCCCAATCAATGCAAATTGTTAAAAATTTGATCAAGAGGATTACCCAAGTACTCATGAAGCAGATACCAAGTTTTGATGCATTTTAGACTTGACTCTTGATGAATGGAAAAAAAGAGGCACAATTTTGACCGTTATAAAGAAATGGAAGAATTTTAATCGGAGTCTATTACTTGCATGAAGAAAATACACCTCTTCCCAACATCACTAAGCCATACCAAAAGGATGATAACAAGGTATAGAAATTATTATTTGATGGATCAAAGAGTAGACAAGGTGTCGGAGGAGGAGTTATGCTCATTTCTCCACAAGGTACAAAATATTACTCATCTTTCCATTTCCAGGTTTGCTTGCTCAAATGACATAGCTAAGTATGAAGCCTTAATCCATGGATTGCATTGGGCAAAAAGAGAAGCATAAAAAATTGCAAGTATTTAGTGATAGTGATTTGATTGTGAACCAAGTTAGAGGAAAAAATGCTTCCAAGAATGATATATTGAAGAACTACAAGAATCGAGCATGGTATCTCATTGAAAATTTTGAAGCTTTTAGCATCAATTACATCCATAGGAAGAAGAACGAAGCAGCAAGAATGTTTGTACATCAATAGTAATTAGGGTAGCATTTGATGTCATGGAAAGTATAAAAATGAGAAATCCTAGCCTCATATCAAAGTGGTTGTGAGAATGAATAAAATTGTCAATTTTCTACAAGAAGATGAGTTCTTTGCTAGAAACCAAGACAAATTAGAATAGTAGTATGGTAACCAAGTGGTGTAGCTGAGAACTAACAAATTACCAAAAGGTCTTATAACTTTGGAGTCAATATTCAACCCAAATGATCAGTTCTGAAAGGAGAAGTAAAACAATCAAATAAAAGGTGAAGATTCGAGCCAATTTTGGTAGATGAAGGTAAGACATTACAAATTAGGAAAGTAAGTATCCCACAAGAGAAATATGAATTTTTTCAACTTTTTTAAGAATTCACAGATGTCTTTGCTTGGACTTATAAGGATTTAAGAGTTTCAACCCAAATTTGGCACAACATACTATTGAGCATGATCCATAATCCAGCCCATCAACAAAATCAAAGGCCAATAAATCCCCATATTAACCTCTCATGAGGAAAGAGTTGAAGAAGTTGATTGAAGCTAGCATCACCTTCCCTATCAAGCATTTAATTTGGGTTACAAACAAGGTTACGGTGAGAAAGATAAATGGAGAAATTAGATTGTGTCTATACTTCCATGATCTAAATAGAACATCACTCAAAGATCATTAGCCAATTCCATCAATTGAGAAAATTTTACAGGTTATAGCTGGTTCTAAAGGTTTTCATTGCTAGATGGTTACTCAGGCTATAACTAGATAATGGTGAAAGAGGAAGATTGGTTCAAGATAGTCTTCACTATGAAATGGGGTACATATTATTACAAGAAGATGCCATTTGGATTGTCAAATTCTGAGCAACATTTCTATGAGCCATGGATATGACATTCAAAGGCTTAATCAATAAGATAATGCTAGTATATTTAGATTATATCACTATCTTCTCAAAAATGTAGCAGACCACCTATTTCACCTTAGACAAGTGTTTCAAAGGTGTATAAGGTTTGGAGTGTCATTGAATCCAAAGAAGTGTGTATTATTAGCACATGAAGGAAAATTATTGGGCCACATTATCTCAAGAGAAGGGTTGACAATTGATCTTGAAATATTTGAGGCCATCCAAACACTTCCATTGCCACACCACAAGAAATATATTTGAATCTTTTGGGAAGGATAAAATTTGTGGCTGATTTTTCCACTCTTGTGAAGCCTTTAACAATGATGTTGAAGAATATTCTTTCATTAAATGGACAATACAAGGCAAAGAGAGTTTTGAGGCTATCAAACATGAAATATCACAAGCTCCAACTCTTATCAACCTAAACTTTTCAAAGGACTTCATGTTGTATGCTTTTGGAGGATCAAATACAATCTTAGCTATCTTGGTGTGGCTGAATAGAGAAGGTTCAGAACATCCCATAGAATTCTTCAGTCAAATCCTAGAAGATTACGAAGTAAATTATTCTTTCATTGAAAAGCATGTCCTTGTCATTAGGAGTTTAAAGAAGTTCGGACATTTGGTCTTGAATAAAAGATTCAACTACTAGTGTCTCATGTTGGTGTCAAGGATTTCCTCCTAAAAAGGATTTAAACGAGAAAAGATCAGTTGGATCACTCATGTAATGGAGTATGATATTGAAATCAAAGTGACCAAGCTGGTTCATGGAAAAAAATATGAGAAGCTCACTTCCAAACAATAAGTTGAGTTAATGGATGAAGAAGAGGCTTTCTTGTTACTACAAACTAATCAAAAAAATCTTAGCTAACAATGCACCCATTCCATGTTGGACTCAAGACTTGGTGCATTATGTCTAAAAAGGTTTGTGCCCTCCATAAATGAGTAAAGCAAAGAGAAGGTAATTTAGATTATAGGCCATTCCGTATGTGCTTATTGATGGTGTCTTGTTCAAGAAAGACATAAATGGTGTTTTTTTGAGATGCATTAGAACATGTCAAGTTGGGATGGTATTTCATGAGATCTATGATGGAGAATCAGGATGCCACTTTTCTCCACAAGTAAAAGCTCTCAAAATCATTAAGGTTGGTTACTATTGGCCTACGGTGTTTAATGACTACTACTCATGGATCAAGAAATGCAAGATATGTGCATTCTTCATAGGGAAAGAAAGGTTAACAGCCCTTCCCCGTCATCCAATTTCGATATATTAGCCATTCATGCGATGGAGATTGGACTTCATTGGAGTTATTAACCCAAATTCAAGTCAAGGCCACGGTGGATACTTACGACAATTGACTATTTCACCAAGTGGACTAAAGCAGTGGCACTTAAGGAGGAAAATGAATCTAACATCTTGGATTTCTATGAAGGGATAGTCACAAGGTTTAGTATCCCCACTACTATCATATTAGATAATGCTTTGGAATTCCTTAGCACAAAAATCACTAAATGGGCTATCAAGAATGGTGTATACCTCAGCACTTCATCAAACTATTACCCTTAGGGTAATGGCTGGCAGAATCTACAAACAAGAACCTACTAAGGATCATCAGAAGAAATCTTGATGAGAATCAGAGAACATGGCACATGAAACTCAAATCAGCTCTATGGGATGATAGGATCACACCCAAGAGGTCTATAGGAAGCTCTCCATTCAAGATTGTATATGGAAAAGAAGTAGTTCTACCTATATCACTTGAGTTGTTAGCATTAGAACTCATGAAACAATTAGAACTAGTTGAGTTTGAGCCTATGGAAATTAGGTATGCAGAGCTAATGAAATTAGAAGAAACAAGAGAACATGTAGTGCATACCATGGAAAAGGATCAAGCATTGATCAAGAAGAGATTTGACAAGAAAGCTAAAGCCAAGACATTCCTAGTTGGAGACTTGATACTTTGAAGTGGGATGCTAATCATGCAAAACTAGGAAAAATTTCAAGTTTGATGCCATATTGAGCGGCCCATACATGATCATTGAATGAAAAGGAAGAAATGCCTTCGATTAGCTAAGTTGGATGGTGAAGAATTACAGATTCCAGTCAATGGAATCTATCTCAAAAGCAATCTTACTAGAAGGATAATTTCTCACCTCTATACATATAAGTCTAGGATTTCAAATTGCTCTAATTGCTTATATACATTGTTGTTGTTGTTATAATAAGTTTCATTTCCTAAGTTTTGGTGCACATGCTTTATTGCTTTTGGTGCATGTTTTGTATCTGATTCATCACGCTTGAAAGAAGGAAGTTGTAGTGAGAGACGTCATAGTTGCAAAGTTCATATTCAAACAAATGCATAAGCTGACTAAAATAAGATGTTGGCACAATCATAGATACTCATCATTCAGCCCCATGGGTCATAAACATTGAGGGAAAACTCTCAAGTTTTAGACTATTTTATACTCTCACAAAACCTTGACTTCAAGATTTTATTACAAAAGATGAGAGTGTGAACAATGGATGGAAGTTCCGGTTCAAAATATAGTTTCGATGGATTTAAGATGTAAATCATATTTTAGACTATCAAGTAGACTCCATGCCCAATGGATTGTTATAGAAAGATGGTCATACTTCATCTAGAAGACAAATAAACCCACTTTGAGTCACTAAATTATTATCCAAAATTCACCACTGGGTAAATTTTGATAATCTGACAATTCCACAAATTTAGAGGGGGTTAAAATGATGAATGGACAAAATTCAAGTTTTGGGGGTCCTTTTCTTCACTCTAACCTCCCTATCCAAGAAAAATCTCAAGGAGTTAGAAGAATTTTAAAAAATCCAAAAATTAAAGTCAAGGGATTATTTTAATGCATTGTGGGTCTAGAGGTGTGGATAGTACTAGTGAGGATTGTATCAAGGTTCATCGTACCGGTTTGGGTCCGATTTGCAAAGGAGTTAGAAAATGCATAATTTTGTGTCTCGGCACAAGTTCAACAGAGGGACAGTGGGACCCAAAAATATGAAATGGCCAAACCTAGTTTATTGTGGAAAAGTCGGAAAAATCATCATAGATGGTCCATGGGATAGTTGAGATGTCGGGACGCGTGGGATGCGACAAAATCACGTAGTCAAGTGGCCACGAATTCAATGATAACCTTGATCAGCAATGGTAGGAAAGTTGGGACAGGGAATCTCAAATTGGGTGATGTAGAAAGAGGAACCCCAAATGGTCCAAGTATGTGGAGGACATGAGTACCCCAAAAAGCTGAAATAGCCACATGCAAAGGGAAAAGTCAAATTTAGACCCCAAACTTCAAACGGTCATAAATTTTTACCCCGAGCTCTCGATTTTTACAAAATTTGACTTTTTGAAATGATAAGGACATCCTTTATGCCACATAAACTAGATTATTATTATTTTTAATGATGATAGATATATTAAAATAAATGAAATATCTCCAACTTTAATAAATTAAATGCTCATTCCCGTTAAATGACAAAATGCCTAAATGACCGAAAATAGCTACCCGTGCTTGGACGGCCATAACTTTTGAATTTTCAACGAAAAACACACAAATTGGTTCCATCTAAATCATTTTTTCCGAGCTCGATGAAAAAAAAATCCATAATTTTTAAGTAATTGATGGTGTATTTGCAGAAAATGTGCCCAACTAAGAAAAGTGGTTTTATTTAGTAGCTGGGATGCACTAATGAAAGCATGGGCTAACATATTTCACTACTGCAAGTTATGGGATAGTATGGGAGCCTTTTACAAGAAACATACCATCATTTCAATCCATTTATGACATCTTGCAAGTGGTGAGAGGATAGATTTTAGGATTTTCACTTTCCCCCTCTCTCTCCTTCTCCTCTCAAAATCTATAAATAAGAGTGTTGGGCTCATTGTAAACTAGGTAGATTTTGAGTAGCAAAACTCTATCAATTTTTGTTTATGAAGACAATGTGTTACAAGCTCTTGTAGTGACTCCTTGCATGGTGATCCAGGCCCTTATTCTATAATAGATTAGATTGTGCATATTAATGAAGCAATAGATACAAGTTTGTGGATACTTCTTCCCCTGTTGTGTTTGTTTGCATTCTTCTTGCCCTTTCAAGCTTATTACAAATATATTGTGTCTACCTTATACTCTACAGGGATTCATTCTCATTGTGCATGTATGGAATATTGTTGTGAATGCATTTGTTGGAATGTGGAGAACTGTTATCACCCCTTCTAGTATGCACTTTGTTTCTATTTTTCACACATTGGATACTACTCTCACACCCTCCTTTTCTAGTGTATCATCATTTTAGTGTAGGCTTTGTTTTCATGCACTCTCTCTCTCCTTGGTCTCTTGGAAAGTTATATTAGGATTAGATAGCTTTGCCTGCATTAGAATGCATTGTGGCAAGGTAGTTTAGGAGTAAGAACCAACTTTCTCTGGAGGTCTATATGAAGTAGAAAGTCCCACAACTTGGATATAGTACCCATGTTATCCAATGAAACTGTGAGCTCAATCACACACACATGTGAAAACCATAGGTGTTTTGATTCGGTGATAATAGTCATATCCTACACCCTACTTAGGAATTCTACCCAAGATCCTAATAATCACATAAATCATTCACTTATATGCAATACACACATATAAAAACAAACAAGTAAAAAGAGTGTACCTCCTACCTTTCCATAGTAATAACTTGATCAAAGAATCACACTCCAATATCCTTCAATCTTAATCCAACTCCCACAAGCTCTAATACTTCAACAATCACTCAAAAAACTCTCTAAATCCAAAATTCACATGCCCAATAAAATGAAGTAACCCCCAAACAAACAAATAAAATTTCATAAATAGAAAAATGGAAATGGAGGGTGAGGTGGCTCCATGTAGGATGCCACATCACTTATCCTCAACTCCACATCACAAGTCAAACCTCAACCCCAATGCAAAATAAATTGGTGGTTGAGAGGAATGAAAAGCCTCTTACACATATAATCTAAACCCGCACCCCCTAAGAACATAATTTATAACCCATGTAAGAAAAGTGCAATAAATGTCAATTTTTGTCTTTCAAAACATATAATGGGGTCTAATTTTGACCCCCCAATCCATAGGTAAGGTTGGTATAAGAAATTAAGAGGTGTGGGACAAGCATAACTTGTCCCACAAGCCTCCAAAAATGTCCCTTAAGCCCAAATCCGAATTTCCCATGTAAGGTAGAGTGTACAACACTCAAAGTCACTTACACTCAATCAAAATAAAAAAATCCAAAAGACCAACTACTCTAATAAATGTCCTCTTTTGTCACATCCCCATATAACTTAATAACATGATTAAATTACTTAATAAAGGCACATTAATCAACAAGGATTAAATAAATTACATCACAAAATAAATCACATACTCTACAATAAATAAAAGAAAAGGGAAATAATTACACACAAATCCCATGGTCACAATTGGAGGTCATCCCCCCCATGGGGAATCCCTAAAAAATTAAAACAATCCTAATAAATTACAAAATTTTCCATGGCGACCATCATTGTATCCATCCAGTATTCCATTGTGGTTGGTCTCCAATACCCCTTTTGATTGTTGTGATATAATTACCTGCAAAATCACACAATACCTCCTTCAGCCTCATGGCCACATCAAAAACATCAAAGATAAAATATATGCACATAAATCAATAACCATCCTCATATAGCTAAATCATCATCTCAACTAAACAATGTTATCATTTGTCTAAAATTTCAACATCTCAATTCTATCCTTTTTTATCAATATTAACAAGATCACAGATTAGTTCAAATGCTAAATCCTAGTCAACATGACAAGAATTCTGAATGTTAGTAATATATATGCTAAAAACACATCATCATCATCAATATAAAAATATCTCTCTATGTCTCTAAGAATCCACACAAATCATACTATGAATCACAATCCATCAATAGTCATAATATCTCTATCATCTAACATCATGCTAAACAAAAATGATATAATAATATCCATGTCTATAGTCAACAGTAATTGAAATAAAAATATAATAAGTGTCGAAGAGGAGTGGGCACTACATCCCCCTCCCCTTAGACTCGAATTCCTCCTGGAAGTCACTAAAATAGGTGTGGAAACTAGACTCATAATAACATAGCATCCTCCCATGTAGTAGCAGTCTCATCATACCTATCCCACTGGACTCACACCTGATCAATCTCTCAGCCTCAAAGGCCCAAGGTCCTACACTCTAAAATACACATAGGCTCCACCATTACCCCTACTCCTACACCTACAATGTGGTCCAATCCAATACATGAGAAGGATCTGGGATATATCTCCTAAGAATAGATACATGGAACACATCATGCATGCGAGACAAGCTGGGTGGAAAGGCTAGATGATAATCTAAGGGAAAAATATGATCCACTATCTCGAATGGACCCACGAATCTAGGAGACAACTTAGAGCCTTTTCCGTAATAGATAGGACTCTTATGAGTTCGATATGAAGAAACACCTTTGTGCCCACCTCATAACTATGGTCAACTCTCCTCTGATATGCATACTTATTTTTCCTATCTTGTGCCTCCTGCAACCTCTATCGGAAGAAAAAAACTATTGCTCCATGTTTTGTAGCATAGTTGGCCCAATAGATACTTTTTCCTCAGTCTTCACCACCTCAAAGGTGTGCTAAAATCCCTACCATAAATTTCCTGAAATGGTGCCATCTTAATAGAACTATGGAAGTTGTTTTTGTATACAAACTCAACCAAGTACAAGTACTCCTCCCACCTCGAATTGGTGATCCATGATCTACATATAAAAATGTACTCTAAAATCTGATTCATCTACTCTATCTAAACATCTGTCTCTGGATGATATGTTTAACTGAAATTGATACTCATCTCGATGTCATGTTGTATGGTAGTCCAAAAGTGTGATGTGTACAAAGGATCATAGTTAAAAATAATCTTCTGTGGAATCCTTGTAGTCTAAAAATCTCATCCAAGTACACTCTTGTTATTGCACTAGTTGTATAGGTGGTCTTCATAGGAAAAAATGAGCCACTTTTGTCAATCTATCCATTGTGACCATGATGACATCATGGTGGTATCTTGACGTTGGTATCCCTATTATGAAATCCATGAAAATGGTGTCCCATTTCCACTTTGGGATAGCATGTGGGTAAAGAAGGCCAACTGGATGTTGATGCTCATCCATCACCCTCACGAACCTTTAAATAGTGTGACACAAACTGAGCTACATCTCTTGAAGACCTCTCCAATGGTATAGTCATCTCAAGGGGGAATTCATCTTCTTCACCCCGTGTGCGTGATGATCCTTTGCCAAGATATCCTATCTCAAACCTCCATCCCTAGGTACATAGATTTGGCCTCTATGTCTAAGAAGTCCATCTAAATCTAATGTAAAACCATCAAACTTCCCCTTAAGGGGTCTTTGAGACTCAATCTCGATCTAGCTGCAAGGTAGAAATTGTCATGTGGAAGTTGTCACAAAATCTTGCTCCATAAATTTGTACCCACTGAAGTAGCCATAGCCAAATGTCTCCATCTACTCAACGTGTACGAAAAACATTCTCTTTCCCTTCATATGCTCTATCTCCATGTTTTACTCACATAACAACTCCATCTAATGCCATTAATGAGTGTTGAGATTGGGTTACATGAAGAGGTGACATAAGCTCAAATGGTTTGTCCTAAGAATAAATATCCTACCCAAAAGGAAATGTCTCCATCAAACCAAAGCATGCACAACTCTGCAAGCTCAAGGTCATAATTTGGATGATTAAGCTCATGATATTTCAAATTACATGACTCAAAGGAAACTACACATCCCTCCCCGCATCAATACCCCACCTAATCCTACCAAGGAAGCATCCGTACACACAAATAAATCCCTCTAAGGATCTGAAAAACAAGAATCATCACCCGACGTAAGGCATCCCTTGATATAATTTTAGTCATTTTTATACCCTTAGACCAATATTCTAATCCCATACGTGTCAGCCTATCACCTAAGCGGGCACTTTGAGGCGCTCACCGAGGCACACACAGTGCCGAGTCTCTCCTTTATGTGAGACTTATGAGAATGCATCATCTTATAACTGATAATCAAATGTAGGACATAAAATAACTATACAACATTCTAAGAACCTAGAACGAGTTGTCATCTCATTGCATCTAGAAAAATAACAAGCAACATATGGAAATGGTTCATACAGAAAGGAAATGGATAAGTATTATACTCCTAAACACATATATGATTCATAACAGATCCTTATATTCATATTAACCAATTTAATAACCACATTACATCCCTTTAGGTCATAACAAACCCTCATATAACCATGCAGAGCCAAGTCATGCATCAAAACTACACTATGTTCATCACATTACAAAAATGAATACAAACCCATCCCTCTAAATGTGCCATGATTCCTATTTTCTTCCAATCCCTAACCCTTAGAACCCTCTATTATATTTCTTCATAGCTCCACCTCTTTTCTCCCCTTTCTTTTCTTCTATCGAGCGCTTTTATTTATAACCTTAACAACCACCGTCATGCCTTTAAAAGTTATATATAAGTTGTTAAGTGTCGAAGTGGTCCTCCATGGGAGAAAGCCTTCTCAGATCCGATCTCTTCACTCTTTGCAATTATTTTCTTCCGGAACCTTCCATCACATGCCTAAAATATTCCCTTTTTGATCCCATTCACTAGGCTGTCATCTTATCCACAAGGGTCACACTTTTCTCATGTGTTGTCGAGGATCTTGAATGTGGCTAAGTCCAAAACTTGTCTTGCCTTGTATGCACACACCGTATGTTCTATAAAACACTTCTAGAACCCTTCCATGAATGCCTTAAACCCCTCACCCTTCTTCAACTAGGTCCCGTGTGCCCACTCACATTCTTTTACTTAGCTAGTAGTCTACGGCCCAACATCACCCCACACTACGCTTGTTCTCCATCCTCAGAAACACTCTTCAATAAAGAATGGAAAATCCTTACAAATGGTTGGAATGGAAGAATAAAAGAATGAAGAAATAGGGAAATTTTTTATCATTGAATGAAGAGAAGGAAATCCTTCCCTAATTCTACCTCTAATTTTCCCAAGTGTCGACTTCGTTCTGAGCTTCTTGACAGAGGTCACCCACCAGGGAACTCAGTTCTTCAAAACTCATCTCCTCTCCCATATCACTCATTGTATCCATGATCCCCTCCAATTTTTTCCCAAATCCTTGAGTGCATCCATCCTTCGATTGATTTTAGGGAACAATTATTTTGGCCGATTTTTATTGAGCCCCACAAGGTCTCAATGGCCTCTAATTTTTTTCCACTTTGGCTAGGATTTTGTCTTATTCAGTCCTGTTCCCCTTATTATTTTCTTGGAACTCCTTGAGTTTCATTTCATGTGTGGAAACCAAGATACTTTCCACTCTATCCCTATCCTCAAAATTATCATAGGCAGCCTTAGCAACTTACGTGATGGCTTTTACATCGATGAGGATCTTGTTGTACTGAGAAATAATTTCTATAACCTTCATCTTATTCTCTTTTTCTTGGTGTGTCAACACCTCTTCTAGATTCTAAGGTAGGTGGCCACCTCTCCATAGTGAGTATTCATGTCAAGTCCTCTAGGCACTATAAGGTTCATCCATATTTTTGTATGTAGGCGGTGTTAAGTCGGATGATTGAAGACAATGGCATATGTGATAATCTCTATATTCTTGTACACCTCACACACCCTTTCCTTCTTGTATTTTAACTCACACCTTAACTAATCAGAGTGACTAGCCCCTGTGGCTTGGGTCCTTTATTTCCTTACAGAGTTCCTCCTCCTTTTTATCCAAATCTACCTCTAGGAACTTCACCCATTCATTTCTTCTGAAGAGTTTGGCTTCATCCTCAACTGAAAATTTGTTGAGCACGTGTTGCATATTTTCTAATTTGATAATTGTTGAGCATTCAACAAGGGGTTTTCCCTTTTGTTTTTGGCACCTTCATTGATTCTCCTTGGCTTATTTCAAATTTGGGCTCATCGATGTGGGACTTAAATTCCCATGATAAATTTTCCTCATATGAGGGTATGCACCTTCCTCATCAAATGAAGCCATGGCCAAGAGTTGTTCTGTCGGTTCAGCGGTGCTCGAAAGCGTGTGCGAACAAATTTTTAGGATCATCGATGTAGCCCATTTATTTAACTTGTGTTACTTTTGTGCTCTTCCTCCCTATATGTGTGGCCCTTGGAAAGCTTATAGCCAAACTAGGATCTCCCCCTGCTTCCATATTCTTTTCCTATGCTTTCGTCTACAACTTCCTTGACAGCCTCCTACGTTGCATTATATCTCTTTTTCTACTAGGTCCTTGATAATTCTCACCACTTATCTCTCATGACCTCCTCTAAATTTTCCTCTGTGAGGCTTGGGGTCCCTTGATCCTTTGTATTTACTTCTATTCTCACCCCACCCGCCTTGAGCCTCAATCTCTTCTTCGTCATTGTCCTCCTCATCCTCTTTCTTATACTCCTCATCTCCTTCTTCCTCTAAATCATGTATCTCATTAATGGGATGGTCTTCACCTCCTTTAGGATCATCATCATCATCCTTGTCTTCTGATGTAAGCATCTAGACTCTTTGTCTCTTCTAATTCTACCTCATCTATCACCTTCTACCTCTTCCTTACTAGGGATTCACTACAGGAGAATATTCTTTCTCTTTCTCTTTGACAGGTGATGTCTCCCTTGGTGGTTCCTCATGGGTGAGGTTCTCTTCATGCTCTAGTGCCTCTTCTTCTAGGGTCTTCACCTTGATAGGAGACTTCTTTCTTTGTGTGTAAGTACTAGGCTTAGCGCTTCCTTCCGTGCGCCCCACCGATTATGCGGTTTGAACACTCAGTACCTTCTTCCCCAGAACCTCTTCTCTTTCTCTCTTCATTGGTGCACCCTTCTTTCTTCCTATAGGGTATTCGAATGAATACATCATTCTCTAAGTAAATGTCCTTTTCTAATTTTGGATTTATGCGTAGATACACCCTTTCTACGGTCCTCCTCCGCAATCGGCGGTGTTAAAGGATTCATCATTTGTACTTCATGGAAGACATATTTCTCCACATATGTGCACTTCTTTGGGTAGATGAGATTTTTTGCAGCTCGCGGTGGTCAAGATCTACCTTATTAAGGTCGAACCTTAGTCTCTTGGCCTCCTTGAATTGATTGACTCTGGCTTGGAAGTATTACGCGGTGAAGGAGAAGGGTAGCTTGCACCATGGACTCATAGTCCCATTTGTCAATGTAAATCTACCAATGTAAAATTTCTGATACACTACAAACCCTACATCTTCATCCACGAGTGCTAGTAATTTCTCTAGGATCTTCCATTTTGATCTAAATGAATCGTGCATTCTCTTGTACGACTTTTCCAAGCACACATTTTGATTGGCCATCATGATTTCACAAGTTTCCTTCAAAACCTTTTTATGAGTGAGGTATCCTCTTCTAGATACTCCCAAACAAAATTTTGTGGCCCATTGGGAACTCCAATTTCTGAGAAGATAATGGTGAGGAAAATGAAATTGGTAAGATAGATTAACACACAAAATAATAATACTTCACACAATAACATTATATTTTCTATATGTTCATATTAAAATCAAGTACACATATATAGGAGAGACAACTCCTATTTTCATGAAGTTTGTCCAATAAATCTCCCCACTATTCTCTCCACAAACTACTATGTACGTGAGTTGTTAAAACAACTCACAACAATAATATTCTCTAGATATTATTTTCCACCTATCACAAATAAACTTAATGGAGCACTAATATTATAATTTCCTAACATTCCCCCCCTTAGTGCGAACATGGGGAAAACCTCCTTTGTACTTGCACTTGCTCATGATCTAGTGATTTTCACAGGATGATCACAAACCTCAGGGATGGTTTTGTAAATGGTTGACCACAAACCGAGAATGGTGGTTTTGCAATTGGTTTACCACAAACCACAAAGTGATGGTTTTGCAAATGGATTACCAACAACCAAGAATGGTGGTTTTTCTATTGGTTTACCACAAACCACAAATGAAGGTTTTCAAGTGGTTTACCTACAACCACATCATGATATGCCAAGTACTATTCTCAGCCCTCATCACATCTCACTGCAGGGAATAACATAGGAAATTCTGTTAAAATCTGTTGCTCGTACATACATAGAAAAAGATGACATACTGGAAATGGAACATTGGAATCATGTTCCCCCCCTCAATGTGAAATTTCCACTTCTTGAAAACTACAAACAGGAACACACCACACCACTCGTAACTAGAAGAACTAAAATCAAACTGCACACACACATGTCACCAAAGCTGATATGCGGCCTATCGTTGCAATGACGAGAGGTCACTGAATGACCTCCAACCTCTAATGCCTCCTGCCTCTGGTTTCATGCTGCTAACTTAGCAAAATGTTCTTTTGAAGCTCAAATACATACCTTGAATACATGTCGATACCACCGAAAAATATATACGTGAGGCAAATTTTTTTATCTTACAAACTTTTTACAATGACACGACTTTTGACAACAACTCACAAATTTGACGACACTTTTTGAGACTCTGAATACCACGATACGACCATAACAAACCTAAAATCACCTATTTAAAGTTTATGATTCTTAACTTCAACAATAAAAATGACATTTACAAAGACAAAGGACTATTTAAGACATTGATACCATAATGATATAATGATTTTAATTTATAGACTGGACACCAAATGATTACAACTTACAATATTATAACAACTCTACTTTATACTTGGTATAATAATTTGGGACCTAGACAATACACTTATTGAACATAACAAATTGACTTAATAAATGGTTCGAAAGTCTTTCTAAAGACTATTTTCACCAAATATGAGAGACATGAAAACTAAACAAATAAAATGAAATTACTATAATGACTCGACCCAAAGCTAATGGACTTACAATATGGATTTTTTTCCTTTTATCTCTTGCATAGATGTCGATGCCTGTGCAGTTGTGAAGCTCGCAGGTTATGATGAGTGAACGTGGACCTTGAACTGATTTTAAGGTAGGAATCCGCAGCAGAGCTAAGAATATAAATGAAGCAAAGTCGAGAGCTTCAATTCACAATAGATATGGCGGTACAAATTCACAAGCACAACAGATCTGGTGCATGAAGGAAGCGTTGTGGAAATGTATGCTTGGACATTGAATGGAAAATCATTGTCTAAGCAAGTTTACACGATTGAATAAATACACATTTGTTGGAGAAATCTGCAGTCGACGGTGTTGGATGTGTCCTATTAGGGTAGAATTAATCATTCACGTGCACACTTTGCAGGTGTCTTAATATTCTCTTGTGAAAAGCTTTACATTGGGCATGGAATTGTGAGTGTGAGATGAAAAAACTGTAGTCCACAAATTATTCAAGCTTCCCTTCTATTACTTAACCATATGTATGCAGGCGAGCACGAGTCAAGGGGATCTGCGGATTCTTCGATAGCACATTAACATGGCCGACTTCGACATAGAGGTATGACGTGCCACAAGGCTGAGCAGGTAGCAGGAAGATCTTTACAGACAGAACATATTGGATTTAGTCTTTATGACCATGATGTTGAATGAATTCCCACGAACAGGTCTGATATAAGCTCCAAATCACTGCATGTACATATATTTGTAACAGGAACCCAAAAACAACTTGCAGTTCCATCGTTAAAATGGATCCAAACAAGATATATTAAATTATTTAAAACTACAGAACACTAAAATCATATCAAATAATGAATGCCATGATTGAGGTCATGATCCCAACAAAGAGCCATCCCTTATTATTTCATTTCTCCATTGTAGGCCCAGGATATAGGTCGCTTTCGATGCTAAATGAAATTGGTAAGACATGATTAACACACAAAATAATAATACTTCACACAATAACATTATATTTTCTATATGTTCATATTAAAATCAAGTACACATATATAGGAGAGACAACTCCTATTTTCATGAAGTTTGTCCAACAAATCTCCCACTATTCTCTCCACAAACTACTATTTACGTGAGTTGTTAAAACAACTCACAACAATAATATTCTCCGAGATATTATTTTGCACCTATCAAAAATAAACTTAATGGACCACTAATATTATAATTTCCTAACGAGAAAACATTACTAAAGAGTATATTTTATCCCTCCTCTGCGCACTTATGATCTCATCTATGATGAAAGATGAAAAGTTATAGATTGTTGCCTCGATGTCTTCCCTTAACATAAATTTAGCCCTACCTTTTTCACATGTGTCCACATTCATGATCACCGAGCTTAACCACAAATCACGTGTCCATCCTCATAACAAGGTATTGAATCTTGACAATGTCAAAGTATTGCGAGCCCTTTTTATATTCATATGCGGCTACAGATATCCTTGATAGCATCCTTGTCACTTACATCATCATCTATGCCATCTCCTTCACAAATGAGGCCCATGAACTTGGATATTAGCTTTGGTGTTATGTGCATCTTGCACCCATAAAATCAACCATTGATAAAATGCTCATGCTTTCCAAAGTAAGGAAACTCATACGATTGTAACAATCCTACCTTATCCAATTTGACATTCACCGTGTCACCTGTAAATGGGCATTCTATCTCACATCCTCTTGTTAGTTTGGGAGAACCAACTCTAGTGCCATTTCTTTCTCGGTTGTGCTCATGCCATGGTTAAAATCACTCAAAACCATCTTTAACAAGTGTGACTCCCATTCTTTTCCTAGCAATACCCTAACTATACTGAATTTCTATGTACCATTCTTCATTGGTGATCACGATGGCAGCGGTTTACTTTCCCTTTGTTTTCTTTGGTGAAATGGTTGGTTTCTTGGGTGCCATATTTTATGTCGGGATCAACTACAGGCTTTTAACTCTACTCTACTACTTTTTAACCCTCAAAATTCAACTCCAAAACTTCAAATCCTTTAATGATCTTTCTTTCTCCATGCCCTAGCTGCCAAATGCTAACTACGAAAACCTTCCACAAGATGATGCTATTCACACAACCATTCCTTAAGCCCATGTACTCCTTCCTTATAATTTGCGGATCTAATCTAGTCACACACTCAAATTTCTCAATTCTTCTTCCTTTGACAAAATTTCTCTCTAGATGCCGTAGTTTACAAGAGCTTAGATTTCACTTTATGTAATCGCAAGGTAAATAATCATGTGCCTAACATCATATTTATAGATTTTCCTTCTTTCCAACATTAAATGTTATACCACCTATTATTGTACTTGACACTAAATCTGGATTTTCCTTAAAAGCCGACCTCAAACACTTTTATCCACACACCTAATCTGTGTGTAAAAACTCAACAACCTTAACCTCTCACACAAATCTAAATAGACTGAAAACTCTTACACACGCGTCAACATCACTAAAGGAATTTCTTCTATCCTTTTCCTAATTTTTCCCTTGCTTACCTCATGTTGTTCTTGCACTCTTCATCCTTTGTACATGAGTGCATTCTGACCTTTTCGACACCATAATTTATCATCCATCGTTTCCTCATGCACTTTCTCAACCTTACACGCTTCTGCTCTTGGGCCACTTGAATTGTATTAGAAGCTTATACTTTTCTTTACTCCTTACTCCACCCCACACTAAAATAGATGTGCGTCCTCTGCACATACATAACTTTAGAAAAAAATAATGTGGTTATCAAAGACACACAGGTACAAAACAAAATAAAAAGAATAGAATAAACAAAATAAATGGAAACATAAGAAAAGAAAAAAGTACAAGGAAATTCGACTAGTTGGAAATACTTGCCTTATTACAAACACCAAGAAGACTTATTTACAGTAGGGTTTTAGCCTACTTCTATTGAAATGACATTAATCTCATCACATCTAATGCTTGTAACTAGAAAGAGCCTATATAAAGAATGTACGAGATGATGTAGGGTCCCAAACAATGGAATTTAAACTTCTCAGGGATGGATAAAATAATTGGAATCATACTACAACACGATTTTCCCAATATTAAACTTATTTTTCTTTATATGATGATCATGCAATGCCTTTTGTCTTGCTTTTTCTATCTTACGAATCCATCTAGCAAGTGATCGTATTTCATCTAATTACATCAAATTATCAATTCTTTCTTCCAAGTGCTTTCTCATCACTAATTGTCCTATGTGTGCTATACATGGTGATGGTAACATGAATTCAACTAGTAAAATAGCCTCCATGTAAAAACACCAATTGAAATGGTGTGGCCTTATTCAACCTCTTGTAAGTTTCTTTGTATGCCCATAGAATGGTTAATACTTTTTCATCCCTATCCTACCTTCCAACGTCACGAGATCTTAGTCAACGTGTGACTTAGTATCTTGTTAAATTCCTTAGCAATTCCATTTTCTTGAGGGTAATAAGGGGTAGTCTTGTGATGGGCCACCATAAAATCTACTAACAGAATCCTAACCTTCATTTATAAATTTTACCTCTATCACTTGTTAAACTTAAAGGAAAACCATTCCTACTCATTATGTTCTCCCTTAAAAATCTAGCGATTTATCATTGAGGTGTGATCCTTCGTAGGTGCTACCTCTACCCACCATGTCAAGTAATCAATACAAGTAATGATATACCACAAACCAGTCCTTCACGCAACTAGAAAACTTGGCCCTATAAATTTGAATGCCCATTTTTCAAATGGTTCAACGCTAACTATGGGTTGCATGGGTATTTCATCTCTCTTTCTAGTTTTCCAAGGTCTTTGCAATGGTCACATGCCTTGCATAACTCAATACAATCCTTGTAGATGGTTTCCCACCAAAGCCATGCTAGTAAAATCTTCTGTGTGGTAGAATTTCCTACATAGTTTCCTCTTACAATCCCACCATGCACTTTCTCCATAATTGTCACGTGCTCATGCTCCAATATGCATCGATGTAGAACCTCATCACAACCTAACTTATATAGGTCTCCCCTAATCAACGTGTAGGGTGCGACATGTATTGCTAATTGATTTTTCTCCCTAAGCCTTCATCTCTTTTGGTGCCATACCTACTTTTAAGAACACCGCGATATCTTTCAAGTCGAGGGTGCATGCCGTAACCTAAATGGTTTCACGTTTGGCATGGTATCCTCAATACTTTGTGCATCCTCCCCTAAGTTAATCCTTGATAAGTGGTCAAGTCTTGAATTGCTTTTTCCTAGTTTCACAACCACTGTGAACTAAAACTCTTGAAATAATAGGACCCAAAAACATATGTACCCTTGCAGTATGGGCTTGTTTACTAAGAAATTCAATGCCATGTGGTCCATGTAGAATATAAATGGTGTTGCCAACATATACTTCCTAAAATTGTGCAATGCATAGATCATGGACAATGCTTCACTCTCAGTAGTTGTGTAATTCTATTCTTCTAGTGTCAAATTTCTAATTATAAAGTACAAGGATAATCAACAATTCCCTCACTTTGGGTTGTGTTAGTACTTCTCCCATAGCTATCCCTAAGGCATCAACATGCACATGGAAAGGCTTATCCTAAGAGGGAAAATGTAGTATGGGCGTCGTGACAAGCCTATCCTTCAAAGTGTCAAATTCCTTCTACTATGCCTCTCCTAGTAGAAGGCACTCTTGTGTTTTAACAATTCCTCTAAGGAGAAACTCTCTTGGCATACCGCTTGATGAATTTTACTGTAATACCCCAAATTCCCAAGGAATACACACTTTGTGCTTTGACTAGTAGGTGCCCCTAATCCCACAATAAAAAAATTTTGGCGGGATCTACTAGTAAGTCTTTGTTGCATATAATATGTCCTAATATGGTTCTAAATGGGGTAAGAAAGACACATTTACTAATGTTGAGGATATCATTAATTTTGACATCTCTCAAACATCAATCTTAAATTATCACAATGGTATTTAACAATCCATTCATCCAGGTAAATTTGAGTAAATTTATGGATGAAGTCCTAAAATTCGTGTACCACGACATGTGAGAACATAGTAGGAAAATTCTTCAATCCAAAAGGCATAACCGTGTAGGTAAAAATTCCCCATTCGATGGCGAAAGTTGTCTTTCTATGGTCTTCTTATAATCTTGACTTAGTGATACCTTGAGAACCCATCTCGTGAAAGAGTAGACTTCATGCCTAGCTAATCCCTCCAAAATTTCTTTAGTAAAGGGGGTTGGAAAAGGATCAATGAGAGATACTTCATTCAGATCTATATAGTCAAAACAAATCCTTATCCTACCATCCTTCTTGATAATGATGACTATTTGGCTTATCCATTCCGATTCTTCCACTACCTCAATAATACCGAGATAAGGCCTCTTTTGAATTGGGCACACAAATTTGGATTCATCTGATAAGGCCTCTTTTGAATTGGGCACACACCTTCCTTCAAATTAAGCTTCATCTCCCCGAGGAATGGTGAATTCCTTTGAGTTCATGGTACCCACTAGGGAACAAATATTAGAACTTGTACAAAATATCAATGGCCTTTGAAAGTTATTTTTGTTACCAATAGTCGCCAATGATAGCTTCCTTAGGTTCCATCTCCATTCCAATGTTAACCTTGTTTTTTCAAGGGCCCATAGGAGGTGCGTGCTCACTTATCGGCGTTGTTGTCATGAATTCACACGTACCTTCAGAATGGCTAACATTCAAATTTTCCATTTCTTTTTGTCTACTACATAGACCATTTTTCCTTATTCTTTTTCTATGCACATGCACTCAAGTTGTACTTCCTTTGATTCCTCTTCATTGAGGCACATCTCCAAATCAGGATCACCCAACAACTCCAATAGCCTATTTTTTCATAGCACTATCTCCCATTGTAAGGTGCTTGATTACTTATAACACCTTATCTACTGATGGCTTTGTACTCCTATACTTGAAAGCTTGAATGAGATCAACCACCAACTCTTACCAATTACCTGTTTGACAATGCATCTCCAAATGAATATACCAAGCACATGCACAAACTTGTAACATGGAATACAAATTATGCACCCATAAAAGGTGGCAACACTTTTGTGCTTCCCATCCAGGCCTTCTCACATGCTTGGATATGAAATGAGGTGGTCTCTTTACCATGGTAGTCTTGTATGACCGTGGGTGCATTGCTCCTGGAGAACCTTATAGAAAATGTGATTCTTACCTCATACCACTCTAGGAGGTTATACTAATGTGTATCCCACTAGCATGATATAGTATTGAGTAGGTTATAATTGAGCATTCCCCTCCTCCTCTTGCCCTCATTTTCCCACCGAACTTTAATTTCACGCAAAAAAATTTAGGATATGATCCTATAGATTTACTTGGAAACTTATTTCCTCCTAGGCACTGACTTGAGCGTGCCTTTGTTACCCTTGTTACAGATCCTCTCAAATGTCACCCAATCAACTCATAATTCCCATGCACCCAATTTTCGCATGCCACACTAGTGGTATCACTCAAGGACTAAGAATCTCCAAAATGGATAAATCCTCTGTGGGGTGAATTATCTCGGGATCTCTAATGGATCGCACATAGGTTTTGTTAAGGAATTCTTATCCTAATGGTTCAATATAGGTGCTATCTCCCATCTGTTAAATAAATGATCACCCTTTCTTCCTTATTTACAAAGCTGATATAACCTTTGTTAAACCGTAGGTCAAAGCATTGTTCTTGTAACACCATGGGTGCCCAAGAAATGTTAGAAAGTTGTCTACCTTAGGGAGTGCCAAGACTTCAAATTCTGCAATGAACTTGGCCCCTTGAATGGTGATAAATGCATCCTTCATGACTCCAATGCACATTTCCTTATTCTTTTTCCATATACAAAACATTTGAAGATGGTTGTAGTGTTGGCCTTCCCATTTTATGTCAAGCATCTAAGGTAAGAACATTGACCTTTTGCTTCCATGTCAATGAGGGATATTACTCGAAGCCATCAATCAACAACCACATTCAAAGTAATATCCTTATTGTAGTTAAGGATGTGAGGAGGAATGTTTGCATGCAAAACCTACCTTTCACGTTCTCCTCTAGTGCATGGTACCTTTTTCTCAGCCATTATCCTAGCAAGGGAATAATATTTTCTTACCCTAACATCCTGCATACTTCCTTTACCTCATCCAAGTCATCCTTTAGAGACTCAACATTCTTCCATTGCTCCAACTACTTTGATTTCTCCTTGAGACATTGGATCTCCCCTTGCAAACTTCGAATCATGTCCATAGCCTCTTAATACACCTCCTTATGAGTGGGGTTTAGATACTTTCCATGTACCACTTCCTCTCTTGAAACTAGTGTCCTTTTCCTTGGCATATCTCCGGCACACATGGTTTTGCTCATGTTATCACCAAGTATAGGTTCTAGCCCTAACTCATGCACCACTCGTGGCATCCACTATGAATCGGCCTTCTTAATGCTCACCATCCTAGTGCCTTTTCCCTTCCAAGTGTCCATGGTTCATATTCTCATAGAGCTCTGGACATTCTTTGTACTTATGTTTCTTTCCGCATGATGAGAATTGTAAAAATTAGGACACTCATGTTTGTAATGCTCTGTAGATCCATAGTTATAACAAGTTCCTCATGGGAATTCACTTTGTCCTCCACTGCAGATTCTTGTGAACAAAAATCCTCCGGAAAACCTCTTCCATGCACTCCTCCATTTGTGCACCCTTCATAATGAAAATCATCATCCTTTGAACCACTTTCAAGACTAATTTGGAGTGCATACCAAGATCAATAACATCATGGATCTGATCAATCAATCTGTAATCCTTGGTATCATGGGTCATAGAGGTATAAATCTTACAATAGAAAGAAACATTCTTACGGATTGCATGTTGTAGTAAAGGATGCCCTACTTGCATCATGATCCCCATGAAAATTTCATAGTCTACTGCCATAGCAAGTACCAAATTCGAGGGGAAACCATCCTTACCATGCCCCTCCACTTCACAGTCATACACCAAACCCCACTACGAACCTCATGTGTTGAGTTTATAGAAAACTTCTCCAATCCGTTTTTAGCCATTATAGTAATTTGAGATTCTAGAAAATGACTAACACTAGTATCAATGCTCCCAAGAGATTTAGCGTGTAGGGAAGCTTCTAATTATTAGCAAAAATCCCTCTTAAATGGTGTTATCAATCCTCTAACAAACCATTGAGCATGTTGAGAAGGATGAATGTCATAGGATAGTTTAGACAAAAGATTTTTAAATGCACCTCATACTCCCACACACTCTCCATCATTCCTTCTAGATTTCAATCAAAGCACCGATGCTCTTCTTCTAAAACTCGGGATATGGAACTCTACTAGGAACGCATTTTTAACGCGGTGTAGTCTACCATCGTCTAATGGGGTCATACTTCCTTTATAAACTATGCGCATGTCTTTGTAATGTTATTACAAGTGAATCACCTTCCACTGGGATAGTGATCCCCTTCACGCACCATAGTAATTCAAACTTGTGCACATGCTCTGCAACATCTTCAATACCCCTATAGTCACAGTAAATGCAAAGACATCACAAAAATAACTTAGGAGGTGGTCTCCTTGTCTTACCAATGGGCCTTGGTTCCCTCCAATGTTTCCTCCTCCACCGATCCACTTGATCCACCGAGTCCTGTTCCTCTTGACCCACTAGATCCACCTCCTGATCGAAAAAAAGGGCTGAAGTGGTCATGTCTAATGTTCCCAATGTTCCACTAAACTGCATGTTAATGGTTTGTGATATTATCCCACTACCAGTTATATGTCCCATGCCACTCCTAGATACAATAACCAAACCCTGCGTACTTGCACCTTGTCTAAATATTCCTCCAAATATAGGAATGAATTGCATAGCCATGGATGTCCCAAATGAGAAATATTATCTCCTTAGTGCAAATCGGTTACTCCCAATGATACCAACTGGGTTAACAATAATTATCCCTTGATTTGGAAAAACAAGAGCTAGGATTTTGTCACTAGTGGGTTCGGATGTGCACTAATGACTCTTCTTTATCCATGTAATGAACTCTCATCGAGATTTGAAGGGTCTATCTCCCATACTTTCCAAGATGGTGTAGCACAACTTCTTAGGTTCCACGTCCTTTGCATGAACCTCAACTCCTTCCACAATGTCTACCTCCATAAATCCATCAAACATGCAACATCGCGTTGTCTAGTCATATCCCTTTCACGATCTTCGCTTACTTGAGTCATCTCTTCTCTCTTTCCTTTTCAACCACAATTTCCAGCATCTTCCTTCACCCTAGCTTCCTCTCCCGGTTATCGGAGAAGCTTAGTCAATATGGAAATGCCTCCAATATCAAGGTAATGACCAAGATATTCAAGCCAAAGGAATAACACGTAAAATGATCCTCTAAACTCCATTAGAAACTCAAACCTAATAACTTATGGGAAAGAATACGTAGAAATGGCATATTCTAAAGTATAACTCGTCCTCTCTTCCATTAGTGATCAACAACACGCATCCAAGCCAGATCTACTTCCCGGAACCTTTGATAGTCATCTCGGGTCCATACGTGTGATATATACTACCGAGATCGTATGGATGCATATGATAAAATCCATTGATATAGTTCTACCGGAAACATTAAAATAATGTCTCATAGAGCTCATGGTACAGGTTCTCTTTTGCCTATCTATGTGCATCGTGAAAGGTTCAAGCAATATGCAATTAATTAAACACAAAAACAATCTTCTCACAGTATATTCAATATATTATTTAACCCATATAAATAGGATTTTACATCCCTAGAATATAGGAAACTGCTTAAACTACCCAACCCACAAATATCTCACATTTCCTATATACGTAAGTTGTTTATTAACAACTTCACATATAAACAAATATAATAACAAACCTAACAATTAATAATAATGATTAATAATGTTAAACAATAATATTAATCCTAACATTCACCCCCTTAGTGTGAACATTATTAATCACTAATCTTCACCCCCTTAATGTGAACACGGTGAAGAACCATATTCGAAGAAATTTAACCACCTCCTGAAAGCACTTCTTAGACCAGTCATGGACTCCATAGATTATCTCTTTACCTCGTAAAGGCATAGTGTCGAGTTGAATTATGCGGAATGCTCCTTCCTCTTTGGGTTCTATGGGACTTTCCCTTCCTCTCTGGCGCGCCCAGATTACTCTCCAAGATCCATAAGCTTCACACTAGGCTGGATAACCATCCTTGAGTCTACTCAAAATCTTCTCCTACTCCCCAAAAATGAGTATTCTGAAAACATGATTCCTCCAAAAAGTTCTGAAAAGGGTTTATTCAAAAAACCATCACTCTGCAAAACAAGAACACTGAAAATGAAAAACCACACTGCACACATGTCACCAGATCAGTATGCGGCCCCGTCGTTGGCGACTGACGAGAGGACGTTGCTTGTCCTCCATCCTCCTATGCCTCCATCCTCCCGGTTTCATGCTTTGCTAGTTCAGATTAGATGTGATCATGAAGCTCAAAATACCTTCATAAGTTGGATGTCGGTGTACAAGCGAAAATCGTCTAAAATTGAAATCAGGGCAATTTTTATTTTATTTTTCAAACTTTGGACGATGGCATTGACTGACAATATAAACTTTGACAACTTTTTGATAGTGATTCACAAATGACATTTGACTTGTATACAACCACAACTTTTAACGACAAACACTACTTCACATAAAAGACACTATGCCACATTATTTCTCTTCATTGACATGCCATTAAACATATAAATAAACATACATGGCACGACTCACTATAAATATATAAACATGAAATACCAAATGTCAATGTCGTGAAGACCCTTGCTAAACTTGTCACGATTCGCTCCACGGTGTCACGGCTGTGCATACACAGTTTACTCCCTGTTTTGGAGTAAATGTCAATGGAGTCGATGACAGCTTGAAGTCAGCTGGAAATGAATAACTGATGTCGTGACTAATTTAAATTTTGACAATATCCACGTGATATTTGCATAGTAGATCCTAAAAATATTGGTGCAGAAAATACGCAGATTCCTGTGAGCCAACTGAAGCTAAATACTTGATCAACCACGCGCAGGATGAGAGGAGATGTCAATACACGCTTAGAGGAACTCACGCTAAAGGATTGAGAGCCTGTTGGACTCTATCGCCACACAGATTGAAAAAGGAACTGAGTTGATCAACAAGTTCGGGATATTATTTCAAATGCACCACATTTCCTTTCTCAACGTCACTTAAAACAATTTGAAGAGATCGATGCTGGAAATAACACGATCTTGACACGAATCTCCTTGTGATCACGTAGTATGTGAAAGATATACCTAGTCCAAGCTTGCAAATCTTATAAATATGTGTTTAATACTGATCTTGCAGAGACATCCCGCATAAATAGTGACTGGCGAGGCACGTTTCACAGGTAAGAATATGATCTCAATAAAATAAACTCCAATTGTGAAAACACATAATATCTATTGGAACGTTTAATCGATGGAATATGAACTGTGCAATTAGAAGTCAGAGGGCACTCAAGAAATCATTTACAAATCAAGATATTCTCATCCAAAGGGGCAATTTCTTTTAACAAAGGCCCATAACACATTAACGACCCATATACAAGAATCACTCACTCACTGATACCAGATGAAAGGTTCAAGCAATATGCAATTAATTAAACACAAAAACAATCTTCTCACAGTATATTCAATATATTATTTAACCCATATAAATAGGATTTTACATCCCTAGAATATAGAAGCTGCTTAAACTACCCAACCCACAAATATCTCATTTCTATATCGTAAGTTGTTTATTAACAACTTCACATATAAACAAATATAATAACAAACCTAACAATTAATAATAATGATTAATAATGTTAAACAATAATATTAATCCTAACACATCGAACTCAGTCCAATGATGAATCTTTGAGAAAATCATCCTCCATGCTCTTGAACCATGTTTCAACACTTTCTAAGGTCAGAATCTCCATCATCACACATCATAGGGAAAAAGATGCATGCCATTTCTCACAAAAACTTTGAAAAGAGGCCATGATAACAAAACCAAGATGTAGTAATTTTTATACCCTTAGACTAATAGTCTAATACCATGCACACCATCCTATAGACACACGCTCATCGAGGCATGCGCATGTGCCGAGTATCTCCTCTATGTGAGTCTTGTGAGAATGCATCATCTTATAACAAATAATCAAATGCAATAATGAAAATAACTATACAACATTCTAAGAACCTAGAATGAGTTGTCATCTCATTACATCAAAAAGAGAAATAACAAGCAACATATGGAAATGGTTCATACAGAAAGGAAATGCATAAGTATTATACTCATGAACACATATATGATTCATAAAAGAGCCTTATATTCATATTAACTAGTTTAATAACCACATTACATCCCTTGAGGTCATAAAAAACCTCATATAACCATGTCGAGCCAAGTCATGCATCAGAACTACACTATGTTCATCACATTACAAAAATGAATGCAGAACCATCCCTCTAAATGTGCCATGATTCATTTTCTCCTAATCCCTAACACTTAGAACCCTCTATTATATTTTTTCGAGCTTTGCCTCTCTTCTCCCCTTTCTTTTCTTCTATCGGGTGCTTGTATTTATAACCTTAACAACCACTGCCATGCCTTTCAGAAGTTTTAGATTGGTTTTCAACTATCAAATTGGTCCTCCATGGGATCATGCCTTCTCAGATCTAAGCTCTCCACTCTTTCTGAATGATTTTCTTCTGAACCTTCCATCGCATGCCTAGAATATTCCTTTTTGATCCCACAGTCACCAGGTTGGCACCTTATCCACAATCCACAAGTGTCACTTTTCTTTGTGCTTCCTAGGACACTAAATGTGGCTAAGTCCAAAACCTATTCTTCCTTGCGTGCGCATGCCATATGTTCTACAAAACACTACTAGAATCCTTCCTGCATTCCTTCAACCCCGCACCCTTATTCAACTAGGTACCATGTGCCAAATAATCTTATTATACTTAGCTAATATTCTCGGGCCCAAAAATACTAAAGGCCTGCTCACATCCATTAGACCAAACAAACTATTTCTCTTTCTCTGAAGGGATGTGATGGGATGCGCAATCCAAGATAAGTGCTGATCAAATCTCTTATAGTAACCTACCAACTCCATGAAACTATGCACCTCGGTCACACTAGTTTATGCGGGCCAATCCATAATAGCTCTAATCTTGGAAGGATCAACTATGATACCTTCCTTTGAATCGATGTGATGTAAGTAATTCACCTCGAATGAAATAACATGCACTTCTCCAGTTCCCGTAAAGAACTACTCACGAACACATTGTAGAACCTATTGAAGGTGCTCCTCATGCTCCTCACGTGTGCATGAGTAAATCAAAATTTCATCAAGAAATATGAGCACGAAAATGATCTAAAAATTTATGGATATTCATCAAACTCATGAATATTGCAGGGGGCATTCGTTAGACAAAAAGCACTACCGTGAACTTGTAGTGGCCATATCTCATATGGAAGGTTGTCTTATGAATATCTTCCTCCATGATCCTCAATTGATGGTATTTAGACTTAAGATATATCTTAGAAAATATGGTGGCCATCTTCATCTAGATCAAACAAATCATCAATATGTGAAAGGGGGTAGTAATTCTCGATCATTACTTTGTTCAACTAACGATAATCAATACACAATCGTAAAGATCCGTCCTTATTATTTACAAAAATCACTAGTGCACCCCAAGGGGATACACTAGGATGAATTAGGCCTTACTCTCGAAGGCCCTCTAGCTAAAACTTGAGTTCACAAAGCTCAAGGGTAGTCATCATATAAGGTTCTTGTGAGATAGGCTCTGCTCCTAGAACCAAATCAATGTGAAAATCTATCTCGCATGGGGGTAACCCTAGAAGATCCCCTAGAAATTAATCTAAAACTCCTCAATATATGATGAAATCAAGTGATAGCCCACTAGACTCATCGTCTTGAATATTTCACTAACTGTCAAAACATATAACCTGGTAACCTCATTGTGCAACCCCGCTTGATTTACATAGTGGATATGGTGTGAATAGAGGTGGGTCTCCTAACTCCCACTATCACTATCTCTACTCCCAAATCATCTAGCACATGATATTACCTTATTATAACAATCAACCCTAGCCCTATGTGTAGATAACCAATCCATGCCCAAAATAATCCCATAAGAACGTAACGGAAGGATACGAAGATCCAAGGTCGTGGAAAATGGTTCCTAGGTAAACTATGCACTCCTTGACTAAGGAGTCCATTGTGAGCTTGGATCTAAAGCCATCTCCAAATCCCAACTACGACTCTGCCTAACTGCCACTAGCTTGCATCACTCTACTACAAATGGAGAAATAAAATAATCGAGGAGCCTAAATCAATAAAATGGGAATAGAATGTTATCAATGCTACATGTCATCTCAATCACCATTATCCGGTGCTTTTCTAGTGGCTCTCGATAGCTACATATATCATGTGGCTCTTAGCCATGTCACCTATTATAGGCTCTGCAACCAACACCTTACTCTTGTTATTAGGGTTATGAGGGCACTCTCTCTAATGATTCTTAAGTTATCACCACATAACAACTACTGTGTCCTCTCCAATGAGAAGCAGCTCTTATAAGTACTCTATTGGTATGTTTCATGGATCAAATGATCCTACTATGGACTATTGTGGTCATTTCGATGAGATCCTACTGATTGAGCTCTAGGTGATGCTTGAGTCTTGACTTGGTCCCCTACTAGAGGTCCCATACTGCATCCCCCATGAACATCAAATCTCTGTAGAGGCCTAAATGGAAGATGAGTCTGTTGTTGCTGCTGAGGTGGATATTATGGTGGTCTAAATGAAGATTATAATAAACCATATCACCACAAGGAGGAGTTGACCCCCTAATTTGTTATCTTGCATCTCTTTGGATATGGCTCTACACTCTATCTCTAGCACTATGTGTTCCCCTAGTCTCCTTCGTAATGTAGGCCTTCTCAATAGCCTCTGCTAGTGTCTGCGGATAATGGATCCACACGCCCCTCATAAGTCTAGGTGTGAGGCCCCATAAACCTATGGATCTCACCTACTCATCCTACATGTATTCTACATACTGAAGTAGGTCTAGGAAGCAACTCTCATACTCTACCATTGATGCCTGACGTAGGTCATGGAACTCATCTATCATATGATGAATGAAACTCCTAGAAAAGTATCGTCTCTGAAATTCTCCTCAAAAACTCCCAAATAACTATCTCAAATCCACATGGATCTTCCTCCTCGATCCTCCAAAAATCCCGGCTCCGTCTCTTAGAAGGTGGATGATAACATGAGCCTTCATGTTGTTGGTACACACGAACATTACTTGAAGCATCCTTTGAGATGAAGAACCATAAATCTTCCTAAAATCACCCAAAGTGTTCCCAATGAAATGAGATGGATGCATTTTCAGATCTCTCTCGATGTGATCTGTCATTATAGTCTGTCTACCTCTATGTCTCTCAACACGTTCATCACATTGATTAGGGCTCCTAGATAAATCTTTGTGTCATGTAGCCTTGTCTCTATGACCCTCTATGTCTTGTATGGCACCGGTTGGCTCACGGGGAGTTCTCTACCCTATACTCATCACTATGTCGAGAAGGTGCACGAGCCTCTACTAATGTCTCTCTATCCTACCTACTAGGTCTCCCACTTAAAGATCCCCATGTATAGCAGCACACTAACATACTATAATGTCTAAAGTATCGAGGCTATATGGATGCTAGTTCCCGATATAGGAGGTGGTAATTCTAGTTCCACGTGCAAGAACCCCTCTTACGGTATGCCCCTCCCGCACAAACCAATGTGAGATTTAGTTCATCATTCTAGGTTTTGTTTTTGTTTTCTAGGTTTTTTCATTTAAAATATCATGCAAAGTTGTGTGATCTAGGTTTATAGTTGTGTTAAGTTTCCCTTTTATGTCTTATTTCTCCAACTATTTCGAGGTCCAAGCGTTGAACACATGGCTCTGATACCAAGTGTAATAACACCCACAAATTTTGATGTTCTAAAACCACAATAAACCTTAATAATTATCTAGAAAGTTGTGGCAATTTTTTTGTTTTAAGTTACAAGGGTTTCAAACCCTAATATACATTTAATTAATTCCTACTAGCAATGTTACATTTCATTGGATAGATCCGGTCTAGATTATTAATTAAATATTCTTAATCCATTTCTAATGTCCATTTTAAGTACAATCTGCTAGGAAGAGTTCCATAAATTAATTTACTTGGTTAAGTGGTTTCTCCCTCTTAAATTAACATTCAAACCCACATTTATTAAACCCTTATCCTTGGTTACCTTAATTTCCTTAAATTATTAGTCTAAATGTCTTTTGAATCATTTATTAAAAACATACTAAAGAGTTACATAAATAACTTAACATACAAGGGTATTAAATGGCCCCATTCACCCATTTTCACATACATTAAATTATTTAAAAACTCATAATACATATTCCCACCTAACAATTGTAGGATTGATTCCTAACCCTTGGATCAAATCAATTATGGCCACTAGATCTTAGGGTTCCATACTAACCCTAACTATCCTTATGAAATTTTATTAAACATTTTTCTTTTCCCTAGCCTCCTCATTTGGTCTCTTTTCTTTTGGTTAATTTGCAGATGAAGAAATGGAAATCCATGGGAGCAAGGAAGGAAGTCATAAAGGGGGATTCATTTGGAGAAATATTAGCTTAGTTTAGTTTGGATTATGGATTTATTAGTGTAATGTCTTCCATTTGAAGATTGTAGAGGTTTCCACTCTAAATCTAGAGTTGTGATTTAGTTGATTCCATTTTAGAGTTTCCTACTTGACAAAACCTACTTCATTTTTAATCTATGAGATTGAATACATTTAAATGCTCATTTAAATATTTACATGTTTAGAAAAATGAATTTATGCCCTTATGGCTTGCTGGTGATTTCCTCTTCATATTTGTAGGCTTAAATTTTTAATAAAACAAGTTTAAAATTGTCAGATCCAGCAGATTTTAATTTTTCTACCAAAAGTGATGAAACCACCACCCAAAGCAATTTTGTGGTCCTAGGATCTCCGCCCTACAGGTGACAATTCACAAACCACCACCTTGTTTGGGCGGTGGTTTGGGCTTCTCTCCACATGGTGGCGTCATGTTCTTTGAAAATAGAACCATCAATTCAATTAATTTTCCAAAAAAATCTTTACAAGGGTGATCTTACAGTTTATCCTTAGCTTGAATTTAAGTTTCTATAGTCTCTAATTAAAATGTTACACCATTTATTTGTTCCATGCTTAAAATTACTAAACTTAAAGGTTTTCCATTTCTATAGTAACTAGATGCACAACTACAAGATCATTTTTTTCTTCTAACAAAATTTCTTTCAAGTTTTAAAGTAGGAATGAAGCTTTATCTATTTCTATTATTACTATTTTCCTTTCCACAACTAAATGCAAATTTTCAACAAAATAACTCATTATAATTTATTGTATCTTTCCATTACTACTACAACCATTTGTTCAACTACAAACAACTTTATTTCACATTCAGATTTGTTAAGAATATATTTTTAATGATTTATAACTTTTATTTTCTTCCTTCATTCTTACAATAATGAAACTTCAACAAATAATAATAACTTTCTTTCTCTTTGCGAACTTTCTTTCAATATAAGGAGCCTTATTTTCCACAATACATTACAACTTAATAATAAAATATACAATATAATTTTTCTTTCAAATATAATGCTACTAGTCTTCCACCTTAAGTGGGAATAACAAGGAAATTTTCTACAATGGAGGGTTTATTTTGACTTCAACAAATGCTCCAAGTCTCAAATCTTCCACAAGAGCTCCACCATTTCTTCACTTTAATCAAAATAACAAAAATGGGGGAGAGACAACACTCTTCACCCAACCAATAATCCAATGAGGAGAAGAAGTTATCCTCCTCATTGGCCCCCGAGCCCCAACCAAAATGCAATAAAGGATGGATCCAACTCATGGAAACTATCACAAAGCTTCCACATCACAATACAAGATTTACATCTATTTCAAAAAAATTCAACACAAGATACAATCACAAACATGAAACTATCAAATACACAAGGCTTGACAATACAAATCCAATTAAGCAAGGATCTATGGGGAGATCACTTATGCCTCCCAATGGGATTAGGTTCCCACCTTAAAGCCCTCCAAAACACAACTCAAAACCCCTACACAAATCTTATGCATCCCTCAAGATCCTCTTATGCCTCCCACATTCTCTTATGCCTCCCTACAATCTCTTATGTCTCCCTCAAAAGAACCAAGTAAGATTTTCTTATCAAAGGTGGGGCACCCAATCTCCCTCCCAAAACATGTCTCCCTCAAAAGCCTCCCTAAGTAATATTTCCATAGCTTCTCCTACACCATACTTTGGCATTCTACCGGATCCCAACAAAACACATCAATCATTCACAAATCAAACACAGTTAAAAAGTGTGTACCTCCTACCTTTCCATAGTAATAACTTGATAAAATAATCACACTCAAAGATCATTCAAGCTCAATCCAACTGCCATAAGTTCCAATAATTCAACAAGCACTCCAAAAACTCTCTAACTCCAAAATGTGCATACACAATAAAATGAAGTAACCCCCAAACAAACAAATAAACTTGCATAAATAGAAAAAGGAAGAGGAGGGTGAGGTGGCTCCATGTAGGATGCCACATCACTTATCCTCAACTCCACATCACAATTAAAACCTCAACCCCAATACACAATAAATTGGTGGTTGAGAGGAATGACAAGCCTCTTACACACACAATCCAAACCCACACCCCCTAAGGACATAATTTAAAACCCATGTAAGAAAAGTGTAATAAATGTCACTTTTTGTCTTACAAAACACATAATGGGGTCTATTTTTACCCCCAATCCATATGTATGGTGGTATAAGAAATTAAGAGGTGTGGGACAAGCTTAACTTGTCCCACAAGCCTCTAAAAATGGCCCTTAAGCCCAAATCCGAATTTCCCAAATAAGGTAGAGTGTACAACGCTCAAAGTCACTTACACTCAATCAAAATCACAAAATCTAAAAGACCAACTACTTTAATAAATGGCCCTTTTGTCACATCCCCATATAACTTAATAACATGATTAAATTACTTAATAAAGCACATTAATCAACAATGATTAAATAAATTACATCACAAAATAAATCACATAATCTCTACTGATAAATAAAAAAAAAAAAGGAAAGAATTACACATAAAGCCCATGGTCACAATTGGAGGTCATCCCCCATGGGGACCCCCTAACAAATTAAAACAATCAAAACACATTACACAAGTTTCCATGGTGACCATCGTTGTATCCATCTAGTATTCCGTTGTGGTTGGTATCCAATCCCCCTTTGATTGTTGTGATATAATTACCTACAAAATCACACAATACCTCCTTTGGCCTCATGTCCGCATCAAAAAAAAAAAATAAACTATACACACATAAATCAATAACCATAGTAATGTAGCTAAATGATCATCTCAACTAAATAATGCTATCATTTATGTAAAATTTCAACAACATCTCAATTCTATCCTTTTTTATCAATATCAACAAGATCACGAGATTATTTCAATGCTAAATCCTAGTCAACATGATGAGAATTCTGAATGTTAGTAATATATATGTTAACAAAAAATCATCATCATCAATATAAAAATGTCTCTCTATGCCTCTAAGAATCCACACAAATCATACTATGAATCACAATCCATCAATAGTCAAAATATATCTATCATCTAACATAATGCTGAAATAAAATGATACTATAATATCCATGTCCATAGTCAATAAGAATCTAAATAAAAATATAATAATTTTCGAAGAGGAGTGGGCACTACATCATATGGTGAAAAATAAACAACGAGACTCATCCTCTAAATGTTTGAGGGCATATAAATCAGTGAAAAATATTTTACAAGAGATATCGATGGAGAAGTACTCTAATAACAATAGTGTGAGTTGTGCAAATGAGAAAAGGGAATTTTCTAAGATATTGTTGTACTAATTGAGGGAAGGGTGAACTAAGCACATGGGGAATGTCCTCACCATGAGATCTTGGTCGTGAATGTTAAGATAACAAGCATGACAAAAAGGCCATTACATGTTGTTGTGGGTCCCCCTTATTGTAAAATTTTATTAATTTAGGGAGTTTAGAGTGTGGAGGATAATATTTTAAAGGAACATATGGGTTGATAGGTTTCTTGTAGATTTGGTTATAAGAATTTTTTTTGGGTCCCAAAGTGGCAACTTCAATGGTAATTACTACGGTTAATCAAATTTGCATGAGAACATTCTTAGGGGTTGTGTGTTTAAATAATAAGGAATGGTTTGATTATAGGTGTGAGAGCTTGAATTTTGATATAAGTGGTATGATAATGGAATATATTGAGAAGGAATACTTTTAGGATATTATAAGTGTATTGAGAGACCAATGGTTGCGAAGATTAGTTGTATTGATAGGAAAAAGAAATTGATTATTTGACGAAATGTTTTTATTGTAGTGGGATATAATTAGACTTAAGATCTAACTATATGGTGATACATGCATATTGGATATTTGGTCTAAAAAGGGTAGAGTACTAGAAATGGAACTTTTGTTAATAAGTGGGATAGATGTAAGGATGGTTAAGACTAGATTTTTAATCTAAGACATAGGTTGTTGTGAAGGGATAGAATGATACATGATTAAAATATTTTTAGAAAGAGGAACACCTAATGAGCTTATAGGAGGAGTAGTGGTAGAGGTTGTGTTTACTTTTTGTGGTCAGGTGATCTATAGAAGTAGGGGTTTGTGTAACTTACGAGATAGGTGATGAATCTGATGACACAGGTTCTTATTATTTAGTCATGTTCTCTAATGATATGGCGTTATGTTCAAAACTAGTAACGAGAGCGAATGAATGGGTTTTGATGTCCCTATATCATTCATAGAGGTACATAGAAATTCTCTCAATGATAGGTTGATAGTAAGGGTAAGATATATTTTAATAATTACATGTGTTGACCTCATTAGATGGATAATATTTCGATAGGGGATAACTTATATGAATACCTTTCTAAGAAAGGTAGGTACAAAGGAAATCGGGTGGGAATATAATAGCTCTACAAAGATTGGGTGCCACTATGAAAGAACTATGCATGATCAAGATAATGAGCTTCGATGTTGTAAATTGATTACTAGGAGAATTTTAAGGTTCCTAATATGTTACTAAGAGTGTTTGTAATGGATATGACATGCTTTGGATTTTATGAATATGAGACTGGGTTGATTTAAAGGATTGTTAAAGTGAATCTATCATATTTGAGATGTTTTGAAGGAGATATTGTAGTCTAGTAAGAATCATGAACTGAATAAACAAACAATAAAGAAAAGACATGATTTTTAAGAGAAACAATAGTCACACAATCACAAGAATGTTTTTTCTATATTTTCTCGATTATCTTAGGAAATTTGTAAAATGAAAAAATGGTTGAGAAATAACTATAGAAGAGGCTATTTAAGGCTGGTTTTAGGTGAGTTAAGGTTTAATTCCTTGATATAACCAAAGGTACATGAGGCCAAAGTCTCAGTTTGGTGTCAATACGAGGTGTGGTATTGGGGCATGCCCTCACTTCTTGGTCCCATAGTGATAAGGGTGTCAATTTCTTACCTGATATACTACCCACTACTTATTTATAATCGGATAAAACACCGAGTCAAATTCCCCCTTAGTGATAAAATCTAAGTAGGTAGACTCGAAAGAATTCTTTAGATGTAAATTTGATTTATGATTTTGTTTGGTTGTGTGTGAGGAGAAATTATGAATTTATTATGTTAACCCCTAATTAAGTTATGTTAGAAAGAAGAAAGAAGTTTCATTTTAAGAACTAAAATAATAGTTTGTTTCAATGAAGAAAAATCAAACAAAAGTGAGATGCTGAAATGAAAATGAAGGTAAAAAGATGTACATATGTTTGTTATTCCTTTTTTTTTTTTTTTCAATTTTACACTTTTGAAGAAATGATAGAAAATCACTCAAAGATGAAAATTTAAATAGTTTGACAAGAAGTAAAATAGGAAGATATAAAATCTAATCAAAAAGTGACTCACATCTAATCGGCATGTTTTTCACCTCACCGTGACTAGGAATCACACCCCTAGTATGAAATTATAGATATTTCGTTTATGTTTCTTTCTATCTACTCTAGGGATTTTATTGGTTTCTTCCTAGTTTTAGGCCACTCCTAGACTATTCATTCTAGTTGTTTTAGATTCTAGTTTATTAAAATGATTATTGTTATATCTAGGATGTTAGATCCATAGGTTTTATTAGGGAAGGGACCTCGCTAAAACCCTCCATTTAGAAATTATAAAAATGATAAAATAACAAAATATTAGAAGATGAAAGGGTTTAACGGTACTGCACCGACATTGTAGTGTCCGGATGAATGGTTTACAATGGATGTAAGGATCATTCCTCTCCAACGAATGAGAGAACTTGCATACAAAGAATACTAAACAAGATAGATATTAGACAAAGAGATGATGATTTTCTTGGAAAAATCAATCCAAGGAACCAATGGGCTTCCTCGAAGGGTGTCAACTCATTTTACAATTAATTAATAATTATTGCAAGATAATAAAAATGAAGGAATGACTAGAATTCCATAGGGATATAGATTGATAGGTGGACCAAGCAAGGGCTACAACAATCTCGAACTCCTTGAAGTAATCAAAATAGGATTTTTCCGCATCGTCACGTTCTTCTTGTATGACTTCAAGTTGGTCTTCAATGTCTTTAGCATCTGGTGTCAAAGCAATGGCACAAAGGCAGAGTTCATTTTGATGGAGAATTTCTCCCAAACAAAGGGATGTTGGATGATTCAAGGGTCGTATATTCTTGTAATTGGATTTTTCAAACTTGATACAATTATCTACATAGATACACAACTAGGAAAAAAAATATTATACGTAGAAAATAGATTGATACTTACAATGAGTTTTGATGAATATGATTAAAATGATAAAATGACAGGGATTATTGGTGATTTAGGAGAATCATTGGTGATTTTGACCAATCACCGATGCTTACTATGTAAAATAATAATTCTTTATTATAGTTTACTTATGTTAGGTATCTCATTTTGGATTGAGTTACATATACAATATTAGGTATGAAATTTTCATGACAACACTACAAAATTTCATTGAAAATGTAACTAAAAATATAAACCAACACAAAAAAACATCGCTTTTGTTTGTCGTCAATTAATTTTCGTTGGGGATTTAAATTATTACATTGCACTTTTCTATGACAATTTAGATAAATATAAGATGTGAAAAAATATGTAAAGATCTACTATATATCATAAAGTAGCTATTTTATGCTTGGGTATAACTAAAAGCCAAAAATTATTTTTCCGTACATAAAAATAATGGTATTTTAACCCAAAGATACCTTCATGAGGATCCATTAAAATTTCAACATTTAATATTAAATAAATGTGTATTCAAATGCATATAATATAGGGATAAGACTTTTCTTGCAACAGGTTTTCAATATTTTTTTACTACAAATTTAATGTAAGAACAATTTAACATGATTGGTTAGTTGCATCCTCAATCTTTTAATGAAATCCATCTGGAAATTATATTATAAAAATTATTAACTCCTCTATAATTTACTCTAAATAAGGTTAAAAATTAACTTATGGGTATGTTTGTAGTAGAGGAGAATTAAACATGGAAATCCCTTTAGAAGTCCTTTATAATAAATGTGCAATTATTATTTTATTTATTCATAATATTTATGTGATTGGCCTCTTTAAGTACATTTTTATACCCACATGTCATCCACTTATTATTTGTAAAGTGAGAAATCATATCATGTTCCACGATGTAGCTTTTCCAACTGTGCTTTGTTTCTCACATCCACATCTTGAATCTCGCTTTTCCCATTCACACCTTTCATAACATCAAATTTGCATGAGATGTGTAAACCGTGAATTAACATCACACTTTATATAATATATTACTCGAGGTGCATTTATCAATAAAATGTACCCTTAATACAACAATATTTATGATTTGCTAAAGTGGGTTACTTATATCAAGTGATTAATAACTAAATATGTAAGAGGTAAAATGTCAATTAGATAATGACTACACATAGATGTTATAATGAGACAAGTTAAATAAAAAGGAGTAAAACTAACCTATAAATTATTATCTAGAATAAAAATTATTCATGTTTTTTTATTATCGAAAAAATGGTTAGATTTTGATGAAAGGAATTAAAAGGAGATTGTTCCAAGCCTCGATCTCGGATGATAATAGCACACCACATTATATTTGCAAAATGAAGAGATAAAATACCATATATGAAATTCATCATAATCCATAATGCTCAATACATTACAATAGAATGACTTGAATTAATCAATAAGAAAGATGTACATATAGGAGGAGAGAAGTGCAACTACTACCTAAATCAATGGTGAAGAACTCCCACTAACTGATACTGGTAGTTAAGTTAACTCCAAAAGACTAGTAAGCTAACTCCACATAACCGAGAAGCTAACTCAACTAAGTACACATAAGCAAGCTAACCCAACAAGTGTAGATCTAACACAAGTGTAACAATTATCCTAATAAATAAATAAAAGGATAAATAATAACCTACACTAACACCCTCCCGTAAGCATAACTTAGGTGGGTGGAAAAGAAGGTGGGTCCCGAAAACAAGGCCTGATGAGGTACCCACATATAATAATCTAAAAATGGACACCGCAAGGTACCCAAAACTAGTAATAACAAAGTAGAGAGAGAAAATCCTCCTACAAGATATCCTCAAATCTCACTCAATAACTCATACAATATTGAAAAAGTGTGATGTGCACTATGGTTCAATCCACTACTCAATCATATAACTCAAAATCAACTCGACACTCGATTCACCGAATAGCTCCACGCAAGAAGACTATCAATGGAGTGATGTCAAAATATAAAAAACACCAAACATAATTTGATCAATCTGCTTCAAATAGGTGTGCCACGATCCAAGAACAACCAAGGCAACAAGGCAAGGATACAAAATCCAAATAAATAGAGTGCCACAATCCAAGAACAACCAAGACAACAAGGCAAGGACACTAAATCCAAATAAATAGGAGTGTCACGATCCAAGAAAAGCCAAGGTAACAAGGCAAGCACATGAAACCCAAGAAATAGTATCAACATGACACCCTCACATAATACTAAATGAGTAGAATGATACCACTAATCTCTATGATTTTCCATAATCAACTACTCAAACACTAACAAACTAACACTCGGCTCCACTAGAATAACTCCCCGCAAGAGAGACTTTCAACATGCCAAAAAGTGTCGAAAATAAAATCCAAAATATATCAACAAATAAGAGAGATATAAATGTATACACTCATAGATACAAGAATTCAACACCCCAAAGTTTAGGACGTCGAGCTCAACCGAAATTACATCCACAAGTGATCTCAACACCCTCCCAAGAATTGGCATTTTATAATTGAGAGCATGTAAATATTACAATGAGTAAAAGTACCTTTTACATTTGAAATATTTGTATAAAAATGTCACCAATGCGTATATCTCGAAAAAAATACACAATTTCAAAAAAAAGATCACCTTAATTCGAGCTACGGATCAAAAGTTATGAGCTCTAGAAGGTTTTGCTATTAAAATAATATTTTAATGTTGATCTTTTTTTAAAGGTACACGTGACACCCAAATGTCCAAAGGGTAAAAGAGTACATCCACATGATACATGCTTGTGACCAAAGGATAAAAGTCTCGCCCAAAACCTAAAATGTCCAGAGGGTAAAAGAATACATCTAGGGTACACGTCAATATCCAATGGATAAAAGAATGCACCTAGAGAGTACAAATCTACATCCAATGGATAAAAGAATACATCCAAAACTAAAATATCTAGAGGGTAAAAGAATGCATCCGGAAGGTACATGCTTATATCCAATGGATAAAAGAATGCACCCAGAGGGTACAGATCTACATCCAAATTTGACTATCTCAAAACATGGTTGAGTTTACAGTTGATTCTATGGTTTTGGCACCTTCCAAATCCAATGGCACACTCCGTTTTGCATAAAAATGCATGCAAATTTTGAATACATACAAAATAAACTCTTACTTGCAAAGAAAAACTTACAGATGGATGTTTACATCATCTATAGCTCTGATACCATAAAAGGAACAAAAATGAGATTGTTCCAAGCCATGATTTCAGATGATAATAGCACACCACATTACATTTGAAAAATAGAAAGCTTAAATACCATATATGGAAATCCATCATAATCCATAATGCTCAATACATTACAATACAATGACTTGAATTACTCAATAAGAAAGATGCACATATAGGAGGAGGGAAGTGCAACTACTACCTAAATCGGTGGTGAAGAACTCCCACTAATCGATACTAACTCCAAAATAATTAAGTTAACTCCAAATAACTAAGTAAGCTAACTCAACACAACTAGTAAGCTAACTCCACACAACTAGTACACCTAAGCAAGCTAACCCAACAAATGTAGGGCTAACACAATGTAATAATTATCTTGATAAATAAATAAAAGGATAAATAATAACCTACACTAACATTTGAAAGGGATCCAAAACCCCATAGAAATAATCAAAGCTAAAATATTACAAAGGAATCATATGACCATCTATCTACTTTGGCATCACAAGACTAACACTAACTTACATCCAAAAACTCTAACAACTCTAAAATCATATTTTGTTCTTTGAGCAAAGACCGTTGTCCTTATCTAAAAAAATCCAATCAACTATTTTTTTGAGATTGCAAAATCATTTTCAAATGTTTAAATATCCTCTTTTTCTGCCCTTTCCCTTCTCATTCGCTAGAGTCTATGCTTCCTCCACCGATGAGATAGGAAAAAAATTCTCATATCCACTTTTAACTTGAACCACTATCTTGTACTAAAGGTCTTGCTCCATCCTAAAATAGTGGACTCTACAAATCATGTTTTTTCCATACAATAGAAACATGATAAACCCTTGACAACTTCTCAAGCAACTATTATATTTATTTAATGCCCTGCTCGGCATCAACTTCTACCTCTGGTCCTTTCCCCTGTTGCTAAACGTCGATTGATTATTTGAGTTCCCTTTTGGTCGTTAACTTATTGTGACCTATTTTCAAAATTAGTTTTGAGTCCCTTATTTCCATCATACCTCTTGGTGTCATCGGGTGCTTGCTCGTTGTCGAGGGCACTCCGTAGCGTCGTCTTCAAGCGTCCTCATTTTGGCTAATCGTATTCTCGATTATTGGGTTGCAAATTGACATCTTGTTAAAAGTTCTAAAGGAATTATTTTAAAACCCTTTCAAAGGTATGTGGTTTTTTTAGGTAACTAAATTTTAACTAAGTTTAGTAAATTGTTTGGCCGGTTTTAGCTTGCGTGGAAAGTATTGTTCATGTTATTTGTTTTATTAATGGCTCCAACCACCATTTTTTTCCTTGGTCGACCAAAGCCTCCACGCAGGCTTTGTGGTTATAGAAATATTTTTTTGGTGAGTTTACTTTTAATCCTCCACCACCCCTACCACCCTTATTTCCCATTAGTGAAACCTCTTGTCCTTATTTTTGTCGGTTTAGGCGCTTAAGGAAAATCTGGTCATCTGATCTAGAAATTAATTGTTATTAATTATCTCTGTCATGGTCTTTCTTGTGACCTGCTCATGCAAATTTTTGGGGTAGCTTGATTTGTAAATGTGTTTCAGTAGATAAATATTCTCTGATGTTCCTTTTTTATTGTTCTTCTCTCACCCATATTCTTGGCCGTGTGGGTTTGATGGGAGAGTTAGTCTGTGAATTTCAGTAAATTCATTAGACTCCCTTGCTAATGTGATTGGCCGGTGAAGAGCCTCCTGCCCTTACTGCATTCTCCTATTTGTTCCTAACATGGAATTAAATGAACGTTTTAGCGCCCAACAAGCTCGAGGGAAAAGGAATTCAACCTCAGGTTACTGTTGTTGTCTTGTCAAATTGGTGTGCATTGTGGAAGCTTGGATTAGGCATGATAAGCCTAACCATTACAATATTTTTCTATTTTTAACAATCCCATGAAATGAATTGTTCTCTTTCCTGAAATGGCTTTTCGGATTGGATTTTTGTGGTTGTAATATAGCCGCTTTGATCTTACTAGTTGTCCCTCTATTTTTCATTGATTCTCTGGTTCTGAAGAAATTTCTTTCAAAAAAAAAAAAAAGATGGATGTGCGCATGGTTTATATTCCCTATCTTGATCATTATGTTTTGATGTATTTGGGTAATTTTCGGTTGAATCTCTTATGGTTTTATTTTAACTTAAAGTTGGTTATTCGAAAATAATTATAAAGAGTCCATAGTATCTTAAAATTTTATACAAACCAGTGATTTTTGGAAAACCAACACTCTGATACAATGTTGTGGGACTGATCCTTGACGAAGTTAACTTTTTTTTTGATTTTGGTTGGTGGAAAGTCATTCGAATTGTGTGCTAGTGTATAACGATTTTGTTGTTATATCTTTTTTGCGTCTAATACGTGGGTGATTAACCATTGCAAAAGGCGGGCATAGTAGTTTTGATGCTAAAATAGGAGATGGGTTCGATTTTAACCTAGTTTATTAATGGTTATAATCACTTTATTCTCGTCACAACTGTGTTTGAAACAAGATGTATTAACTTTTGAACTTTAATATCGAGATCAGATGAGTTTCCTAACCAATGTAATGAGAAGATATTAATGCATTTTATCTATATTTGTTTAACTCCAGTGGATGATTAAAATTGTTTCCTCTTTGGGTCTAAATAACTTATGGCATCCTAGTTAAGGGTTGCAAGATTATGGAAATGAATCTAGATGAGTGAAACTATATTCCATAGAAAATTAAGGGAAAGTTTTATTTTCTAAATAGTACTAGCCTGATTTTGGTTTGATACCAAAATGAGTATGGGGTTGGAGCGTGTATAATCTAACTATTGGTCTTATCAACTTGTTTACATAAAAATTATCTTTTGAGCTAACTTATGGGTAGTTGATGTTTGTGAGATTATGATTTTATTTGTATATCCTTCTTGGTTATCGAATGGCTAACCTATGTGCATTCAGTCTAGTTCTCTATTTTAACATTTTTGGGGAGTTTGTTAGGACTTGGAATTACCAAATTTATTTTAATGTATACCTATAAGTACAAAGCAAATATGGCTTCTAAGGACTTTGTTGATTAGGTGAGTTATACGAAGACTCTTTTTTTTTTCCTTAGTACGTACTTTTTGGGTTAAAATACATCATGGTCTTTCTCCTCTAATCGATACGTCTTCTTGTGCAATGAGAACTCGGGGTGCAATTAGCACCGGGGGATCACTACCAACTCTTTCATGCTTAATTTGTTTACAATTTCAGCATGAAACCCGTGACTCGATTTCATCATTAATCGCCCTTGAGCTGATATGTGTTGAGTATTAATTATATTTTGAACCAATATGTTTGGTGTGTATGGATAGTTGTAACCATTTTGAGGCTCGAGCGTTAAGTCAAGAAATGTCATTATGATGATAAAAAGGGATGTAGGTAACTATACTCCAATTGTTAATATATTTAAGGTACTTTCCTTTCCTTGACTTGGTAGAATTATAATGATCCTTAATTTGATTGTTTAGTGACTTTTCCTTTGATGGAAATGATGTCTCTAACATTATTCTATGAGAAAAAATTAATTGTTTAACTTTATGGAATACCAATTACTGTTGGTTAATAATATGTTCCTAATTATATTATAGAGTATTAATTGTTGGTTTGGGGTATTGATTTCAATCATATAATCTATATGATTACATGATTGAAATCTCAATACACCGACACTCTATTCAAATTATTGAAATTTGGTTATTTTTTTACCATCGTAAGTGTTATGTAATTTGTTAGATAATGATTTTTATTGATGGTTCAAGTATTAGATTTCAATCATATAATCTATATGATTACATGATTGAAATCCTAATGCACTCGACACCTCGTGTTTGACTTATAAGACCAATGGCTCCCACTTGTTTGATTGTTTAACTTTTGTCGTTTAGAGACAAGGTTTAAAACTGATACTTATGACTTCCTTCTTGTTGGCATTATGAAAATTTTAGCATGAATAAGAAATTGCTAATGTTTTAGAACTTGAACCATTTCATTAATTAGAAGTTTTCTTTCATGAGATTGTTAAATGTTAGCATACTATTTCAATGTGTAGTCTCATCATGCTTAGTTCTCGCGAATTGACTCAAGTTAATACTTGTGCAGATGGCTTTGTGAGTAGATGAGGGAAAGACTTGTAGAAAATTACATCAGTGTTGGTTATGAAGTTCTTTTGTACAAATGTTTTTATGTTGTAAAACTTTGCAATGTGTCCCGTGGAAAGTTCGGAAGAAGGCATAGTGCCTTAGTATAGTGTATCAGTGGAGTATTGTTATTGTAACGATTGAAACCTTGGCTTGTTTTGCTATCGTAGAAAATATAAATTTTTATTACCATTTTATGAGTGATTTTATTATTTTATATAAATTCTAAGAATAGTATAGCGTTGTTTGACCAATGTTGTTACTCTCTTGTTCCCTAGTGATATTTCCATAGAATTGTTTTCTCCCTTTTAGTTGAGCCGTGTTGGAAAAATAAAAAAAAAATGGATGAAACAATGTAACGACTCCAAACAATCACACACACGAACAACCCAAAGAAAAACAGGATAACTTTATTTTTGACTTTCTTGACACATAACATGACGCAACATGTCGTCACCTGTGATATAACTAACACCGTGAACAACTTGATACAAGGATGGCCATAAAGGCAAAAAGACGGAAACGTCACACATATAAAGGACATTTCACTTTTCTTTTGACAAGACAACATAGAAGTCTGATCACGAACACACTTACGGTTAGGGCCAACCACAATGAGATATTCTTGAGGGTTATTTATTTTAATAAGACATCTTGCAATTCTTAGCTTACGTTTTCAAGGAGACTCAAGATATGATTCTTACAATTCATCTTTACCAAGCTAAGTTTATTTTTCTTTACACTGAGTAATCATCTTTAAATCTTCTCTATTTTGTCATTTATTTGCTTAATTCGTTATTTGGAGAAAGGGGTAATTTAATTTCACAAGGCCATCTATTAACACCTACGCTACTAGAACTTGTTCATTACCTTGCTACAACAAGAATTCGTGTTCAACAAAATCAAGAGGAACTTACAAAGTATCCTGGGAAAGAGTTAAGGTCGAGTTAAATTCCTCTTTAAGATGTCATTAGTTATTACCAAGGTTTAATTGGAGCTTGGGGTTTTATACGTAATTATTAACGCTTTTACTTAGGCTTAACTGAAGGAGTTTATCAAAAGGAAACTACTTACTTTCAAATAGGCTGAGAGATAAATTGTGTGGTTTCTAAATTTTCTTCTCTTACTTGTTAAATCTTATTAGAAACTAACTATTTTTTTCCTTTAGCTTGTTTTAGGCGTTCACCAAAAAGAGTAGTGTTCACTAGTTTAGCTAGGGATATCAATTTATAGAAAAAGTTTACTTTACAAGGATAGTTTCACCTTTGAGTACTTCAGGAATCTCTTGTTCTCAGGTAAGTCATCTCTACATTAATTTATCTGAATATACATATATTTTAGTTAACTTCTATAAGGGTTAACCATTCCATTTAATCTTACTTATATCACATCATTACAAGGTGTCAGAGAGTTTTGACTTAACACTTTATTCTCAAAAACAAGGTTTTACAATACTTGTGCCAATGTAATGATTGAATATCATATCTCACCAAGGTAAGTAACTAGTCTAACAACAAAAGGGAAAGAACACTTCACCACGTAGTTTTCCAAACATACCAAGGCAAGAGATCTTCTAAAATTTTGCAAGCAAAGTTACAAAATTTACACCGCATTGAACTTTCTACAAGAACTTCATAATCAACTCGATGAAACTTTTACACTCTTTTCTTTAATCTACTCGCATAATCCATCTCGCACAAATATTATCTAGAGTCACCACTAGAACCAGCATGATAAGATATAAACCTCTCCTAATAACTTATGCCATCTAGTATTTAAATAAATGAAAGTTTGCAATACTCTTTATCAAGCAATTTCTAACATACATTTAAAACTTAGCTGCACATCTCATGATAATGCATTTCATACTCATTAATGTTCACTTTCTTAAGATCTGCTTACATAAGAACACCATTCCAAGAGACTAGATAAACAACCTTAATCATGCAATTAATCATACTTAAATTACAGTAAATAATAATGACGCTCACCTAATACCCTCGACCTACTTCACATATATAAGTGTCTAACAAGACTATCTTTCAATTAAATAAAAGCACCAACGACATTAAGTTTATATAATAAATACAAGTATCAATCTTACATTGTTCATCGATATTACCCAAGTATCAAACCTTCATAGATAATCAGTGGTATGTAAGTATAGTTTGGATATTTATCCCACAATTTTAAGATTATAATTATATTAACAAGGATTCCACCAATCCACGGTGTTCATGTATTATTTAGGTGTCCTTTTGGTTGCTTAATCCATGTCTTTATATATTTCTTCTAGTAAAGGGTCCAACTCATAAGAATGAGTTATGACCGATACTCTTTATCATCCGTTGGTAATATACCAAAGATACGTTTGACTAGCTAAGATATGCAAGCGCAGCCCAAGCCACTATGAATGCAAGTATCAACATTATCTCAACTCCTAATAAGATGCGAGTATCAATTTTTTTAGCTAAACATAATAATCATCGTAAATAATCTGAAATATTCCACTTGCATTGAAATAACATATTTATCCTTACCGGTTACCTGATAACATAATATACCCTGTTATCTAATTCAACCTCCACTTGCATACCCCAATCTATGGGTATTAATAATTGTTCTATAAAAATGAAGTTAAATAATTTCAGGTGGACTTATATCCTTATCAATACATGGTAAGCATACGGTTCCATTATGGTAGTATGGTTTACTTAAGGCTATGCATGACTCCATTTTAATCCAAAATTACTTTAACCGATCCAAAGGTCCAAGTAGTGCCTCAAAAATTAAGCCAAAGAATTATCCACACAAGATTATGACTTGTGTGTATAACATATTCGTAAAGGTCATAGAAAATCCATTAACACATGCTTCAGGAGGGTTCCAATCTAATAATAAGCTCATAGTAATAATAATAGCAGAGGGCCTGGTGAGGGGTTTTCCATAATCCCCAAGGTAAATGATAATCGAATGACTCAGATGGAGCTATCTAGAAAGACCAATTAAACTAGTATGACTCTCCATTAGAAGCCCCCAATTCTAAAGGGGTTTATATCGTTATCAAACCACATTAAAAGACAAACATAGTCTTCCAAGAAAATTCCCGTTTTCAAGCCATGTTCTACAAATAAAAACGATACAAGGGATATTCTACATCTCATACACACACCACAATATTTTCTACAGAAACCACTGTTCACAGGAATAATCATGGAAAAAAAGATAAACCAACTTTATAAGATCGATAAGCGAGAATCACTGGAGAGATTTCTTCTTGTCAAATAGTAATTAAGATAAACGGAAAAATGGGGAGAGAGATCAGCTCATGCAATTATAATTATAAGTCATCCGAAACCCATCTCTACAGAATTCAAACAAAATAAAATTTGCAGAGATTGATTTACCCAAATACTAAAGGAAATAAATTATTAAGAGAGAGGGTTAGGGCTTATCATGCCTGTTTGGGGCTTCCTCAATGCAGCCACGTCGAACCAAGGCTCAGGCAACAGCAACACAACCTGCGCAACTTCTCTTCCTTAGCCTGCTGAAGATCCATATCCTGTTAACGGCCATGCTTGGCATAGGAAAGGGGGTGATTGAAACATGCCTTCTTGGAATCCTCGGGAGCAACTCCGGGAAGATAGAAGCACTCAGAAGATGGATTATGTTGAGACAGAATAGGACTTTGATAGATTCCATTGTAGTGTTTGTGATGATTCAAGCATCTTTTATTTGAAGCCTCTTCCAGAGCATCATGAAAATCCATTCTCGGGGTACATCTTTTCTCCCCGAAGCTCTGCATGCCACCAAGAATGGTGAGGCTTTTGGCTGATAAACAGCTAGAACCTGTCTTCTTCTCAGTCAAACCATAACTATCAGCTGCATCAGAGCCGGTACCACTACTGGGTATTTCTACAAATCGATATTGATCAAAGGCATCATATTCCATTGCCCCCACACACCCATTCTCTGTGGAATCTGAAATTGTACTCACCTAATTTCGTATAAGGCCTCTCTAATATTTTATAAAGGTTTTCCTTGTTCTCTCTCTCCAGAAACATCATAGTCTCATTTTGGGAAACATCATGCCCTCTCCTTCGATCCTTTGAAATTGGCATTTCATAAAATAGATCCATTTTTCTGTCAAAAATACTAGGTGATTTGTCCTTGTTACTTGAACAATGAGCCATGCCACCTTGTCGAAGTGGATCAAAGCCAAGGTTTATCCAATTGAAGCCCGCATATTGGCTGCGCCGCTTCACCCTCACACTCCTCTTGCACTTGGGCACTATAATTTTCTACAATTTAGAGCTCCGCATCATTCCTTTCTGCAACTGAATATACAGGTTCAATTTCAAGAATTATACGCATCCGCAGTGGAGAAATTCGTGAAGCATCACAGAATGAACACAGAAAAAAGGGAAAATATGGTCTGAACACGAGTCTCCTTGTAACACTCTCACTGTCACTTAGTCGATTTTGAGAAACATATCTTGAAGGAGAATCCCGAACCAGAGGATGCATTAACATCAGTAGTCTCGTTTGAACACTGTGGTAGGGCTCTGCTGTGGATCCCCGACAAGAACACACCTCACAGCGCCCCAGGAAGAGGAGGTAATACGCTACTTCACCAGCTTGCGGCTTCATCTATAACCACCATATCTAACCCATGGCTAAAACTGGAAAACTTCCGTCAAAAGATTAAAACTTGATAGTGAATGTAATCTCAGCCTCACTTGCAAAACTTGCCTCAAGATTTGATCGAGCTTCTTCCATGTTAAATTCACCACCTGGACAGCGATTTTCCAAACTGAAAGGCAAGACAACTCAACCAAAACTTTATCTCGTTCTTCTACTACAGCTACAAGATTTTGCAATGGTAGATCATGACTGTGGTCACGTGCAACCAGAACATCAGGTCCAACACCAACGGTTTTAGAATCACCTGCAGCAGCTGATCTAGATTTAAGCCATCGATCAGATTGTGATTCAGGCTTGGCACCCAATTAAAAACATTGACTATATTGTTGAATGCGGCTCTTCCCTTTGTTATGGTGGTTAGACTAGAAAACAAGTGTCCTCCAAAAATACAGATCCGGAAAATCATTTTTGAGCCAGCAAGGGGGAACGAAGTCCTAGGACGTAGAGAGGGAAGATCTGTCCAACCACTATCCAACCACTCCTCACATTAACTCGGGTCAGATTGGATACGGCTTCAGGATCTTAAAAGATTGCTTGTATTCTCATGCAAGGAAAGAGTCAAGTCTGAAAGGGACGTTGGGGGAGTCACCTCACACTCACAGCCAACAAAAGAATTAACTGCCAGCATTGCGTGGCAGGGAAGGAAGATATACGGTGGTGGGTAGGAAAACAATTAGTTTCATTGGTATGCCAAACAAGGCACTACAAACAATGTATAGTTTCACAAAGGAGTAATGGTAAAATTTTCTCTTGAGATAACATGATGTGTTGTAAACCCTTCTAGGACATAGATCAATGTAATTTTAAGCATAATAAAATGGGTGGATGATCCTTATAAAATATTAATGTAGATGTGATCTACATGATAATATAGGAGTCCTTAAGTGATCAAAGAAGAAACTATATTTTGTAAAAAAAATTATATACCTTGTTACCCCTAGCTAAACTAATAAACATTATCCTTTTTATTGTGAGTTCTTAAATGATCTTAAGGTGAAATCAATTATTAGATTTTGGAAGATAATACAGTCATAATAAGTAGGAGGAGACTGATTAGAAACCATTCAATCTATCTCACCCGTTGAAAACGTAATTTGTATATTTTGTCAATCTCATCAAGAGAAGCCTAAGTGAAACCTTTAATCATTCTGGATAAATTCCTAGCCCAATAAAATCCTGGTTAATAACTAATGAGATCTTAAAGATGAATCCAATTCGATCTTCTTCCTCTAACTTCTTCCTAAGTGCTTTGTATTCTTCTCTTATTTTTGTTGTTAAACGTTTGATCCTTGCACAAGGAGGTTATAGTGCCAAAACTAAAATGACACTTTCCCAACCTCGGAGCTTCTATTCATCACCTTGTGCAATGGAGGTAGGAAACAAGATTCAGTAGCTTGGGTATGTTTATGTAACCTTGTGAGAAATGGAAAATGTTCTTTTAATCAAACGAATTAAGAAAGTTATTGACATATTATAGATGATCCTCTTTTTGAAAACTTGATCTTAAGCTAATTAGTCTTTAGGATAAAAGAAATAAGTTCACCTTTGTAAGAAGAATTGTTTGAATCTTCTAGATCATAAGTCAAGGTTTGAAAGACATTTTTAGTAAATAAATAACCTTAAAATATTTTTCTCTGTGGGATGTCCTTAACTGTAAGTGTGTATTGTGGTTGGTATATTACGTTGTGCCTTGTCGAAGAGAAAAGTGAATTGTTCATGATGGGTGTTGTATGATTCCTTGTTTCTATGTGGTCAATGTTGTGATAAACTTATATAAAGTTGGTTGTATCCCTTTATGGTCATCTTTTCATTGTGTAAACTCCAAGTAAGTCAAAAAAAAGTTTCCCGAGTATTTTTGGTATTGTATTTGTGTTTTTAGTGGGCGTCACAATTTACGCCACCATTCTCCATGGTGGTTTGTTTACTATAGTCATCTTTCCTCATAAGTTGTAATAGGGAAAATATCCATATCCGTTTCCATAAGTTTAGTTTACATATATCCATTTCCTTGCATCCTCTCAACTTATAAGTGTCACGAAAGAGAATTTTTCTACCACATTCTTCTATCATGCATCTTTACATTTAAGATAGGGACACTTGAAGGCCAAGTGATCAAATACAAAACATTTCTTGCACAAGAAGGGAATTCCTCCATGATGAAGGGTTTGATTCTAATATTTATCCTAAATTTTAAGCTCTATATTTTTATAAAGATCTTTTGTTATGTCCAAATTAAAAAAATTGTGAGTAAAGCTTGAGATGGGAAGTCACGTTGGTTTTCAGGTCAATGGAGATAATGTTTTCAACTATATTACTACTAAAGTGAAAGCATTATTTTCTCCAAAATTAAACTAGTAGATGCAATATCTTGAGCCATATATCCTGAGTATCAAGAAAATATTCAAAGATAGGATATAAAAAGGGAAACAAAGGTTTGACCTAAAAGTGGTGAGATCGGCACAAAAAGATTGTCAAAAATAAAGTTTGTGTCCATGATTAAATGGAAAAAGTGATGAAAATACCTTTTAGCGCGGGGTTAAATGTCAAATTGACATTCCATAAAGGGATCTCGTTCTCTCGAGATCCACAAATGAAGGATTGGTAGAACATGATAGAGATTACTCAAGCAAAGTATCAAGCCATTACTCAAGAAATATTGTTCTTTCTCCACAACCTCCTGCTCAAAGGTCATTGATGGCATAGATTTGGAATAGAAAAGGGTACGTAGTAATTTTCCTTATAACCCCTACAAATATGTATAGAAGTGACCGTTGTTTAGAGGGGGAAAATGCTAGTTCCAAAAGCGTTAACAATAAGGGTAGAGTAACATATTGGGTGTTAATATCCAAATTTGGAGAAGCCTATGATCTAGATGTAATCAATTCGAGTTACGAGACCAAACCTTATGGATACCTTTCGTAGGGAAACAATTAAATTAAAATTTAGGACCACCACTATGAACATAAGACTTAGACTAATGCACCTAGGCTCACTTGAATCCTTGCCATCCTCCTAGTTCCTTCCACTACCATCATCTCGACTAGGGCATGAAGTGACCAGAGCTTCACATGATTAGGTTTTTCGCTTAGCATTCATGGAGGCATAACTCGACAAAAAAACATGTCTCTACATCACATTACCTATTATATATCCATTGCCACTCTCTTAAGGGCACACAACAAGAGATTACCTCTCCTAGTCATGGGATCCTTCATGCAAACCTTCATCTTAACATTGAAATACATGCTTCGACATTATTAATAATTGATAGTCAAGTGATCTTTACACATTACACCCACCCAAATCTTTGTTGTTACAGAGAAAGAGGTTAGAGTATTAAAATCTGAATCCCATTGATCATCGTTGATGGAAAGCTACAAATGCGGTGAAACTCCAAATCTTTGAATTCTTGCACACCGTGAAACTCTTTCAAATTGGATCACAAATCACTCTCCAAGTTGAGTGAATTATGGTACCATTGTCAGATTGGATGGTTCGTGTCTCGAGCTCATAATGGAAAGAACAAGATAGGACTAGCTCGAGACTTTGCATGACAGACACTCGGGTGTCCCGCGGTGAACAAGCCACTTGTGAATATTTGGTCTTCGATCCTCCTTCGGTCCTTGGAGGCCATGAAGGTCCATGTACAATACATCATTATCTTCCACATCATACTCATAAGCGAAGGGTTGTGTCAGATTTTGACCCATCCATTTCAGCTTCATGTCTCCCTTAGAAAAATCAACTTACTATTTTTAGTAAGTGTGAAAAATCAAGTCCTCGCTCTTCAACTGGATGTTGCGGCTCAATTTTCCTCTTTCTCCCTACGTTCCTCGTTCCTTCTAGATCAAATTTCTATTTTTAGCAGGTGCTTGAGGGCCCACTTACTATTTTTAGTAAGTTCCAAAAATGTCCATTCTAGTGAATTCTCAGTTGTAGCACCTCCAATGACTTCGTATCTTTCAACGGTTCTTATGTCAATGACTTTCCTGAAATAGCAATTCCTATGTAGTACACCTGCTATTTTTAGAAAATTATCTTCCAAGTTGGATTGATGTGGAAAAAGTTTTTGATATTTTTTCTTCACAATATCACCCTTTGAAATTTTAGTCCATCCGCTTAATAATCCAAGAGATTTTAAAGTTTTAATTTTTGACCAAAAGTGCTTCTGGATGCGACAACCATTAATGGACCTCAAAATTACAGGTCTTTTTTTCTCCTTTGTTTGCAATGAAATAAATTTAATTATGATAGGTTTCTTCTTTTTTGCTTCACGTGCAATTCAACTTCATTTTTCCCAACGATTTGACAGAAATCATATTTTCCTTCGTTGACTCAAGTGGGATTTCTTCATTGTGGATGCTCTGTAGCATGAGGGGAGAGTTTGAAGGTGTCTTCTTGATGGCCTTGGGTAGAGGAATGAATAGAAAAATATAGCTTGTTGTTTCATGCATCCATTTGGGATATTTCTTCAACTTTTCATTTCATGGCCATGGAGTTTTCTCTGCTTCTCCTTCTTTGTTATGTGCTTCTCCTTCTGTGTTTGCTCCAATTTTCCTTTAGGACCTGCGTGCATTTTTGGGGTGGAAGAGGAGTACCTCTATGGTAGGTCTAGTATGAGCTTTACAATGGAGTAATGGAGGTGAGAAGTTACAGAGGAAGAATGGAGGAAAATTGTGCATGGTAGTGGAAGCACTAGAGCACTAAAGTGACAGTTAGATTTTTTGAATTTTTGAAATTATGAGAGGAGAAGATTCAGCACATTTTTTCATACTTGATGTCCTTGACCTTAGGGATGTGAGGGACATCAAATTCCATGGTGGTCAAGAGGAGGACACGTGGTGGTGATCCGATGGCAGGGAATGAAGGTGAGAAAAGCTACTTTAAAGCACTGGGAGTTAAAAGTAGGTCACATGGATGTCCAAAAGGTTCTTGATAAAGGAATGAGCACATTTTTTCATGTTTGATGTCCCTCACCTTAGGGACATAAGGGATATCAATTTCCACCGTGGTATTAGAGTTGACACGTGGTGCTTGATCTCATGACGCATGAAATGAATGCTCAAAAAAAGCACATGGGGCTTAAAATCGGTCACATGGATGTCCAAAAGGCTCCCCATAGGGGCGGGCACATTTTTCAAGTTTTGATTTCCCTCATCTCGGGACATAAGGGACATCAGTTTCCATGGTGGTCCTGGAGCTGACATGTGGTGCTTGATCCAACAACAGGGAATGGATGCTCCAAAAATGTACCTGGGGCTGAACTGTCAAGTCTGGAGGTCATATGAGGGTCCAAGAGGTCGCATGGGGTTGGGTGTATTTTTCAAGGGTTGGTGTACCTGACCTCAGGGACGTTGGGGACATGAAATCCTACCAGGCTCCTAGTGTTGACACGTGTCCTCCCAAAAATGACTAAGTCCTGAACTGCCTTTGAGAGGGTAACTTAGAAAGAAGATAACTTGAGCTCCTAGTGGAATTTCCTAGTAAAATTTTATATGAAAATTTTTAAAACCAATGGTTGGGATCTCATGTCTTGATTCATCCATATGATCCCTTAAAAATCGGATTTGTGATTTGAGACTCCACTTGTACTTGATAAAAACTACCTGAAAATCCTATGCGCCAAGGTGTTGTGAAAAATATTATTTCACCATAATGTAGGTCTTGAAATTGTATTTTTAGAAATGTTTTGTTTTACTTATAACTCCATCTAGAGCTCGAGAATCTTCTTTTGAAGCCCGACAACTATTTTAGGCTTGTGTACTGCCTAGGCTTGTGAACCCTATTTTTATTCAAACTGCTCCAAGTCTTTCAAAGCTTCCCCAAACCTTCCAAAATAATTTCCATGATGTTATAATGTCTTCAATTCACCTCCATGTTCAATTTGGCCCTTCGGCCTCCGCTCTAGGTGGTTGGTCCAGTCCTGGGAAGGCCAATAATAGCCCTTCCCAATACTGCCATAAGATAGCATCTTTTCATAACTCCTTAAAATCACCTAGGGGGAATGAATAGACTTTCCTAAATCACCTAGGGGACCAAACATCAAATAAGGGGTGACCAGACTAACGATTTGCCCCGGGTGCCTAGGAATGATAAACCATAAAAATTTGGGCACGGGGTATAGTTGTCATGCTTGAAACATCCAATTTTTCTGTTGCACATTTGCATGACAACAAAAGAATTTGATGAGGGACAACACTCAAAATACAAAATAGTTGCTATTTAATTTTTTTGTAAAGTCAATCTTCAATTCTATTGCAGATCCTAAATTTGACATCCATTAAACCATATAATATTTGTATTATAACAAAAATTCATTTTCACCTAGATTGATGATTCAATTTAGAGAGAAGTTATTTGATAAAATCTATTTGAATATTAAACCGTCACTATGTAATACTCGCATTACGAAAAGAAATCATTTTCACCTTGATTGATAATTCAATTTAGTGATGAGATTGCAAGAGTCACCACGCATCGTATTTATTTAAATCTATCCTCTCGAGTGGATAAAATATTAGAGGAATCCATTAGTAGTTAAAAGGAAAATATATATTTAAAATGAAGGGCAACAACTTGATGACGAAGCTTCAAAGCCGTGAGATCGGAAGCATTGCGAAAAAACCCGAGAGCATAAAAAATTCTGAGATTATGTTCAAGAATTTCAAATTGCAGGGAGAGTTTGATATTTATGATCCCAACTCGCCTTGTTTCGTAAACGCCAATTATTATAAGCCAAGATCGAGGATTGTGAAATTTTATTTTGCAGAGGATATCATATTTGCTTGGGAAGCACATAATGTTTGTGCAGCATTCAGTGCAGTTACAAAAAAAGACTCTGCTTCTTGAATCGTACGTTTGACGAAGCGATAGCCCGCCTGTATTATCACAATAACACTGCTTCTCTCATCATTGTTTCCGAGTTTAGAGGAATTAACATGATCTCTGTCCACATCCGAGCAACACCAATTAATGATATCAGGAATGGTCGACCTGAAACTGGTATTCAGGTATTTGCCACGCAGTTATTTGACACAGACATTATAAGAATTGACTATGTACACGCAAAAGCGGTAACCTATCGACCTGGAAGTGGTATTGTCGAGGTGTTTGATTTGAACAACTCCACAAACACAAATAAAATGCTGTATTCCTTTACCCACAACAGAATTGAGCAAGTGATATGCAGTGGCGGCGTAATGATGTTAACATTTAGAGATGGTAATGTGATCCATATTCAGGTCTTATCTACGGAGGATGGGAGACTTTTGAAATCGTTAGATTATAAACTACGTAGCAGAAACCCAGAGGTTTTAATTCAGATGTTTTTTGGAAACGTTTTCTTAAAACAAGGAAACGGAAACATCCAAATACTTAATCTTCGCACTGAACAACTGTATGAGATGAAGGAGACGGGGTCGATGAATCCATCGGCTGTTTCTATATGGGAGAAGATGCGGTTAATTTTGACAGTCCGTAACGGCACTATTTATGTATGGAGTTTGGAAGGAGAAGAGCCAAGGAAGTATGATGACCACCTTCCCCGGGGCAATGATGAAATCATGTGTACTCATGCAGATCGAAATTTGATTATTTATGTCCGTCCTCGTGGAAACGGCAGATCATCGATTACAGTGAGGAACATTTTGACAGGGAGGCGCATTGCTGAGATTAATTCTAATGGATCAGTAACTGTTGAAGCAGCGCTTCAAGATATCACTGCATTGTTTTATCACTGCCAGAGAAATGAAATTTACACGGGAAATGTGCAGGGCCGAATACATTTTTGGTCAAACATGCTATCGCGGCTATAAACTTGTTTAAGACGCCTTTGTAACTTGATACTCTAGCCATAAGGAAACAATGAATTGAGTCGTTCCATAAGGTTTTCTGCAAATAAAGGTTTACTAGAGATAATATCTTATGTTCCTATTTTGAATTATTATATATTGTTGTTTCATTTATATTGCTTTGTACTGTATAGAAACTTACATGTGTTAGTTCTAGATGACTAAAATAATAATTTTTTATTTTTTTAATTTTTTTATTTATTTTTTTGTGAAGAACATCAATATTTGTTAACATGAAAGTTCATTTAAGACCTAGAATGATTAAACACAATAGTTTGTATAATGATAAATAATTAAAATGTTTATGATGATTTATCATTTATCATAAATGTGTAGACACTACCTAAATTTTGTACTTTGTACTTGATATTATTTGACTTATATCTTTTAGTAATGAATTGTGTGCACAAAACAATCTTAAAATATCATCCTATTATGTCATAAGGATTGTAATTAATGCATATTTTCCTCTTTTTCTTCTTAAAAACTACATAAATGATCTCATTGCTCATGTAGACATTAAACTTCCTACTAGGATCTTCTATATTTCAACATTTCTAGTATAATTCTATCTTTTTGGACAATATCATATATGTTGGTTGAAAACATAATACATTTAATATAAAGCAAGGTGAATCCCTTATCATATGGTCGTAGGCAAATGCTCAAATTTGTTATGTTTATCCTTATTCCCTTCCTAGTCAACCTTAGTAAAAATTTATATCCCATGTCCAATGGTATTGAATTATGTTAAAAACAATTATTTACTCACCTCATCGACTTGGTATCTCCTTGACTACCTCAAACAATTATAATGCACCATTTATTCTTCATATTCAAATCTTAAACAAATATGTCTTATATCTCCTTACTCCAAAAGAAAACATTAAGAGAAGGCTCTACGTGAGTTTGAGTTCTAAACCATGATAGGTGTTTCAAAAGCATGTTCTTTTAAATAGAAAATATCCTTTTTTAGATACAAAATTCTTTGGTTTTTTCCTAAAGCTATCATATACTCTTATTTTCTTAAATACATTATTGGTAATTACTTCTTGGACTTCCAACAAATCATTTTTGTTCCTCAATGTATCACAAAACCCAAAATCGATAGCAGAGCCACAATTTGAATATCCATCTAAATTGAAATTTGTTTCCCTAGACTATTTTAACCTAAAATGTTGTGTTACTTTGAGATATCTAAAGTCTCTCTTCGTTGCAACCTAATGAATTTCTTAAGATTGGTATATGTTTTGAGAAAGAAAAATAAAAGTGAAATAAATATTTGGTCTAGTGGTTGTCACCTATATCAAAATTCTAATGAGATATCTATATGATCAACATCTATAAAGTATTTGGTATCTTATGTGATCAACTTTTATAGTTCTTCTATGGGCATACTAAGAGGCATATAATCTCACTTTTTGAATTTTTTTAGAATTGTTAAGGTCCAAAATTTAAATTTACATATAAAAATTATTTAAATAATGTGAAATAAACTATAATAAATAAATATAATAATAAAAATTCACATGACACTAAATTTATGTTGGAAACCCCGAAGGTAAAACCTACGTAGAAATAGATTTCTATTATAGTGAGAAAATTTTTTACAACTCCAAAAAATACTCTCCTTCACCACTTCTATCCACAAAGATTGGCTTCATATATATACCTACAAATTCATCTTCATTAGGATATAACTTAAGATCAATATTAATGAAAAGTACCATCTATCAGATGAAATATATATGTATCTCTATATGCTTCACTCTCTTCTGTTGAACTAGATTATTATCAAAATCAATACAACTCTGACCATCACACAAAAATGAGTAGTTCCCGTAGCTTCCATGTGAATTTATTAAAACAACTACTTTAGCCACATGACTTATTTTGCTACCTCTATTGCACTAAGCTATATTATGCCTAAGTAGAAGAGATGAAGACTATGTTCTACTTTTTCTGTCTGTAAGTAATGGCACTTGTACCAAACTTGAACACATATATCCAGTTGTATATTTTCTATCTATCACATCACCAACATGGTTAGAATCACAATATCCATATAAAAATCATTATCATAATAAGCATAATATAAATCATTATTGATTTCACTTTTAGCCATATATGAATCCTACATTAATAGGTTTAAAATCAAGTTGTATACCAAATTTAATGAAAATATGTTTATAATCAACCATGTCATATTACCAATATATTGAATTTTTGAAAAAATAATTTTGATATTTCAATCTCTATATCTTGAATACAAACACAAACTCATCCCTAACTATTATTTGATGTGTGTATAATACTATTATTAGTATTCACATACTAATTTAGATTTTATCTACTTCAAAAATGTTTTATTAACATATATATCTTCATTATCTGCTTTAATCCTTTTAATTTTATGATAACACTAGTTTTAAACTAAAGATTTGATTGTAGATAGTACATTTGATTTTTTTAATTAAATAATTACAAAATCATACGCGAATAATAATTAAATAAAATTTAATAACACACAAAGAATATGTAAATGAAGGAACTTCTAAAGGTACTCTAACATCATTGTGGACAAGTTCAAGAGGTTCTGAGGAGTTAGCTTCATGATGACTATGGAAGGGGTTTGCATATTTCTTACCATCTAAGCACCTTTCACAATTTTTCTAGGCATTAGAGATAGGAGTTATGCTAAAAATAAGGGTAAGGTGAGACATGTCATACATGCCCCTAAATTTAACATGACCCACTCTTTTATGCACCACAACTGTAAATCATTCTTATTTTGAGTAGAAAGACATGAAGTAGATGTAAACCCTTTAGATCCATATTAACCATTCTTTTGTATTCCTTCTGTAATAGTAACAACTAACTCTTTTTTAATAAACCATTTATCTTTTAGTAAAATTACAATATAGTTGTTTCGAGTTAGTTGTGAACTTAAAAGAAAATTTATTTCCAATTTAGGAACACATAAAAACATCATTTGTAGAATTGTTGCTAATTTTAGCTCCTCCTTGACTTTGAACATCAAGAATGTAATGATCACAAAGCTAGGGTTGATCATTAGAATATTTGATTTCAAATAGAATATCATATCTATAAATCATGTGTTTAGATGCACCGTTATCTAATATCGATTTGTTTTTAATTTCACAAGAACTAATGCATTATAAAAATCAACAAAATTAGATTCTTGATTATTCTCTTTATTATTTTTTTGATTTTTGATTATTTTTATTTTCTTTCTAACTTTTCAAATTTGGATTATTTTTTTGTGGAGGAGGATCCAATTAGAGTTTTGGAAAGATCACATGAGAAGAAATTATTTACGAACAATTTAACACACAATAATAATTGATATTAAATAATTACTTCTCAAAATTCATACTACAAGCACCAATATAAATAGGAAATATCTCCCCTATAACTTAGAAATCGAGTCTATAATAACTTAATAACCTATGTGAGTTGTTTCTAACTCACTCAAAAAAAAAAAAAAATATTGTTATTTTTTGTTTTATATAACAATAAGAACATTTTACTAACATCATAATAATTGTACATACATAATTATTATTTACACACATACACATGGAGCACTAACAATAGTTTTCCTAACACCCCCTTTAGTGCGAACATGAAGAAAACCTTCCTTATACTTGCACTTGCTCATGATCTAGTGATTTTCACATGATGATCACAAACCTAAAGGATGGTTTTACAAATGGTTGACCAAAACCGAGAATGGCAGCTTTACATTGAGTACCGAAAACCACAAGGTGATGGTTTTTCTAATGGTTTTTTTAATGTTTTACCAACAACCAAGAATGGTAGTTCTACAATTGGCTTACCACAAACCATAAATGAATTTTTTTAAGTCGTTTACCTACAACCACATCATGATGTGCCAAGTACTATTATCATCTCTCATCACATCTTATTATAGGGAATAACATAGGAAAATATGCTCACATATTACAAAAAGAGAACTGGAAATGGAACATTGGATCATTTTCCCCCCTCAATGTGAAATTACCACTTATTTAAACATCACCATTGACACATCTAGAAGTAAACAAAAAACAAAACAAAAATGTGTCACCAAATCTTTGATATGGCCTCATCGTTGTCAAATGATGAGAGGTCATCGATTGACCTCTAACCTCTTTTTACCTCTATCCTTCGATGTGATCTTGCTAGTTCAGCTAGATAAAGCTCTTGAGACTCAAAATTTCACCATCTTCTATCAACGCAACTCCCCACCATTTTTTTCTTTGGTTCTGAAATTCCAAAGTGGGGGTCTTGGTGTGGAAAAACCTAATGGAGTCAAGGGGAGGTGCCCTCAGAGGGGAACAGCTTTCCTTCATTGCAACCTTCAAACTATTTATTGATATGCATAGAGATCTTGGGTAATCAAAGAGAATAGATGATGATTTGAAACAAAATCACCGATGATTAGAATAATCGTTGGTGATTGTAGGAATGGTTGAGAATCACTATCAAAATTAAACAAATCATTCTATATCTAAGTTTTTACATGTGTTTGAAGTTGTTTAATGGAATATTGTGAAAATATGAGGATGTGTAACTACATAGGATGACTAAAACACACATATTTTAATCCAAGGAATGAATGAAGGCATAGATACACATGGTGTGGGATCAACGTTTTTCAATCTCAATGAATACTGGTTATAAATTTATATACTGATTATGGTGAAAATTCTTTATTAGATCCGGATTATAAGAATTGAATCCTTCACACTTTCTCTATAATAGCAACACAAAAACAAAACTACAATGGAGATATAATTGATATTAGAAACAATTCTCTATTCTAAAACATGTATATTCATTTAAAATATATAATCAGTTTGGGGTAATAAACAATTGGGTGTGGTTACCCTCAACTCATATTAAAAAGTCATTGTTTGTTGAAAATCCTTCTTTGATATCAGATTTTGAGGAGGATCTCGAATAGATTTGTAGAAAGATCACAAAAGAACAAATAATTTATGAACAATTTAACAAACAATAATAATTCATATTCAATAATTATTTCTCAAAATTCATACTACAAGCACCCATACTAATAGGAAATATATCTCGTATAATTTAGGAGGCTATGAAAAGTTACTAACCTACGTGATTTGTTTCTAACTCACTCAACAAAATATATAATTATTATTTTTTGTTTTATATAACAACAATAACAATATACTAACCTATTTTACTAACGGATAATAATTACATACGTAATTATTATTTACACACATACACATGTGGATAAATAACCATATTTTTCCTAACATTTTGTTTACCCTACAGTCTTCCTTTTTGTGACCAAATTTCCCACAATTGTGACATTTTCCATGAAAACTAACTTTTAGGTGATTATTATCTCGCTTTCTTATCTTTAATAGGGGGTTTAAAGTTTAATTTGAACTTTTATTTTGGTTAAGTGAAGAAAAGTTATTATTAGGATGTCGAACGAGAAGTGCATTTGTGGGATTATCATTCGAATCAAAGTTTGTCATGATTTCATTTTCTTGAATTAGGAGATCACTTAGAGTAAATAATTCTAGAGTATATTGTTCATTCTATATTTTGAGTTTAAATGGAAATGAAGTTCCTAAATATTTCATGGATGTTCATTTGAATAATAAAGTATAATAACTTGTCTTGAATCAAATTACAGTTACATCCATCTAATTGAGATTTAATGTTTTTAATTTTTTCTAGAAAATTAACCACTTTTTCATCTCCTTCATGGGAGTTTTCATTAACTCAAGAATCAATTTTATAATTTTTGAAAGGTGTGTACCTTCGTGCATTGATTATAGCTATTTTCGATCTTCTCTCGACTTTCATTCTTTCGATGTATAATAGAAAGTCATATTTCATGCTTTGTAGTATAACGAAATGGATTTTTGGGCTTTCTATTGAAATGCATTTATGTTATTTTTTGTTTCTTGTTTATCAAATCGACAAATTCTTTGTATCATTTATGACAATCAAAATCTTACGTGTCATGAATTCTTCCTTCAACTCTATCTTATAGGCATCTTGTAGTTAGTCTCGTTTAACACATGTGTCTTTTCAATAATAAAATGATTCAATCATATTTTTAATGAAACTTTTAAAATAAAATTAAGAGGAAAAACATATTATAACGAAGGTGTAGACACTACTTTTTAACCCCTAGGTGACTTGACACACATTATCAATATTATCATTATTATACTTATCCTAAGTACATTATAAATTACAATGGTAAAGTATCACAAGTATTTTCATCAAACCTCATTTACCCTCCTCTAACCACCTAAAAATGCTAGCCTAATATATCCTACCCATCCTATCCCCCCTAACCTCTTCCTACCCAAATTCCTAACCTCCTTCCATTCGTAAAACACCCTTAATCCTCGGATGGCAAGTGGTTTCAACCATTTCACATTTTTTTGTTTTTCTCCTTTTCTAAGAAAATCAAATGCAATATGTGATTAAAGTAGATATTTGCAGGCATTGTAGATTTTATTTAGCCACATTTTTCATCCATTTCCTAGTTATTCATATGTTGGATTGGAGAACGCACTATTATACCTTCGTATAATACCATTACACTGGGATCATCAACACCCCGCATTCAAAGTATTTAAGAACCTCATCGAACACCGAGCAATCTTGTTTTGGAGCTATATCACTTGAAAAACATCTAATAAGGTTATTACAATATGTTTTTATCTTTATCAAGTATATTTTGCATTTATTATAATATTTTATCACCATGTACATCTTTAATATCCACTTCACGTTATGTTTGTCGTTTAGTCACTTAGCCAACCTTTAGAATATTTATAGTTTTATATAGGGATCATCATTGATTCTCAATCGTTGTTGATTAGTATCTATAGCCTCTTTGTTTTCCATTAATGCTTCAAACACATTTGAATCTCTATTTTTGAATCTCATAGGATTCTAGAGTTCTTCTAGTTTGTCTTAACACTATCAATCTTCATCTACCATTTATTTTGTTTTATCAACATTTTTATCAAAATACAAATTTAAGGCCCCACCAATGTTGATCCCTGATCAGCATCAATCCATATATTTTTTATTCATTTCTATAATCTATCATATTTTCATGAATCTATCTTAATCTAGTCATTTTTTTTTGTAAGATGTATATTATGTAGATGACTTTTATAGGTCCTTCACACCCCATCGCCAACATATATATGAATCAAATGTCAAATAAATCATCCCCTTCGATCCCTTTACCTTAAAACTAACCTTTTCTACTAGGGATTGATCATCCTTCCCCACATCACATCATCAACATCATGTCAAACCCTTCACATATGATTTCTCATTTTATATAACCAATCATTCACAAAAATATACCTTCATCGATGTGCTTGGAAATGTTTCAGATTAGGATGCTAAAAACAAAGTATACATGACTTCATCTTTGACCAATCTTGATAAACCCCATGAGAAGTTCGGACTAGGTTTGGATAAACCCTCCCCTTACAACTCAACGATCACCATTTCTTAACCCCTAATAGAAATAGAATTATCATCTTCACTTGGTAACTCTATCGACACCGATGACACTTCTTCCATCACTCATGACCTTTTTTGGTCAACACGACCACCCTTAGGACCACTCACTTATCAAACCAATGATGACACTAAGACTCTTCCACTTTTTTACCTAAAATGAAAGAGGAAGACTCCCCCCATCGACGCGTTCTTCAATTCCATGAAGACAAGACCATTATTTTATATATGGGGAAGAGGACCATTATATTCAAAATATGATACCACCTAACACATTTACACTCCTCAATGAATCAACTATTGATGTTAACAAAGGAACTTCAAAAGACCCTCATATAGTCAAAGTTGGTTAGTCTTTATATTCGAAATAATTGCAATACTTTACCAGTTCCTTATTAAGGCCATCATATGGTCATATAGTGATATGTTGAGTATTGACCCTACCATTATATTATTCACAACATTTTCTCAACCCCTAATGGAAATTTTGTCAAAAAAGAGCTATGTAGAATGCACCTCTTATAACCCTAATCATCAAAGAATAAATACCACATCTACTTTCTACCAAGTTCATATTACCCATTGATTATCTATATTGACTATCTAACATTGTACTTGTAGCCAAAATCTCTGGGAAAATATGCATCTACACAAAATTCCAAAATTTAATCTTGTTTGTCTAAAAGAAAACTTCCCTTTTCCTAATATCAACTAAATTATTGATCTAACCATAGGCCATGATATGGTATATCTTATGGATGGATTCTTTAGATACAATCAAATCCTTATCATGAATGAAAACCAATATAAAAACTCATTCACTACTCTTGGGGAATTTTTATTATCATGTTATGCCCTTTGACTGAAAAATGCAGGGGCAACTTATCAATGTGTTATAACATACATCTTCCATGATCTCATTCATAATACTATAGAAGAATACATTGACGACCTATTAGGTAAATCTAAGCACCAAAGAGACCTCCTTGTTGTCCTTAATGTCATATATGTTTGTCTTATCCAATAATTACTACATCTTAACCCAACCAAGTGTGTATTCATGTACTCATCAAAATATGTCAAAGGTTTATCATTTCTATTGGGGGCATCAAAGTGGACCCTACCAAAATCCCATTTATCATTGAGATAACCACTCCTCTTAACATCAATCAAATTTATTTTTCTCCAAGGTAGATTTCAATCATTCTATTGTTTCATCTCTCAACTATTAGACCATTTTTAACCTTTTCATCCTCCACTTAGAAAGGATATCCATTTTAAATAGGTTCATAGCTGTCACAAGGCTTTTGATGACCTCAAAATATATATCCTATTGTTTCTCGTGCTCTCACCTCCACACAAGGGGTAGCCATTTTATCTATACATATCCACTATTGGCCATCCATTAGGCACTATGATAACACATCAAGATAAGTAGGGTAGAGAACATGGTGTCTACTACATAAGACACACCCTTTATGAATATTAAATATGTTACACCAAAGTATAAAAGTTGTGTTGTGCCTTGAAATTTGTGACTTCCAAGCTTTGAACTATCTCCTAAATCATAAAACTTACGTCGTCACTAGTTTTAATCCTCTGACATCCATGCACTCTATACCATATCACATTGATCGTATCACTTGATGGATCATGCTCATGGTAGAATTTGACCTATAATTTGTGTCACATAAATCTATCAAAGGGAAAATCATTTCACCAAATCACATAAACTCCCCTTATCCGATAATCAATTATCTCATTAAAATTTTCAATGAATCCATTAAAAGAATCGATCAAGAATACAATCCCATTAAATTACACTCTTCTTTTATGGTTCCAAGTGTCGATAAGGGGGAGGTGTTATTATCATCATCATACCTCCCCAAGTGAATCCTATCCCCTTATCCTTCTAACTAAATTTTAAATACACCAATAACATGGTCGAGTACAAATCCTTGTCATGGGTTTCCAAACTACTATCATGATATGCATTTAAATATTTGACATCTATGGATAATCTCAACTCATCATTAATCAACAAAGGAATTTTCCAATGAAAAAATGAGATTTAAAAAAATATATAAAAGCATTGTTGAATTCCTATTATAAGCTTTTGATCAATACATAAACCAAATCGTTCCTTGTTTATCCAATAAATTTGTAGGCACCATGGCTTCTCTTGCATCACTTATTCCATTATAAACTATATATTCCAACATGTTTGTTGTTGTGCATTAAATTTTACCAACTATCTCACACAAATGAACTCCCTTATGTTAATCTCATCGAAAACAATCAACTAGACATTTGGTACAAAAATTTCTATGACTACCTCTCTCAATCAAAAATTCCCTCTAATCTATCTAAAAACACTAAACCATATTTTCTACAATGAGTTAATCGATATACCATCATAGGTGGTGTCATTTACAAATGTTGGTTTAATGGCCTCTTACTCTAATGTCTGAAATCCCATGAATCTACTAAACTCATCCAAGAATTTCACAATGGTATATGTGGTGGAAACTTCATTGGTTTGATTTTTTCCAAACATGTCCTATGGATGGGCTATTATTGGTGTACCCTTAATAAATATTGTTTTTCATATGTTAAGAAGTTTGTTAAGTGTCAACAACACTCCAATATCACTCACATTATGAGTCATCTCCTATGAACCGCTTAGGATTTGCGACATTTCTCACAATGGGGACTTGAAATCATTGGCATTATCAATCCTTGATTAGCACAATGACATCACTTTCTCACCATTTCTACTAAATACTTTACTGAAATGGGTGGAATCTATTCCCAATCTCTACCAAAGCCAATAAAATCATTGACTTAATCCAACATCACATGATATATCACTTTGGCATTCATCATAAGGTACTCATAGATAATGTTAAATCCTTAAAAAAATTCAAAAACTTTGTGAAACATAAGAAATCAACCTTATCTTATCATCACCTTAATATCCATAAGAAAATGGTAAAACAAGTCAAAAAAATCCTCATGAAAATCATTGATCAAGTAGGAAGGAGTTGTCATCTCCAAATTTTGTTTTCTCCTTGGCCTATCAAACTAGCATCCATACTCCCGTAGGTGTTATGGTCTCTTCTCTTTATTTTATGGCTCTGAGGAAGTTAAAACCCTTTAAGTTTAGATTCCATGTCTCCACGTATCCCTCAAAGATCTTATCTATGATGATGATTATGATAAAAAAATACTTATCAAAACTCAAATTGCTATATGAACTCCACCTAATATCCCTTGAACATCATCATTTCTATCAAGAATGCATCAAAAGAGCATATAAAAACATGTCAAAGAATGTGACTTCAACATTAGTGATCTTGTTCTTAAAGAGAATCAAAATGTCACCACACTTGAAAGGAGTAAATTTGGAAATATTTCCCCTAACTTGATCATTTCATAAGTCATCACTCACAAATATGGGTTAGGATCCTATCAGCTAGCCTCCCTTCATTTTAAACTTGAAAAGGAACCCTTAAATTCCTTGCACTTGTGGTCATTATATTGTTAACACATCTACTTTCATGACATTAGTCACACCAAATATCTCATTGCACCACTAACATTTCATACACTATCGCAATGTTTTATAAGCATGTGGTCCTCCATCGTATCCTATAATCACAAACTTAAAGATAAACACCATGACTCTTTTAATCACATTTTCTACATGGACAAGTTGATCCTTACCAAGAACTCTACAATAATTACTTTAACCTTACCTTTATCTACCAAAACTAAAAAAATAGTAGGGGCACACATGTGTAGTTGTAAATACATATTTTCCCCTCCAAAAGTGGTCTACTAGACTATCCTCCTAGTGTAAATAAAGTAAAAAAATATCTATATGGATGCACATTATCAAAAATATTGAATGATCCCTCGAAGGAAAACTATTAATTATATTATCAAAATACAGATGATCCCTCAAAGGATAGGCACATCAATAAAAATATAGATCAATCCCTCAAAGGACATCTATTTAGAAAATCAAATTCAAAATCCTGTAGACCACTCCCTAGGAATATTTCTACTCATAAAAAGGATTCTTGCATTGATTAGCCTTCATATAAAATTAAAAATATCAAAAATCATCATAGGAAGGATTTCCTCATCTATAAACTTTCTCATTATAGGAAAACTTCCTGCATCGATCACTTTATGCAATAAAAATCTGGATGGGGCATAATCCTACAAGCCATCTAATAAGAACCTATTCCCCCCATAAAATTTACATAAGTTGACCCTTCACTTTTTGTAGGGAGGTATATAAGCTCATTTTCATCTATATACATGATCCTTCATGTGACTAATTATTCTTAGAACTATATGTTAACATTTTTTACAAGGCCTTAAGTGTACTATCATACATAATTTACCACCAAATCACATATGTATCAAATCTAGTTCAAAAAGCAATACATTTCATATTTATTCTTAACCATGATTAAAGAACATGTTAAAACATACATGAAGATCACTACATTTTACATCGCATCATATCAACATCTAAACATCACATCAACATCTATGCATCTAACATCACATCAAATTCATCTAAACTATTCAATATTTCAAATATCTCATTGGAAATGCACATATGGTATCATATCAAAATAAATCAATAATAGATGGATCCAAAATCATATATATATATATATATCATTAATAATGTTTGTACAAAATTCCTCCAAAAGGATCATATACAAACCATATATATACGAGTCATAAAAATCCAAAAATTATGTGGTGAAAAAAATCAAGACAAAAGTAGCTCTCCACCCCGATATCCTTCAGCTCCCCCATCTATACATGGATTTTTTTGAGGTTGCACGACACTCCGATTTATTGGTGATGTATCCTGTCAACTCATCTATTCTAACTTTCCTGTGCTCAGCATGTTGGGGTGTGGAGCCTATTTTTGGTCTCCTCAAATCAGTATTGAAGTGTGGAGGTCGAATTTGGAAGATGAAAACTCATGACCATTTCTTTTCCAACCATGGGAAGATGAAAAGTCATGACAAAATCCAAATGGAGCATGACTCGATCAAACAAGCAATCGGTCTAACATGATTATGTTTTTCCCTCCTACAGGACAAACTCAGTTGTTCACTTTCCAAACCAATACATTAATTAACTTAATTCAAAAAGAATGAAATAAAGAACATCAACGGGAATGATTGGGTTCATCCAAGATTTAAGAATGACAGTCCCAAAGTTACCTAAACATACCATTGTTTCCATGAAATTTCCACAGCTTAAAGAACTCAAAAGGAAAGGTACGATCAAAAATTCATTCAGCTTAGTATTATCAAATGAATTCCAAATTCCATTTCAAACTCAGGAGTTCTTTCGCTAGTTCCCCAAAAGAAGATACTAAAACCAAACACACGCTTTAAAGAAAGAAATATTTCTAGTTTCCCTATGAATTCATACTTTGTCAAACAACACTAGCCTAGTTTGTCTATTCCACATTGTTTAAACACAAGTTCAAGTTCATTCTACAGAGGAAAGTATACAGTACTGCCCCAAGGCTGAAGTACAAAATCTGGACAAAACAAAATACATTCCACAAGAGAAATCTATTCCTTTCTCCTTTTAAAGACCCAAAAATTCATTCAAATGAATCTAAAAGAGAATACTAAAACCCAACACCAGTATTAAGCTAAGCAAGTTTCTATAATACTCATGAACTCAAAAGAAATTGAAATCCCAACTACAAGGACTTACACAACTCCATACAAAAGAGACATATAGTTTGTGATCATAATGAAGAACAAATTATATGAAACAATCCTGAACTAGAGGTACTAAATCCTTCCAAACAAGATTCAGTTTATGAGAGTATTCAACTCTTCTCTTTTTTAAAAACCTAGAAATCAATTAAAAAGGATCTAAAAGAGAGTATGAAAACCCAACACACGTTTAAGTCAAGCAAGGTCTCCACATTACCCTCAAAATTGACTAAAATAGAAATCACAACAAAATGACTTCACAACACCATCTAGTACATAAAGATTGAGACAGAGAAGGTAGTATTTCTAATCAAATAACTCAAGAAGAAGTACGAATGCAACATTTCCAAAAAATTCAAAAACCATTATCAACTATTTCAAATGAGCTCTAATTCATACTAATGAGTAAGTAACATTATACTATCAAACTAGAGGATCCATATTCACAAAACAAGACACAGTTCCATAAAAGGTTCAACATCCTTCTAACAAAACATACAAGGCTTTCAAACAAGACGCGGGTTACCTAAAGCGGAGGAGAGTAGAATATCCTCAATGTTTACAAGCCATTACTTTCTCAAAGTAAATGGTACAGTTTGGGACATAAGTACCACAATCTTTCTAACTCAAGATGTGTCCAGGTGAAGAATCCAAAAGAGACTCTAATCAAAGCCATTTAATCAAGCTCTTTTCGAGCAGATAGTCCCGAATATGAGTTCAAACCACACAAAGCTTCGAATACAAGTTCATAACACACAATCCTTGAATACGAGTTCAGTCTAAAACACAAAGCCTTGAATACAAGTTCAGAAACAAACATAATGCTTTGAATACAATTTCAGAACACACATGCCTCAAATACGTGTTCCACATGCATATCACCATTGAACTTGTGCAGAGATAGAGCAACCAAAGACTATCATTATCATGCAATGGATTCATATCCAAAAATTGTAGGGATTCATACAACCAAGAAAGTAATAACCAGACAAAACATGAAAACATTTATCTCATGAGAGGATAATTGTTTTAATGAAAATTTAGAAGAAAGCAAGAAATATTAATGGGTAGAGCCTATCATGCCCGATCGTGCTTTTGCCAATTCTCAAGGAGACTTTCGGTGGAGTTACCAACTCTTTTTATCCTCCACAAAGATCAACAACCAAACATATTTTTTCCAATGCCTCATATACTTTCCTTTGATCAAAAATATACTAGAGAAACCAAAAATAGCCACAAAGTAAATTCAAACTGCTGGTTCGAAGAGCCATATAGCTCCATGCAGAGCAAAAATTGCAAGGCATGCAAGACCAAACAACCTCCAACAAATCTTCCCTCATAGTTTTGAAGATGGTTTGGACGCAAAAACTAAGGTTCATTAATGCAATTACTCCCCAATATCCCACCTATCTCTCCTCGCCACCCTCCTACAATTAGCGAAACCCATTTCGACTTCCGCATGCATTTCCAACTTTAGTGAAGAATCCACCCGCTTTACTTGCCTTTGCAAAAACTAGCAATACTTCCCATTTATTCAACAAATCAAATCAAATAAATGCCTTTGGAACCATCACCAACATGCCATACAACCCTAGGTCCCTTTCAATAGTTTAGTATAGATTTCCATAGCTTAGGATATAACCTTAGTTTAATCAAAATCATTTCATAAGTAATTTCCACCTTAGGTTAGATCATTTCACAACCAAATAATATTAGGTAATAGGTTAAAAATAGCCTAGCATTACCTTAGTTATTTCTCCCTTATTCCATTTAGCACAACAACTTAGGTTAGGATGCCATCCCAACAAAATAGAATATGAAGCTTAGGTTAGATTGTCACCCGAATAAGTAGACATAGCTAGGAAGTAGGTGCATTTACCTTAGTTTAGAATACCATTAGGATAATCCCTTAGGTTTAGGATTTAGATTCCCTTCATAGTCATGAAGCAGGATTCATTCCGCTTATGTCGTTAAATGTCCTAAAGAGATCAATCCCAAAGATCCAAGCACAAACATACAACCGAATGCAGGCATGATCTTGCAAGACCAAAGAATTTGTAACATACAAAAGTTCACCTCTACTTCTCTTAGGATATGAGTGTCAGCTTACCATTCATCCCGGTAAGGATATTTAAAACATTCCTTGGATCACTGGAATTGATCCAAGGATGAGTCAGTTAAAAGAGATAAGTTTGCAACCCTCAAAACCAGATTGTAACTCACCTATTAGAAGTGAAAATGGATTCTTGCAAGCCATATCATTTCAGTCTAATGAATCCAAGAGTATAAATGATTTATCCATAACAAACATGATTTTCAACAATCAAGGGAACACACCTCATTCAAGAAAATCACATGCCAATGCTTGCAATGCAAAAGAGAAATATAATAGTTTGTCAAAGGTGTTACATATGAGCCATAAAGGCATGGAGATCATAAAGAAGGATTTGGCCAAATATACGTAAACAATGTTTCGAGTTTTGTGAGGACCGCATATGGGAACATAACTTAAGTAAGGTTTCTCAAGGTTGGACCTATTAAGAAAGAGAGTAAGTTAGAGTTGGTGCATTCTCATGTGTGGGGCCGGCTAGGTATCATCTCTTAAGGGTTCAAGTTATTATGTTACTTTTATTAATGATACAACAATGAAAGTTTGGGTTTATTGTATTAGAAACAAATCTAATGTATTTGACACTTTTTTAAAATGAAAAACCTTGGTTGAGAATGAAACATGTATTATGCTAAAATGTCTCAAGTCGGATAATGGATGGGAGTATTGTAGCAATGAATTTGATGATTATTGTTCTAAGAATGGAATCTGTAGAAAAAATATAGTTCCGGGATTGCATTCCATCCATAGGATTTATCCATATATTTTGCCGCAAAGAGAATGGGGAGTCAAAAAGGATGAATCGAACAATAATGGAACATGCTAGAGCATGAGGTTAGATGTAGGATTGCCTTTTTCTTTTTGGGCGTGGTGAGCACAATTGTGTACTTGATAAACAAATGAGGACCCTCAAGTACCTTGGATGGAGGCATACCCGAGGAGGCTTGGTATGCAAAGAAAGTTGATTATTCATTTCTTAGATTCTTTAGATGTGAGGTGTTTTTCCATATGTACAAGGATGATAGGATCAAGCTAGAGGATAAATCAAAAAATGTAGTTTCATTGGTTATGGTGTGTGATGACTTTGGATATAAATGTTGGAATATTAAGGACAAGAAAATAATTCGATCTAGGGATGTGGTCTTTAATGAGAAATTCATGTATAAGCGTTATAGCAGTTGCAGGAAAACAGGGAAGAATCTAAGAAAGAATATCGAGTGGTAGAGAATCTTCTAGATGGGAAAGCGACACATGAATCTGCTTGTGACACCCCCTCCACAATCAAAAAACTCCTCAATAGGAACCCCAAACTCCTATATTGAGGAGGTCTTCTAGGGTAAGAAGAGAACCTGAATTTATTTCTCCTTCTCTTTATTATTTATTACTCACTAACAGTGGAGAGCTAGAGAGATTTGATGAAGCAATGCAGGTAGATGCTTAGGAAGAAGTGGGAGTAATCCATGGATGAGGAGTGTTAGGCTCTCATGGATAACTAGACATGGGATTTGGTGAAGCTGGTCGAAGGAAAAGAGCATTACATAACAAGTGGGTGTTCGTAGTCAAATAGGAAGAAGGATGAAAGAAAATATACAAGGTCCGGTTGGTGGTCAAGGGGTTTGCACAAGGAAAAAGGTATAGATTTTGATGAGATTTTTACTCGTGTAGAAAAAAATGGACTTCTATTAGAATTGTTCTTTGAATAGTTGCAGAAAAAAACTTACACTTAGAGTAGCTTGATGTAAAGATTGCATTCCTCCATGGTGATTTAGAGGAGGATCTATATATGCAACAAAACACGGCTTGACAGGTAGAGATTTTTTTGGTATAAAGGGCTACGAGGTCAAAGGTAAAGAAGAGATGTTGTGGAAAACCCAGAAGAGCTTGTATAGCTTGAAACAAGCTCCAAGTCAATGCTATAAGAAATTTGATAACTTCATGACGAAACAAGGTTATATTAGATGCCATTCGATCATTGCGTGTATACAAAAAAATTAGGATGACAGTTATATTATCTTGTGTTTGTACGTGGATGACATGTTGGTTGCAGGTAAAAACATGTAGAAAATAAAAGTATTCAAAATTCAACTAAGTGAATCCTTTTCTATGAAGGATTTGGGGACAATGAAACAAATCCGGTATGAGGATATCTCAGGATAGGAAGGAACGTAAGCTACCTTTATCTCAGGAAGAGTACATCAAGAAGGTCTTGGAGAGGTTTAATATGCGCAGGATTTTAAACCGGTTGGGACTCCATCGGCATGCCATTTCAAGTTATCAAAGGAGAAGTGTCCCCGAAGACAGTAGTAGGAGAGAAACTAGATGCCCAAGGTACCTTACTCATCAAAACTGGTTGGAAGTTTGATGTATGCCATGGTGTGCACTAGGCCTGATATTTCTTATGCAATGGGAGCAATGAGTAGATTTATGAGTGATCCGGTAGAGATCGTTTGGCAGGGTAGTAAAGTGGATCCTTCCAGTAGTTGAGAGGGACCGTGGGGACAATTTTGTGCTACAAAGGATTAGACACAAGTTTGTGTGGCTATGTAGATTCAAATATGGCTGGAGATGTAGATAGCAGGAGGAGCATGACAAGTTATGTTTACACTATAGGTGGGATAACAGTGAGTTGGATTTCACGACTACATAAGTTGGTGGATTTGTCAACCACAAAGGCTAAGTATATGTTGCTCTAACGAGGAAAGAAAAGAAATGATTTGGCTACAAAAATTGCTTTAGGAGTTAGGGCATAAGTACGAGGAAGGAAATTAGCATAGTGATAGTCAGTGTTATACACCTAGCTAAGAACTCTTCTTTCTACTCTAGGATGAAGCATATATAGTTAAGGTACGATTTCATCAGGACAACTTTGGAAGAAGAGAAGTTAAAGCCGAGAAGATACATATCACTCAAAATCCTGCATACATGATGACTAAGGTGGTTAGAAGGGAAAATTGAAGTTGTGTTTAGCTTTGGTTGGTCTTTAGGAAAACTAGTGAAGGGCTAAGAAGCTTTCTCAGAAGAAAACTAGTCTCCAAGTGGAATATTGTAAGGTTGTGGAGCCTATTTTCATGTGTGAAAGTGTTGAAGATTATACACTAAGAGTACTATACACTTTCCATGGTTGTCTTCTTAAAAAATTCTAGGGTTCGGGGTACAACCCGTGAGAAAAAAAAATGGGCCTCGAAAATACATGCCCAATATACTAGGAAATGTTCTTTTCTCATATGGGTGGGATTTTTACCCATATGTTTATGGGACAATTTGGGCCCTTGGTTTTGATACCCATGGTTTTGTAAAACTACTTAAGTAGTTGTCTACTTATGTTGTTTTTGTGCATATGGTAGGTATTATGTAACATTACAGAGGTGTCTGAATTCAGGTGTGAATTCTATAGAGTTTGTTGAGCATAGCTCCAAAGAGATCACAGGTATTGATTGAGAGAGTGGTGGCTTGTAATAAAATCTGACCAAATGATTCTTGTTGAAGGTAGCCCAAATTTGGTGAACCAAGTTAAATATTGTCTCTATGTTGTGTTATTTTATTTTGCACTTTTATTTGGGATCTGTAATATTTTCTACATATTAGTTTCTATTGTTGTGATTCTATGAGAGATTATTCCATATATTTTATCCCTTATTTCCTAACAATTTGCTTATGAGACATTTTGTTGGGTGAAGGTTGTTTATTTGGTGGATAGGTTCTAAGTTGGGAACCGAGTATTATAGGTTATACAAATGCATGGAGGATACACGCTTAGTGTGAGAGATAAGGTGGGCTTCTAAGGAGATAAGGTAGATTAGGTAGTTAGGCGAGAGCATGAAGATACCTCCTTCAATGAGGTAAGGTAATGTGGTAGCATGCATGGAAAAGTATATAATGAGCTAGGGAAATTAAGTGGGTTTAGTGGGCAGGTTGACGCGATCTACCGAGTTGGCTCGACCCACCAAGTCGAGTTATCCACTGAGCTATACAATGCAATACATTACAGTATATTTCAAAGAACTATAAGGTAGTCCCACATTCACCCTATTAATACAATCAAGAGCATATATACATAGAAGCTCTGAAATGGTAATATGAAGATTGGAGGCCAAGGCACCCCTCCACAATCAATTGTGTCGAACCCGATTGAAGGCCTCCACCCGAAAAATAGCTAGGCCCACCTATCCGCAATCAAGTGTCAAAGACCGACATCAAAACCAAATTTTTACTTCATATCCATTGTGCCATTTGTTGCAATTTCATTTTTCTACTTGGCAGATGTGCATGAGTCCGTGTCACCTACGTGCATTTGATATTTTTGCCATTTTCCCAAAAAAAATTTCAACGGGCCATAACTTTTGCATACATGCTTTGTTTTATGCAAACAAGATACCACCAGAAAGCTCTAATTTTTCTCTACACAATTCAACTTCTTGTAAGTGATTTTGAGAAGATTTTAGATCATTTTTTCTTAGTGAGGATCCTCTTGATCACATGGTCTCGGTTTTTAGAGAACGTCTTAGTGACATTGGTATCCGTAATCCTAAATTCCCATTTTGTTCTAGAACTAAATATTTTAAGCATTTGTTTTTGTCTTATCCTCATGCTTAGACTATCTCGACTTGGATCCAATTTTTTTCCAACCTTACCATCTAGAATTATTTCACTTGCATCTAACTTTGTTCGTAGATTTCAATCCTTGGCCACATTATATTGATACTCTTTGGCATTTGTTTAGAGCTTGTATTCTTTTTTATATTTGGAAAGCTTGAAATGCTTTGATATTCCAGAATAATGAATGTGTTTCTTTCTTTTCCACTAATGAAAAATTGGTTATTGTGTCTATTGTGCACATACATATTCAAGCTCAAGATGAAAATTTTTCCCTTGAGTTTGCTCTTCTGATTCAAGACTTACTTATTCATCGGGGAGTGTGCCTCGCATGATGAATCGGGTCCCATTGGATCCTTTTTGACCACCAACTCGGCCATCTATGTCTCATGGGATGCCACCTACAACATCACATAAAAAAATCCAATCTCATATCCATTGCTCCACCTCTCCTTAAGGTCTTCATTCAACACCATCTTCCTTTGCATCTTTGGGATGGATCCCTCCTCCAAAGGGGAAGGGCATTGCTAGTTCTCTAAATTGGTGCTCTCCACTACCTAGCATGAAAACTATGGTCGGCTATCCGCCCCTGGTCGGGAATAATTGTCCCATCACAGATGCAGGATGCTTGACAATGATGGTTGGTAAGTGGATCCTCCCTTGTCTAAGGTGAAAAACATAGTTTTTTATCCCTCCCCGATGATCATCCTCCTCCTGGAGTGGCAGCTGTGTGCCTAGTATTGTCGATTTTATGTAGTTCTTTTTCACTCTTGTTTCCCTTTGGGTATTTTTTTGTTGCCTAAGTGGCGTTTTGTGGGATCGTGAGCTTTCCTGCTTCCCGCTAATGGAACTCTCTTTTATTAATATTAATATAAGGGCATTTCCAATAGTAATTTTTTTATTTTATTTGGTTCTAAGCTAAAGGCATAGTCAAAGTCACACTCCAATGGATAGATAAGATACGGATCGAGTGGTGGAATTTAATATATAAAACGATGCATAAACAAGCACCAATTCCTATTAATATAAAATAATGCATAACCAAGCGCTAACCTTGCCAATTAAAGCACATAACATAAGCGGTAAAGCTGAAGGCCAGTTCAATAAACTAGGTTCCACAAAAATACTAGTGGTTAGATTTTAGAATGTAAGTTTAAACCAACTAGCTTAAGTGGATATTGAATGTGGATTTCAATGTTTATTAACATTATGCAACACATGGTCGTGGCCATTACCACTGCTCATCGTTCTCTACGTGACACTGATCTTGGTAGTTGGTACATAAGATTTAAATAACTACGCCGAAGGAATATACAGTTGAAAGGAGTCCAGCCTCCACTGACAAATTGCAGAAAATTAATGGCCTAGATTTATTCTTCTATTTTGCGTTGAAATCAAATAGTGGAAACTGGTCCACGTCAACGGGATGGTGATAGGAGGATGGATCCTACGTAAGCCATGTCAATCTGTCAAAGCCTCCCATACACTTGCGATCGCATTTTTCCTTCTGAGGAATCGATGGCGAGATCAAGCAATGGCGAGCTACTCAGATCCTAAGCACGGAAAGCCACTGCTCAGAACACCTCCCCAGTCATAGCCACGGCCAGGAGACGCATTTTTCCACACTTCATTGAATCTGAAACCGTTTGATGGAGGAGCCAACGAAAATTTTCAAAATGGACTCTAGCTAGACATGAATCAAAATTGTAGGCAGACAGTTGCATGTCAGCAAAAATTCAAATAATGGAATCACATGGAGTGAAAATGCAATTTGTCCCCTTTCAAATTTCAAATGGAGCCACATCCGGTGCCTAAACTCTCGGCCAAAAAAGAAGAAATACCAACCACACAATTTCTGTCATACTTTACCCTCCCAATGAAGAACAAATCCAAAAAGCCTGGAATTTCAAATTATCAATGCCTGTCAAATCAAATTTCGTTGACGGCTTATCTCTTTCTCCTGACTGTAAATTTCAATATTTTTATATACTTTGTTTACATACACATAAATAAGTTTTATATTTTTACATATTTTATATATTTATTAAATACTATATAAAAATCATACGGTTTTCTAAATTTGTAGCCTGTCATTGTCTACGATTTCCTAAAATTTTCACCGGTAATATACGATTAAAATCACAAAAAAATGGCCCACAGCCTGTCAATTTCCAGGATCCGAATATTTCTATTTAATTTTATCTTCCCAAAAAGAAACGAGGTTGGGAGGAGTCCATTACATTTTGCTTCTACGCGTAGCGTACTCGCCCTTTGTTGTAAGTACTTACTCGGTTTGTTTGTTTGATTGATTTATTTAACTTGCTTTCACTCTTAGCCAAATTCCTCAACCTTACCGCTCTACTTTCGCTCCTCCCCTCCTCAATTTGTTGTATCATTCACCGCACCATATACACTTCTGCCACTAGATCAGACTTTTCAAAGGCATTAAAACACCATTTTTGTATGATATTCAAAAGGGTACGAGTGGGGTTGAGATCGTGGGTGTGCAGATCGACCGTAAATTGATAGACATAGTTTCCGCTAAGCCATCTCCCAATGAAATCTTGATTATTTAATATATACCATTTAAAATTAATTATTTAATTCTTGAAATAATATTTTTTAAATATAATTCTTCAATTATATTTATGTTAGATATATTTATACATTTTCAATAGTTTATCACTTAATAGTATATAATATTAAATTAAATATTTTGATTAAAATTTTATGAAAACAATTTCTATTACATTTTATCATGCATTGTCATCAAATTTATGAATTAATTTCAACCATTCACAATTCAATCGCTATTCCTTTCCATGAAATATTAAAAGTGATCGAATTTAATTTAGGGGTTTAGGGTTTAAAGAATATTTTGTTGTTTTTGGCCAACTTGGTGGGGTTTGTAAAATAACATTTTTCTCTTCGACAGGAGGTCGTTGGTTTTATTCCTTTATGTTCTAATAGGATGACTGTGGCATCACGAGTAAATGGAAGCTAGACTCAAATCCTAATGCATCGTTGTACATTCCGTTGGCGTATTAGCAAGTGGAGGATTTTTCGTCATCACCTTAGTCAAGTTGTCAACACTATCAATGGAACTACACAATGACTAATTACGTCTTGTGAACAATAACCATAGGACTTCAATGCATATTTGAGAACTCTTTTCCACCGTCAATTTTTGGGAATGTGTCAAACAAACAAGGATTCACTCATATAAGATTTTAATTTGAGTATAATGAATATTTTAAATTGTAATGTATATATTGTTTATTGAGATTTATATTTGCCCCTCTTTATGAGATCCTTTGAATATTAAAATAGGGTATATTGTTATTTGTACAAAAATTTATTATTAATTATAAATAGGTTTTGAAAAAATGAATATATAAAATATTATAGACAATTCTTTAAATATTGTTATTTGTATAAAGAAATTCATAAAGTTCATCTAAAAAATCATTATTTTAAATTATATAAGGGGAGAGCGAGGCCTTCATTTTGACACCGTATCGTCATATATTATCCGAAAAACCAAACATGGGGGCAATGGACAATTCTAAAAAGGTTTTTAACATGTTGTAAAAGGGCAACTTAAGGTCGTTGTGTGTCATCTTCAAAATGCCTTCCATTTTGATGGGGACATCGGCGATGCTTTCTGTGCATACTGGGAACCCCTCCAACATCGAAACGAGATCTCCACCAGGTCGATTAGGTACAAGAAACAAGAGGACACCATATACGATCCCTATGCTTCTTTCACTTGCAAAGACATCTCCTAGCAAGGAAACAAAGGTGGCGGAGTCTGTGAGTTTGGGTATAAATATGGACCGGTACTTTCATAGCTAGATTTCTTTCTTATGGAACATTCATTCTCATAAGAGAGAACATTCATCGAGGTCATGGGTGTCCTTGTTAGTCTTTGAAGGGATCCAATTTATAACGGCCATGAGGAAGATGTCGCTTTGATGCCCAGTAGACAGTATTGTTTAGCTCGAAAGAGGCTACCTTTCAATGGTTTCTCAGTTGGGTGACTCCATTACTAACAAAATTTCTTATTATTTATGATCTATAGAGGAAGATTCCTCGAGAAAGAAGACCCCCTCATTGCTTGGAGATGATGTTATGCATGGCTCTCCATCCAAATTTAGTTCTATTCAAAGCAAGGTTTTTATATTCATTTTGTGTATGATTTTATGCATGAAACTCCATCCAAATTCAAATTTGACTCCTTCAAAATATCCCTTTGCATTTCCATCAGACATTTCATGTACAATTTCTAGTATATAATTCAAGTATATGTTATTTGAATACAAGGTGGTCAACGAACGATTAGCATGGATGTTCGGTTTTAATTAAAATATATGTCATATTCAAATATGGAAATGTATGTATAGGTTTAGGGTTTTAGGATTAATTAAATAATTGTCATGTTTTCAAATCTTGTACCAAACCTATTGAGTAATGAACCAATAGAAAAATTTATATCCCTATACACTGGATGTTTGTCTCCAACTTGGAAACCTTCCCATAAACATGATAAAAAAATTCCTACACAAATTAGAAATAAATTTCCTTTGAATGTAGAGTAGGCCCACTCCAACCTTTTGAAGACACCAAATTTGAAAGGGTTAATAATTTTATCGATACACAAAAGTGAGACCAAGAAAAATAAATTGAATGGGGTCCCATTTTGTAACATCGGGGTAAGGGGGAGGGTTAAATCAACCCCAACCAATTTTTTTAATGAGTAGTGCACACTCATCGGGCACTAGATTACATAGATAGTTGACGTCTCTACTCACACTTCGTAGAAGTATATAGAAAATTTACATTTACAAGTAAAGGTAAAACTAAGCTAGTGATCACCTTAAGCCTAAACAACTATGAGTAAGGGGAATCCACGTCATCAAAGTCACCCAGGGTATGTTCCCGCATCAACAATTTTGAGTCTCCTTGTTGGATATCTCTAGGCCTTGCACTTAGCAAGACTTGATCCCCGGTGCTCTATTGAAAGCCTAACAACATCACCAATAGACCAATTTTTGATCGAACTATTAAATAAATAAAATTATTTAATGGATTGATTTTTAAAACACTCTAGCACCATTTTAAGGTCCAAGCATTTAAATATACATAACAAATTTTAATTAAATAAAGTGAAAAAATGATACTACATAAATACAATAAACACATTACATAATACACCAAACATAGGTGGAAAACCCTAAAGGCTAAAAACAATGTTAGAAATAGATTTCCATGATAGTGAGAAACTTTTTTACAATTCCAAGAAAAACACTCTCCTTCACTACTTCTCTCCATAAACACTTCCCAGCTTCTCCCATGAATTAAACTAACCAAACTCGAGCACCATATTTAAATAATTTTTACCGGTGTGTATTCTCGTGAAGCACCTAACCATGTTTAATAAAATTATCTAATAATCAATTTAACCTTATAAATTGAAGTTTATAGTAAATATCTAAAAATATTAAATATTTTTATTAATTAATTATAAATTAAAGTTTATAACTTAAAAACACTTAAGAGGGAATCAACCTTAATTAAGATTAATGTTCTAACAAGAATATCACCAATGTAATTCTATTGAGTAAATTAGAAGATATATTTTGCTATTTTAATTACTTCAATACTCAACTAGTAATGACGTTAGGGATAATAAGTGATTTCAAATATTTTCCTGACTCTAATTTGAACTTGGTAGTGTCTCTTTAATTTGCTTCCTAGGAAAATGTAGTCATCGACGTACACCATTACAATAACAAATACTTTGTCAACAATTTTGAAAATTATGCCGCATCTTCAAATTCAAAACATTTGAATTTCATTTTCAAGAGGCGCTCGCCTAGTATTTTGTAAATTATTTGTAGGAATTTCCTAAAACCATACAATGAATTCTCAAGTTTGCACACTTTCCTCTCTTGGATTTCAGCTATAAAACTATTAGGATTGAGTTGTGTAGAATGTTTATTAAAGATCACCATTTATAAATATCTTTTCATATCCACTTGATTAATTTTTTGTCTTTTTTGTTTTGCCAAACATTTATAAATATGAATGGTATTCTTTTATCTCTATTTCGAGGAAATTTTTCATTGTTGTATGTGCCTAACTTTATCGCACAACACCTTGAAAAATCAGTGCTTTATGTATATCGTGATATATCAACCTTGTATTTGTTGTAAGAATACCCACTTGCAATCAATTGGTTTACAACAAAGTGGAGGATTAAAAACATCCAATTCCCCTTTAAACCAATACATCATACTTATCTTTGATTTATTTTCTCTAGAACTCATTCTCATAGCTTATGTGAAATATGTTAGCTCTAAATAGAATGAAAAATTGATTTATTGTTATAAGGAATAAATCATAGGGGGTTCACTTAGTAAAATTATGGTATAGCACGTGCGTTCGAAGGGTATTAAAGAATACCCTTAATTCTAGTTTCTACCTCTAATTATTCAATTGATAATACCCCCTCCTGTTATATTATTATAATTATAATACCCCTATTTTTTTCATGTACCTTACTTACCCATTTTTCAATTACAATTTTATTTACCCCTTTTTATTTCTACCCTAATATATTAGACAAAAAATATATTATATTTCTCACTCAATTTTTTTAATATGCATTTCCTCTCAAAAGATAGTTTGAAGCCATTGAAGACCTATTACAAATCACCTTATATATGTTAAGCTTTAATCATTTATCAATAGTTCTTCAAATAATTAAGATGGTAAAATAATATCACTTGTGTTGAAAAGCATACTCAATCCTAGTTTTCTACCATCTTATTATTTCTTGGTTAAGAATCTCTTAATTGATATTTCTTTATTAAAAAAGAGATTATAATTTAATTTATGACCACACTCCTTTTGTAATTTTAAGGTATTTACTTTTAAAAACTAGGGTTCAAATGTTTTAGTTTTATATTAAAATTAAACCTTCCTTTCTTTTGGCCCACCTCTCTAACCTACCCCCAATATCTGATTCAAAACATTACTTAATTAAACCCTTTCACACTCTCATATCTACCGGTATATTGACTTTATTTTTATTAATTTTAATCACCTCAAAATGAACCCACGTGTTAGGATATTGCCTAGCTAATGAACCCCTCGTGGAATAAATCAAGTATAGCTTTTCAAAATTTTATTGAATTTATTTTATGACATTATTTTTGGTTGTTAGTGTGCATGTGTACATTTAATACTAGCTTTTCTAACTTTGTTGGGATGAAGATATTTCAATCTTCAAGTTTCCCATTTAGGCATAATTCCCTCATTTTGGTTCCTCATGTTCTTGTCCCACTTTTCCATTTTCTAATAATGATTCTTTTTCTTCTTTAAGGAGAAGTTTCAATCTTTGTTATAAGAGATAATATAAAATCAAATAACTCAAACTACATTTCCCCTCACTATTTATAATGTAAAAATTACTCCCTATATACATCAAACTTGGCATTCTTATTTAGCTAACTCCATTGACAATAGATGTTAGCCTCATCTTTGTAGCTTCACAAAAGATTACCTCCAATCTATTAAGAATTTTCATTCTATTTTCATCATGGAGTTGATATGCTTCTTACCATAGGCGAGAGATTATTCAAGGGTCATATTACACACAATACACTTGAGAGACAATTTCTATTCTCAATTTTAAAATGTCAAAGCAAAATTGTACATCTTGCAAACCTTAGTATCACGTCAATAATATTGTATAATTTTGATAATTTAGGACATAATTTTTTAGTACCGTATGGTATAGACTATGTGTAGTTATTATTTACATTCTATTCAAAAAGTTCTAAGAAAAATAGACAATTCCATATGTATTTACTTTTGCTAAATTGAAGAGCCATTCCCTTCATATTTCAATTGTTTTCATATAGTGACGTTGCTTTGCATAGATTTAAATGTATGATTGACAAAAGAATTTGGCATGATATATATCAATTCTACATATTTCCTATACATAATGGGTATTGATATCAATTGTCATCCAAATACATTTTCCATTAATTCTCACCAAATGTTGAGAATAAATATTCACAAATGCATCATGGTTCATATCTACAAATCCTACATTAAAGAACTTTCATAAAATAGAAGATGGATATATTATTACTTGCCACTACACTAGGATCTATTTTGGAATCTTACATAAAAACACTATATTCAAATAGAAGATGGGTGTATTAATATTCTCAAGTACATTAAGATTTCCTTTAAATCGATTGTGAGTATGTTCTCATCAGCGTTGCATGGAGACAAAGCACCGTTTTACAAATTAGAGAAACATTTGAAATTATGTTTGTGACATGTTTTTTTGCAAGTGAAACAAGTGCAACGAAGGAAATTTACAAGTCAAAATAGTTGTAACCAAACTAATAAGATTTGAGCATAATCGAGTTTTAAAACACTCGATGCTCATAACCAACTCACCTGCATAATAAAATCCGGATTAAATCTTTGGATTTAACTAAAATGTACAAAGTGCGCGTCCGTCCATAATATCACATACTATGTTTTGCGGTTAACATTAAAAAAATTGATCCTTACCTCTACATGTCTTCAAGAACCATGTAGAAATGGAACCTTTGTGAGTAGTTCGAAACTAAACTGCTGTAGCAAGTTAATTCTATTTTAACACCAAAAAGGACAAAAAAATATTTTCAAACTTAAATTTGAAGACATGACGTCTAATACATAGACCCCAACGGTTTACGACCCTAAAAAAGCAGAAGCACAATTTTGTTTTATTTTATTCCACACTCCGTGTTTTATTGACTCACAAACGCAAGCGAGGAGAATTTAAGCATCAGTCCAAGTTACATTAAATAGTCCGTATCCCTTATCTTCGAGATCCATAGCCTTCCAAACAGCAGCAGAAGCTTGCAGAATATTGTTCTCGCAGGGAGGCGATTGTCTGGTTTATCACACCCACGAGTCGAATCGCATTCATCTACAACCTTGGCCTCTACAATCTTACTATTGCCATTGATTTTTATCATTTTCCCACATCGCCTTTTATTGTCGAACCAGCCAGAGGACAAAACCACGACCAGTTCTTCATCGGAGTGGTAATCGCCGGCACATTTATCCGGCAGGCCTCCGCTGCCTTTTGGGACAAACCCGGTTTCCTTGAGAATTGCAGGAGTGCGAGACGAGACAGGAGGAGAGCAATCGTATGTGTTGTAGGCCTGGTTGAAAATACAACATCCTGGGGTTCCTTCGGGATACTTCGTATTGCAATTTGGGTCAGTTCCTTTCACTCTGCCGCTGCTTCTGCAATCTTCTCCATGGATTAAAAGTGGCATGCATAGTATTATAAGACACACCAACATCGCCATTACGTTGACCGTGAATAAGTTTGACGCCAATGCCGATTATGGTGAATAATAATTTATACAACCATGAAATGAACAGAATATGGAAATCTCCAAAATGCACTCACTACAAGCTAAATAAAGTGTGAAGCTAAGCTTAAAAGATTTTTTAAGATTTCCCTTTCTTAAATGAGTATTTCCTGATATGAAGTGACAAGAATAATTGGCGTCGTTATACATATGCGGAGTGGGTGAGTTGGCATTGAGAAAAATGGGCGCCTTCCTGACCCTCCTCACAAAAATGTTATAAAATAAATTGTTGCATTCAGTATCTTTAATTTTCTCTGCAACATCTGCTGATAGAGTTTAGCTTGGCCCCTTGCATGGGACATTGGGACTGCACTTTTAGATTTACCATATTGGAAAGCAGTGGATATACACAACTTTTGTTACATCACCTTCTTTTCTTTTTTAAAAGTATGCAAAAATAAAATAGAACTTAACACTTTTCAACGAGAGAGATAATTAGTGTGTGAGAACACCCCAAATATGAAGTGTTGATCTCATTATTAAAGTAAAAATATATGTTGAAGCACTTTGTTGATGGTTATTTTTGGAGACCTCCCTATTCGGTGACAATATAGTCTTTAATCAAAGTGATGAAAATAATTCAACTTCTAAAAATTATGCATGTCCTATTAAAATTTTGGGTAAAATAGGTTGGCTTCATGGAAGAAACTCAACAAGAAGGTCATGGTAATTGTTGGTTGTAATGAATATTAAATCTCTAAGTAACGTCCTTCTCGCCATGGCAACGGTCCCCACCTCGGCCTCGGTCTCGTGGACAAGGCGCCCAAGCAGCGGTGGCAACGTGCCCGAGCTTGACACAGCCTTCCCTCCTCGGCACAGCCGGTGGTGTTTCCAAAAGCTCGCCGCAATGACTAGGGTGATGTTCCTTGATCCCAAGATGGCGATCGTTATGGCTAGGGGTTCCTTCCTCCGATCGCAATAGTGGCGGTGGCTCGGGATGGCCTTCCTCTTCTCCACCTTCTCGGACGAATGGTTCATGAGCATGTGTGCATGCACGAGTGTGCACATGCATGTGTGCACATGTATGTGTGTGTGTGTGTGTGTGTGTGTGTGTGCATGTGTGTGTGCGTGTGTGCATGCGTGTGTGGGTGTGTGTCTACATGTGCATCTATGTGTATGTGTGTGTGTGTGTGTGTGTGTGTGTGTGTGTGTGTGTGTGTGTGTGTGTGTATTAGTTTAGTGCATTTGTTAGTGTAAAACCTCTTTCCATATCTACAAAAGCTACAAATTCAACCATATTTATACATTTCATATGTACAAAAGTCGAATGTGTATGCTTTTGTAGGTATGGAAAGTGGTTTTACACTAAACAAGCCAATTTATTTTATGACTCAAATCTAAACATATAAAATCAAAATATCAAACATAGTTTTATGAACACATGGATTACCACAAACTTGTAGGATAAGTACAAGAAGATTTAATGATGTAATGGAGGGTCGTTTAATCATCATTAGAAGGTTCAAACCCAACTATACGATAATCAAAATCCCCTACCCAACTTGTTCCAAAATGGATCGATTCTTTGAAGGATTCATGGACATCCAACAACGTATGAAAGTGAATAAAATTTGGTGGAAAAAATCACATCTCCAAACATTCTTTATAGAAAATCCACATTTTTATTAAAAATTAAAATAAAATCTACACAGTAACATGTTCATCAAATTAGATATGACTAAAACTTTTGACAGGTAAAATGGGAATTTGTCATGCAAGTCCTTCAGAAATTTGGACTCAACCAAGATTAGAGAAGATGGATCTATAATCGTATAAGTAATACCAAATACTTGGTCCTCATCAACTATGAACCTATCGGATTTTTCAGCTCTTCTAGAGGACTCAAGCAAGATGACCCTATGTCACTTTTTCTTATCATTATCATGGTTGATTCTCTTAGTTGTTGGTTTTCATATGTCAAGGATAATAGAAAGCTGAATGAAATACTCATTACCAACGGAGCTCCTAGAATCACTCAATTACGCTTTGTTGATGATACTTTCCTTGTTTGTCAAGCCAACATCAAGGAAGCAAAGGCCTTCAAAGATGCTCTGCATCTTTATTAAGTTGCCTCTAGACAACAAATTAACAAAAGAAAATCCAAAATTTTCTTTTTCAATACAAATAGAGAAACTCAAACACCGATATGAAGGATCCTTGATATCAACCCTGGATCACTCCCATGCACATATCTTGAATCCCTCTCTTCTAGGGTAGGAATTCTATTGATATTTGACAATCTACTATTGATAATTCTTAAAAAAATGGCCAATTGGAAAGGTAAATGGCTCTCTCTAGTTAGTAGAATACAATTGATCTCTTCATTTATGTAATTGATTCTCAACTACATGATGTATGTCCTCCCGATTCCTTCCAATGTAGGTAATATAATTAGATCTATTAAAGCTAAATTTATTTGGAGTGGAACATCTGAAGAGAAAAAAATCTCTCTTATTAAGTGGGAAGAAACTCGTATGCCTAAAGAAATGGGTAGTCTGGGGTTCATATTAAACAAAGACATGAATTTTTCCCTCTCTATATGACTGTCACCCCCAACCCCACCCCCTATAGATCTTATCTGATCTATATGGCAGGGCAGTCATATCGGTAGCGACCCATATCTATCTATAGGGGAGCATATAGTAGAGAGGGCTTCTTCCCAGCCCTATATATAGAACTATAACTGTCACTAAATTCAATTCCTATCTCAATCAAGCCGGAATATATATATATATATATATATATATATATATATATATATATATATATATATATATATAAATTCATCATCGGTGGTTGTATAAAGGCGAAATCGACCCCTCTCTAGATATGGGGGGGGGCGGGACACGACACCTAGTGGATTAGTCACCATACCGTACCGGTTCTCCATTTGATATGAAGTTGGGCTCCGCATATAGGCATATAGTTATAGCTATAGTGGAGGTGGAGGGTTACCCTTTGTTCTTGGGGCTAAACTCTCCTAGAGGCTTTACATGGAACTTGACACCCTTAGGAGTATTATTCTCAAGAAAAAATGACAACATGTTTCCTGAAATAATATTCTCTACTCAAAATCATCTCTCGTGTTCTCAAACTTAGAACCTCATGGTTAAAGCTTTGGTTATTCTCAAACCTTATTTGAGATGGTCAAGTGGGCAGAGGCACTAAAGTCAAATTTTGGAACGATGCCTAGATTCTCAGCTCTCCTTTGAGTTCAAAAATATAAATATTCTTCAAGCTTGGTGTGAAACACGGGTTTCTCATTTGTTGACAACTATATTAGCCAGGGCATAATGGTTGGACCGACTTACAACTTCCTCATGAGTTACAAAAAGAAAAAGGTTCTCTTCTAAAGATTTTCTAACCTTTGCACTTCTCTAGACTTAATGATCAACTGATTTGGATAGGGCATAAATCTAGAAAGTACAACATCAAAAATGAATACTCGATTCACTCTCTTCAAAACAGGAATCTTCTCTCTTTCCAACACAAATTTTTTTGTTTGATAAGGGATTGCCAAAGGAAAATGCCTTTCTTTAGACTCGCATATTAGGAAAAACTTCTTACACAATCCAATCTTTACAAACATGCTTTCATTGGTGAAGTGTTGAAGACCGTACACTTTTCATGTATCCTTGTTAGGGTTTGGGACCGGCCGAGCCTCGAAGGAGGTTCGAGGCACACCCCAACACATTTTTTAGGTGAAATTTTTTTGGCCTCGAAAAATGCACCCACATATCAAGAAATGTGCTCTTCTCATATGGCGAGTTTTTCGTCCCACAGTTTACAGATGTGTTTTTCCCATGGTTTTGATACCTACGGTTTTGTAAAATGCTTAAGCGATTGTCTATTTATATGGTCTTATGCATATGATAGATAGACAAGCAAATGCATCAGCAAATGTGCTTTGAATTAATTGTGAATTTTGTAGAGTTTGTTGAGCATAGCTCCAAACGGATCTGGGTATTGTATTGAGAGAGTGGTGGCTTGTAATAAAATCTAAGCAAGTGATTCTTGGTGGACGTAGCCCAAATTGGGTGAACCACGTTAAATACTGTCTCTTTGTGTTGTGTTATTTTATTCTGCAATTTTATTTGAGATCTGTAATAATTTCTGCATATTAGTTTCTACTATTGCGATTCTGTGAGGGATTATTCCACATATTTTATCTCTTATTTCCTAACAGATTTTCTAACCTTTGCACTTCTCTGGACTCAATGATCAACTGATTTGGATAGGGCATAAATCTAGAAAGTACAACATCAAAATGAATACTCGATTCACTCTCTTCAAAACAGGAATCTTCTCTCTTTTTCCAACACAATTTTTTTGTTTAATAAGGGATTGCCAAAGGAAAATGCCTTCCTTTGGATTGCATATTAGGACAAACTTCTTACACAATCCCATCTTTACAAACATGCTATCATTGGTCCCTCCTAGTGTCCTCTCTACCTCAAAGTGGAAGAAGATACCAATCATATTCTTATACACAGTGAGTATTCTATTAAAATTTAGTACGAATTTTTTGAAAGATTCAAAATTTTAATGGTGCTTCCTACATCCATCAAGAATCTTATTTTTGGTTGGGACTGCAAACTTTTTTATGCTCCCTTTCTTCAAATATGGAGCTCCATTCCTGTCATTTTTTGTTGGAATATTTGTCTTGAGAGAAACAAGAGAATGTTTAGAAATGAAGCCAAAATAATGATTTCACTCTTTCGTTGGTTCTAAGATCATTAAAGGAATTAATCATGATCCGATTACTTCTTAATGGTAAGATTTTTCCTTCTAAAAATAGTATATTCAAAAACTGAAAGGTATTCTCTAGGGGTCCCTAATAATGGGGTTGGATTGAAAAAAACATCATACAAATCAAATGGTGCCCTCTTCATAATTTCATCAAACTCAATTTTGATAGTGTCACTAAAAGAAACCTGTGTAGAGTGGTGTTGGTAGTATTTTCACAAATTCTATTATTCAACCTATCCTTGGTTTCACTAAATCTTTGTAATTTTCTCAAATAACTTTGTTGAATCTAAAGCTCTCTGGTGAGGGCTTAAAATAGCTAGTGACACAAAATGGAACAATTTACTAGTGGAAGGTGACTCCCAAATTATCATTAATGTTGAATGGGAAAGGGAAAGTTAATCACTAGAATATACAACAAATTATGTTGGATTTCTATCGCTTACTCAATAATAGGAGTATCTATCATGTCCCCGCAATGGCCAATAAGGATGCCAATAAGCTTTCCAATATTGGTGTCAAAAACAAGGATAATGATATGCTAATACTTATCTTACCTACTAAAATAATAAATAGATTGGGAGATATAATAAAATTAGAAGGGTCACCCACGTCAACACAAGTGGCGGATGTATTATACCTCACCTCGATTAAAAATTAATAATGTGGAGGTATTAAATTTATTTCCCACATTTAGTCACAAAATAATGCACTTTAGACATTATTTATCCCGTTTCATTCTATTATTTAAAAGGTTCTTGAGTGAAGAAAGTACTAATTAATCCCCGATTTTGGTCATCTTGTTTTATTTTATTTCTTCATTACCAAACTTTTACATCCACATGCCCAATCCTTTTATGTCATCCTGCATTATTTTAGTCCTTTTACATCCACTAGGGGTGCCTCGAATCCTTTTGCACCTTCCCGCCATTTTTTTGGGATCTTTCTAGCCTTTTGAGATGTTTATCTTTCTTGTGGTTGGATTTTTTGGGGTTAATTACAAAATTAGATCAAGATAACCCTATAAATATGAAGTTATGAGACCATAATGAGGGACCTAGCATCATTCACTACTATCATAGGTCTAGATTTGCATCAATATATTGCATTAGAGGTCATTTACATCCACATAGCTCATGTTGTCTCTCGAAGTGCACCTTGTGATTGAGGGATAACAGGTATTCTAAGCTTTCTTTTCCCTCACTTCTATAGATACAATGGAAACACCTCATGGTTGTGGGTATCCCTATGTTGAGGTGAGTCTCTGGGATTACAAGGTTGGTTCCTTATTGATGTATCCTAAAACTGATTAACTATGGGGTTTAAGGGTGAAAGATGGCTGAAACTGAAATTTAAATGAGGTGATACACAAAAATGATGAGGTATTTAATAAAGAAACATGAACAATATACTCGTAACAAATTAATAAATCACGATCCAATGGGTTTTTGCTTGGTCCTAAGGAAAACACTTTATTTGTTGAGGGATAAATCAAAACAACACAACAAATTATTGCACACTAAGACTATGCATAAACACCAATTTGCAGCAAGGTAAGATTAATAATTTAGGGAATACAATTCACAAGAGTTAATAAAATAATACACACCACTTGCAAATAATTGGAAAGGCAATAACTTGTTCTCATTCAAGGGAAAATCTAGCCAATGGCTTCAACTCTCAATACATAAGTCCTCCTCTCCCAAAAATTACCCTTTGTGTTTTGTCAATGCACACAATATATAGCAAAAATATTCACCCAACCCCCTAAAAATAGACTAAGTCTAACTACACTTGCATGTTATTATTAACCTTTATTATGAATAAATAAAAGATAAAATAGACATGTTGCTACAATGAGACAATAATAGCCTTTTAATACCAAAAAAACATCCACAATCAAAGTGTAGTTGCTTCATATAATTTTGATACAAATAAATAAATGTGAGTGAATAATTTGGCTAATATTAGCCTTTTCTTGATCTCGCAATTCATCCAAGGTGCATGCAAATAATTTGTCTTGTAGCTCATGATGTGACACATGTTGTCTTTAACTTCTTTGTCTTTTTGTGAGGCACTTGATGTTACATATGTGCACTTCACATGCAAATCATAATACTTTTATTTTCAATCTTAACTAAGAATTGGCCAATATGCCACCACCTTTTATTTGCCACCTCTAGCATGTGCAAGAACAATATTATCCTTTTAATTTCCTTCCTTGAAAGGTATGAGGTATTAGGAAAAAATAAGGTATTTTTGCAAGGTTTAAGGTAATAAAATTTTGATATTAATCGACCCATCATTAGCCCCTCACTTACTTGGAATATACTTGAGTAAAAGCATGGGGCATGGGGGTATTTTTACTATTAGCACCCGTGATTAAGGATTTCCTTGATGATGTGGTCGACCCCCTTTAATCATTATGTGGTATGTGATTATTGTTTAGACCATGGTTTTATTGGACTAAGCCAATATTTGGGCTCTTATGATTTTAATCATTACTCGGACTATAGTCAACATGAATAATTATTGGGAAGGAAAATTGGTTCCCCCTCCATGATGACTCACCTCTTAATTTGATTGTTGGTGATGTTTCTTAACCCATGGTGGTTAGGATTTCACTTTGCAGTTGACGTGTATGTTACTTTTTAACCCGTGTTGAGTTAAGAAACCCACTTTGGTTGAGTTGGGAGAAACAAATATGCAAACCTTGAGCCATTCGGTCATTTCTCTTTCATGAGTTTGAGGGCGAAGACTGGTAAATTTTCTCCAGTCACCATTATTTTGATCTTTTCAATTCGTTTCTAGTTCCTCTTTAAACTTTTTCTCGATAAAAATAAATGCTGCCCCCGTTAAAAGGTAAAAAAATTTCAACAAATAATCATCTATATGCACCTCCATTTCATTCTTTTCTACAATTTGATACTCTTGAAACAATCTTTGACACTTTTGGTTGCATGATCTCTCGATCAGTAACTAAAAAAACACTTTTGGTCTTAAATTTTAAAATTGCCTTTGAGGGTTTCAACAATTTCAACTCCAACAGGTGATTTCGTATTTTATTCTTTTGAGTTCCTCTAAAAAATATGGAAATCTTCATGGATGTGGAATATAGAATGATTTCCTTAATCTATACCTAATGTTTTGTATGATGCTTAGAATGGCTTACTTTAAGATGACCCAGATCTAAATTTTTGCTAATTACGGTATATGTATTTATTTTTTCTACATATGACCATCATTTTTACGGAAACTATGGTTGATATTTGAAAATTTGACCATTTATCTGTTTGTATCTTTTGTGATGTAGCCTAGAATTTACTGTGAATAACCCAAAGCGGAGCGGTGACACATCACTCAGCCTGAGTTGAGTGCTCACCCAAAGCGTGCAAAGGCACCAAGTACCTCTTTAGATTTTCTTGTACAAAATGTTAGCATGATAGTGCATATAGGTATTCAAATTCATTACCAATAGTAAACAACACACATTGCATAAACCAGATCTAGTTCTTAGAATATATATAAAATGAACTAAATAATGACTATAACAAGATTTACCATGCAAGAACTAGATTCAGTCATGTTCAACACAATAATCCAACCAATATGAACAATTGTATTAAATAATCTAAAAAATAGAAGCTTCCTATATTACATAAGTATCTCCATTAGTCATGCACGTGAAAAACCAACAACATAACTCTATAATTTAACACACATAAAACTATGCAAATCAATACATATATATAGGGGTGGGGACTTTCCCTTCACTTCCCATGCACTTCTCAAAATAGGTCATATGCTAATAATGGACATGCACCTTTATAAAAGGATGCACAACATCCAAGTCCTCTTAAGACAAGACTTCCTATAGTTAACTCTGAGTAGAAATTTTGTTATTAGCTTAAACTATGCATGATGCTCAGTTGTCACTTGTTCTAAAAATACCATTGCATGGACTGCAAGTCTTCATGTATTTGTGTTAGCACGCTATCTCCCACAATAGCCCTTATCCACAAAATGGCTAAGTCCTTAATTCAAATTGTTTTGGCACACGTTTATTTTGTTATTCTTTCGCACCCTCAAATGTGCCTTGTTCCAATGGGTGCATCTTTTATGTGCCGTCACCTTAGAGCAATATGCTATCTGCTCAACATTACCCCACACTAAAGTACATTACTACCCTGATAATGGGAATTAATTCTCATGTCTCCAACAATAAAGAATGAAATAATGAATGAATCATTGTAAAAAAGAATGATTTTACTCTACAATAACCTCTTCCTTGAGTAGGACTAACTCTGGATATTCATATTTGAGTTCAGCCTCCAAGATCTACCAGTCACTTAGTGTGCTCCTTGTCTTTTCTAGAATTTCTATCACTATGGCGCCCATTTTATCCTAAGTGATATTTTCTTTTTTATTCTATAGCACTTGGACAACATGTGCCATACTTGAGACCAATTCCTCAATGGAGTCCATTTTCTATGCTATAAGTTTCCCAAGTTCATTGATCCTATCTTTGTGTAGATCTTGGGATGCTGTAAGGGCCTCACACTTTTGTTTTACTAGAGCTAACCTCTTTGCACACCAAATTGTTTCATCCTTCATTTCCTTAAGCACTTCATTATCCTCTGCTATAGTTCTTATTCTTATTGTGGCGTAGAGTATTGCGCACATGTTCTTGATCCACTTTCTTCAGCTCATATTTCAATGTTTGGAACAAAGCCTCAAAAATTGAAATTTTCCTAACAATGGTAGCACTTGCTCTTGTTGTTTCTTCTGTAGGACATTTTGGTGTGCCCGTAACAATATACTCCTTATTCAAAACTAGATCCACCAGAGTATGTAAATAATGCATTGCAAAGGGAAACTTATAAGGAACTTAAGACTCCAAATGAGGTATTACCTTAAGGATATGATCACCAAGTTCCTGTGCCATGCTAATAAAGGCCTCATTATTTTCCTCTTCACATTCCTTCTCTTCTTTCAAGCACTTTATCTCTGTAGTTTTATCCTTGTTATCTTCAAGTAGCACTCGAATAGTTGTTGCCTTATCAATGTTCCTCCATTCCACTTCAACATATTCCTTGACCAAGGAATTGCTTACTTACTCATAAGACATTACAGGAGTTTTGAAATTCATGTGCCTAATTTTTGATTGATTCTTTACCTAGCATGAGACACATGAATTCTTACACACATCAAAATCTAGTTCGTCCATGTGTGTCTACATGGACCAGTCAATGTTTTCTAGTTCGCATTGGCCTTTTCTCGGGTCCATTAACTCCCAACCATATAAATCCTTTGGGCCCTACTTTTCTCTGGAACATATCATAAATGATCTTGTTGGATTCTCTATGTACCCCATAGCTAGTGTCACATAGTCCTCACTACCTTTCCTTTCTTTTCTTCTTACCTTTGGGAACTCGGGAACTAGAATCTGTAGTGGGTCCTTCACCTTCATGTGTGGAGTGAGGCACACCAGATGGCTCATCCATCTCCTCTTCTTCCTCCTTGACCCCCTCTTCATAATCTTTCATTTCCTCATCACAAGGATCCTCTATATTTTCGGGATGCATCGGGGTCCCTGAACACTTTCACGGACTCATCCTCTTCATTTCCCCGAGCTTTAACTTTCTCCTCCTCTTCTTCTCAGGTACTTATTTCTTAGGGGATATCTGAGGTGATCTATGTGGAGGTTATGATGGCCCTATGCTATGATTCCTTTTCCTTTTGAACACCCTTTTAAATTGGTGTTCCTCATTTATTGGGTCTGCATCTAAGTCGAGGCACGTCTGTTTCTAAGTCTTCCTCCTCTTCTTGTTGTTGGGGAGGAGTAATCTCACACTCACTTTCCTTAGTTTCTGAGGGATTCCTCCATCCCTTGCACACTAAACCATCATTTTCCTCATGTTCATATTCTTCTCTTCTAATGGTGAAGTGGGATTTTCAGCTGCCAAGCTCCCAATTGTATGTTTCCCCTTTGGCGGGCTTGGTAGCATAAATTCATTTTCAACATACTTACCATTTTCTAGCCTAGGCTTAAGTTGGATATAAATTAGCACATCCCCACTATCACCAATGGCCAAACTGATAGGCCTCATGGTTATATCATCTGATATGAACCTCTCAATATAAGCATACCTACCTAGGTATGTGTAAGTCTTTCTCAAGGTATGGTAGTCACAATCTACCTTGTCTACATTGTAGATTAACCTTCGCATGCATTGGAAAATCTATGAACTGTTTCCTAGAAGAATCACCTTTTAAAGGCGTAAGGGTGTTTGGACTCCATGTCCCATCCTTCATTGCAAAGTGCAATGCAAAAGTTTTGGTACACAAAAAATTGTACCGACTTCCCAACTACTAATGGCAGCTCCTTAGGAATTCTCCATTCCTCTTCGAAGGCCACATAAATTCTATCATACCACATCTTTTCCCTTTTCTTAAATGGGCCACTCATAGATCCCTCACATAAATACTTCTCAAACCTCTCTACTAGAGACTTATTCTCTATAGGATACTCCCAAATATTGTTCTTTGGCCCATTAGGCACTCCAATTTCAACAAAAACAAGAGATAACAAAATGGCACCAAAGCTTATCTTCTCACCTTTATGTGGTTCTTCAATGATGGTATCTTTTATGTATCCTACCAAGATGTAATTTATCCCTGTGACATCTTCTTGGAAATGTGTAGCCACATGGTGCTCACTTGTGAGCACCTCTCCTGATCATTCAACTTTGTGAGTAAGTGGGCAGCCACCTGCACAACAAGATACTTCCTTAGCTTGTAAATATCCATTCTACATGGACCCTTTGAGTAACCCATCTCCTTGCGGGTGGCCAAAATAGCTACTTTATCAGATAAGTCACTAGTAATCTCTTTATGTGTTCCCTTTAACATGTCGAGTTCATAATTAAGGCCACGCTGTGGTCCTCATCCGCCACCCAGAAAAATAAAATAAGTCCTCATGGACTTTGCTCATAAGCCATTGATAAAGTTTCTCGGTTTTCCAAAGTAAGGGAGTTCATATAGCTACAAGACCCATACCTTCTTCAAAACTCTTCTCCAACATCATCATAGACATGCATGTCATTGACTATTCACTTTTTTGTCTTTCTTATTAACATTGCATTGAATTCTTCCTTGTCAGTTGTGTGATGATTTTAGTTTCTTACCTTGCTCCTATAAACATGAGAATCCAATTCACGTCCCATGATTACATCCCTTGGGTACTGCATTTCTAAAACTTACTTTCGGGGAATCCTCAATCTCTACCTCGTTTCTACCTTCTTCTTCCCCTTTGTTCCAGATCCAGTTCTCTCCTTAGTGCTCCGATAAGACAAGGTTGTGCATTTTTACTTTGTTGAGAAAACTCCCATGCCCTAGCTCAAAATTGTGTGCCCTATCTTGAAATCATGTTCCCTAGCTTCTTCTCAAACCCTAATGCTTTTTTTCTCCTCTCTGCATGCCTCTGCTTATCTCAAACCCTTCTCCAATGTGGATGCAAGCTAATTTCGTGGACAAATCTACTCTCCTTGCTTGGTTTCACATCTCTTTGCACCTCAACGCATCTTGTTCAGGCTCGGTCGCAATTAGCTCGCTCAAATACTCATGATTGCAAAGGTAAAAGTGAACCCACATCATGTCCTTATATAGATTTGGAAAAAAATATTACATTTATTACTCCTCCACCTACCACCGATCCTCTCATTAATTGACCATTTACCAAATTTCCACATGATACACCTGCGTGCCACAACTATAACCTTCTAGCACACCTTTCTACCTTTTGGCTACAAACCTCCTTTTGTGCACTTCCATGTGCCGAAGTACCTCGCCATTGTTCCTTCCTCTAAGTATTTTCTACAACCACAACTTACCTCACATTACATTTTGCATTCATTTTTTTCCAACTATGGTCTTCTTTAGGAGAAAGTTTCTTTATAACAACACCTTTCCATACTATCTACACTTTCTAACAAGAGAAATCACCTACACAAGTATTTCCTTATATATACCCATTTTGAATGACAACCACCCCACACTAACGATATGTGTAGTCATTTGCACAAAAAAACACTTCAGATTATAATCAGATTCCGCGTACAGCACACTTATTACAAAAAACATTGAAATAAATTGACAAAGCATACAACGACGAAGAAGGAAACACATTAAGGGAAAATATAGTAAGGGAAATCTAATCTAAATGAAAATAATGTCGTATTAAAAATCCCAAGAAGGTTTATTTATAGTAGGGCTTCAACCTACTCTCGTTGAAGTAAATAGTATCGTGTTCCATCAAGTGCACCGAGCCAAGTATATGAGTGATAACATGCGGTCCCCACCAATGCACCTTAAGATTTCTTGGGTGGCATGGAAACTTTGAATCATAAATAAGTACCATCTTCTCAAGCTTGAGCTTCTTTCCCTTGATGTGTTTATCATGTCATGCCTTTTTCTTGGCTTTTTCTTACTTTTGATTCCATCGTGTTATGGCATGCCTTTCATCATGTTGTATCAACTTGTCAATTCTCTCTTCCAATGCTTTCTCATCAACTATACCTCCCGTGCATAATACATGAAAAGGTAACATGAATTTCATAGGCGAACTACCTCTGTACCAAACACCAACTGAAAGGGTGTTTCCTTATTTAACCTTTTGTAGGTTTTTCTATATGCCTAAAGCATAGAAGAAACTTTATCATCCCAATGTTTCCTTCCAACATTGTAAATTTTTGTCAAAGTCTGGCTCAATATCTTGTTGAAATCCTTAGCAATCCCATTTTCCTGAGGTTGATAAGGTGTCATCTTATGGTGTGTAACCATAAATTCATCCAATAATATCCTGATGGTCTCATTAAGGAAATGAGTGCCCCTATCACTTATCAAACTTAAAGGACATCCATACCTGGTAAGAATATTTTCCCACAAGAACCTTATTTTTGTTGTTGTTGTACAATCCTTTGTAGGTGTCGACTTCTACCCACCTTATAAGATAATCTGTACAAGTGATGATATAATGTGATCTAGTTTTGTGCGCGGGTGGGGAAATAGGACACACAAATTCGATTGCCCATTTCTCAAAAGGTTTTGTGCTAGGAATAGACCTAAAAGGCATTTCATCTCTCTACCCAGGTTTTCTAATGCACTGACAATGATCACATGCCTTTCAATATTCCTTGCAATCCTTGTACAATATTTCCCACCATAAAATAGCTAGTAAAATCTTGCGAGCGGTGGCTTCACCTATGTATAGTGCCCACTGCAATACCACCATGAGTTTCCTCCATGATTTTTGTATGCTCATGCTCCAGTACACACACGGTGTAAGACTTCATCTCATCCTAGTTTATATAATTCATCATTGATCAACATGAAAGGTGCAAGTGTGAATTGTAAGTGGTTTGTTTTCCAAGGCCTTCATTCCTTCAGGCACCATACTTGTGCGAAAAATAAAACAATATCCTCTAACTCCAAGGGTGTGTGGTTTAACCTATATAAATGTGCATCCAACATTGTATCTTCAATACTATGCACGCATCCTCTACTTGATTAAATCCTTGACAAATGATCTAGACCATGATTTCTTCTACCTGGATTTACCACCACTATAAAGTTAAACTCCTAGAATAAGAGGACCCATCAACATATGTGCCCTTATAAAATTACCAAGTATTTCAATGCCACGTGATCTGTATAGAACACAACAAGTGTTCTTAGTAAGTATTGCTTTGAACTTATGCAGCACGTAGATCATTGACAAAGCTTGCTCTCATAGTTGTATCATTTTGTTCTGCAAGAGTCAACTTTATACTAGTAAAAAGATATGATGATCTAGAATACCTTCTCCATGTCAAGCTATAATTATGCCAATGGCCATGCCAATGGTGTCCACATATACATGAAAGGGTATATTCCATGAAGAAAAATTTAAAATAGGTGTCGTTGTAGTAAGCCTCTCCTTTAGCACTTCGAATGCGTGCTGCTACGATTATCCTAAATAGAAATCCCACGTATCTCTACCCTAACAGATTTACATGGTTTAACTTGATTTTTCACACACTTAGACTCATTAAAAATTTTCTAAATCATTCCCATTGGATAGGAAATTCTCTCACCTTTCCAACCATATAAAGAAGTCCTCCTAACTCCTTATAAATCTCAAGTTATGGGCCGACAGAGTTTTGGGGAGAAATTTTCCCTTGATTGGGTCGGCAGAGTGGGGAGGAAAATTGAGAATTTTCCCTCCTTGAGCACAAAAGTGCAAAACTCCTCCATGTGTCGGCGGGTCCAATTGGGAGGACATGTGGTGCCTCTCGATTGGTGCAGAGAAAAGTGGAGCGGTGGAGCATTTTAGGATTTGGAGTTTTGGAGCCAAAAGCCCAAAGGTGGAAATGGATGCACATCTCCGCCAAGGAGGAACCCATGCCATGTCAAAGACGTGACCGACGGGGTCGACGGGTGGGGGAAAAATTGGAAATTTTTCCCAAGGTCCAAAACTAAATTTCCCAAAGGAAAATTTGCCTTCATACCTCCAACCTCACTCAAAAGGCCATGTGGTGTCCTGTGATTGGATGTGGGTCAACGACGTGATGGAGTGATTTAATGTTTTATGCCCAAAGTGTTTAAAGGTCAAAAAGACTTGCGTGGGCCTGTGCATCCATTAGGACACGTGTCGCAAGTGACTCGATTAGCTATGGGGTGCAGGGAAGTAGAGGAAAAAGTGGAATTTTTCCAAAAGAGTTAAAAGTCTAAGTTTTCAAATTTTTCCATGCACCCACCAAGCCACGTGTCAGCACATGATTGGCTACGGGGTTGTAGGGAAAAATGGGAAAATTTTCCCAAGTCAAATTTTAAAAAAGTTAAGTTTTCAAAAAGTCCACCCTCCAAAGTGCCATGTGTCACCATATGATTGGTTGTAAGGGTTGTGGGGCCATGGATTTTTTTAGGGAAATTTTCCAAAGGTTAAATTTTGATTTTTATATAGTTAGATTAATTTTTGGATGGCCATTTTGAAGTAAAACTTCAAATGGCCATAACTTTTGATAGAAAGGTCAATTTTGGGCAAACAAGGACTTTCCAGAAATCTCTCGAGTCCTCTTTGCATAAAAATCATCAATTTTAGATTTTGATGAAGTTTCAAAGGTCAATTTTAAGAAATCGATCTACAGGGTTTAAAATTTAAAACTGACAATTTTCCAACTTATAAAATTTTGTTCAATTTTTGGTTTTCTTCTTCTCAACATGTCAATTGAGCATGGAGACTTGATCTTGGATAGGTTTAGGAGTGTTTTCAAGGTTCAATTTGTGGATTGAGTTACGATTTATATATTTTACATCTTTTGATAGAAAATGGTTGAGCAAGTTCTAAAATTGATTTTTATGAAGTTCTAAAATGTCTTTCTTAAATGTTGAGGTCAAATTGAGTTCATTAGGACTTATTACATCTAAATTATAATGTTTCATATCTTATTACAAGTTATAATTTCAAATGTACATTTATTTGATAAATTTAATTGACAGATTTATAGATGAAACAAAGATCTCTCACTAACGAGTTTGTAAATTAATTTGCAACTTTCAAATATGGAAAGCATGTCTAATTCCTATCTCAAGCATTCAATTGATTCAAACAAACACTTACATTCAATATGCAAAGTTGATTTCCAATTTTAAAACTCATTTAAAAGATCAAAAGACTGTCATTTCTTTCCTACGTGTTCTTCTTCCCAAAATAGAAATTACAAACACCACAACAATTAAATTGCAATACAACAATGCAAGTTGAGAAAGGAATGTAATTCATTATTGATTTCCAACAATACTTAATAGATTATTTCTTCCTTTGAATTTCAATATGTAATTTACAACTGTATGACATTCTTTTCCAATACAGAGAATAGAATAATAAATATTTACATTTCCCAATGGGTCTCAATCTTTTCTTTCCAATGCAAAGTGTCTTCTCATTACAAAAATAATACAATCATCCACTTCAAAGTGGGAAGATTACATTAATTTTGCTCAAAGGTAGGGACAGTCAAACTGTATTTTCTTCAAGCTCAAAAACAACAACATGCTGATTGCTTCATATTTTCAATTTGATCACAACAAGGAAGGGGGAAAGGCAACACTCTCCACCCAACCAAGACATCCAATGGGAAAGGAGAAGCCATCCTTCCCCATTGGCCCCCGAGCCCCAACCATATTGGAATAGAGAATGAACATCAACACATGGAAACAAGGCTTCTATCACAACAAACAACATTCTTTTCACATGCATAACACAACAAGAAATACAGTCCAAACAAAGACAACAGTTCACAACTACAATAAGAATCATTCACACAATACATAGGCTTGATCAAGCAAGCCATCAAGAGCAAGAACTATGGGGAACTCCTTATGCCTCCCAATTTGGAATTGGGCATCCACCAAAATACATACCACCAATAAACATATCAAACCCATAAACCTTATATCTCCCAACCCCTCCTTATGCCCCCAAGTTTATCCCTTATGCCCCCAATAGTAAGAAATGCAAGCAATTTCTTTTCCTAGGTGGATCCCAATCCAAAAATCCCTCCAAAATAGAACAAGTGCCATTGGAAATCCCTTATGCCCCCATATGAAATCCCCATAGCCTTCTCCTACACCTTTCCCTAAGCATTCTACCTAACCAGCCAAAAATAAACAACACACTTACCATTTCATTCATGTAAGAAAAGGGAAAAACAACATATAAATAGGACAAGATCCTACCTCTCCATAGTGGAGATTGTTTCCAAAATAGTAGTTCCTTCAATGCTCAAATATGCAGTCAAAAACAACAACACCAAGCATGCAAATAAATTTCCAAACTCCCTCCACAAGTAAGACTCCAACAACAATGAAATTTGACCCAAGAAGGAAAAGCAAAGTTTCAACAACCTTTAATAAGAGAAGAATTCAATTTTTAAAGGAGAGGGAGGGAGAGGATGATGTGGATTCCAAGTGGGATGCCACATCATTCTTACTCAACCCCAAAAAGAGAAATTCAACTTCACAATAAATCACAATAAATGGAGATGACAAGCAACTTACACACTCAAAATTAACCCATACTTTAACAAGGACTGAATTAAAAATTTGTAAGTAAAGTGCAATAAAGACTTACACATAGTCATTTCAAAATACAATTAAAAAGATTAATTTTGACTCCAAAACCATAGGTATGGTTGGTGGATGATTTTAAGAGGTGTGGGACAAGTTTAACTTGTCCCACAAGCCTCCAAATTTGGCCTCCAAGGTCAAATTCGAATTTTATAAAAGATGGAGTGTTTGACCTTCCAAAATCAGCTTAACATACTCTTACATATTTCTTACACATCCTTACAATTTAACTTACACACTCTTCCAACATTATGACTTAAACTCAACAACTTTATTAATTACATTCCATGTCCCAATTAAATTTAAATAAAGTTTAACTATGTGACTCTCACATTCTTACAACATAATGATTTATTTATATAACACATGGTTAAAATACATAAACCCAAATTAATTAACAATTAATGAAAGGGGTAACACATTAAAATTAAAATACATACAACAATAATTAAAAGGAAAACATAAATAACACACATATCCCATGGTCATAACTAATATAAATCCCCCATGGGAAATCCTAACATAACACAACACACAAACAATTACAGTTGCCATGGTGACCCCGTTGAGTTCATCCAGAATTTTAATATGGTTAGTCTCCAGTCCCCCGACATTGTTGTGATATTTTAACCTACAAAATAACAATACCTCCTTCGGCCTCGTGGCCATGTTAGAACATCAAAATGATATATAAACAACATATAAAGATCAAATCCAATCACAACAACATCAAGAATTCAACATCTTCATTTAAATTTAATTTGTAACTATATCATCATCCAATGAATCTCTATACTAGAGTTACCCTTAATATCAATGTCACATGTCTAAAATCAACATCAACACTATATCCATGTCAACGATATATCATCATCCACATATAATAATGTCTCTAATAATCATCATGTATGCTAACTAAATCAAGGTCCATAATAATCCATGATCTAACATCTATACCTCATACCAAATCAAAACATAATAATGTCCAAAATGGGATCAATAGTATCAAGATCGGTATCTAAACAGTGTCAAAGGGAAGTGGGCACTACATATAGAACACAATAGGTGTTGCTAACAAGTATTGTCTGAACTTATGCAGCACGTAGATCATTGACAAAGCTTCGTGCTCCGTAGTTGTATCATTTTGTTCTGCAGGAGTTAACTTTCTACTAGAAAAAAAGATAGGATGATCTAGAATACCTTCTCTAGGTCAAGCTATAATTGTGCCAATGGCCATGCCAAAGGTGTCCACATATACATGAAAGGGTATATTCCATGAAGAAAATTTAAAATAGGCGTCCTAGTAAGTCTCTCCTTTAGCACTTCAATGCACACTACTACGATTCTCCTAAATATAACTTCCCTTTAGCTTTTAATAACTCCTCCAAGGGCATGAAAATATTATTATATCCTTTGATAATTTTTTTGTAATACCCTATGTGGCCCAAGAATCCACGCACCTCACTCTGAATTGTGGGTTCTTCCAAGCCTAAAATGACTACAATCTTAGTTGAATCTACTAACAAACCCTCCTTACAGATGATATGCCCTACCATAGTTCTCAAAGGTGTAGCAAATACACACTTCCTGATATTTAAAGAGATGCTTAACTATCTACACCTCTAAACATTAACCAAAAAAATTTCACAATGATCCTTGATAAGCCCATACATAGTCCAATCATCCAAGCAAACCTGCAAGAAATTGTGAATAAAATCTGGAATGCTTAAACCAAAATGCATGAACATACTATAGGTGCCTTCTTCATTTCAAAGGGCATAATTTTGTATGCAAAATTTCCCCATTCATAATGAAATTTGTCTTCTCTTGATCCTCCTTAGCAATTCTTACTTGATGATACCTAGATAATCCATTTGTAAAAGAGTAAATTTTGTGCCTGCAACACCTTCCAATATTTCCTCAGTGAATGGTGTAGGGAAAGGATCAATCACACATACAACATTCAACTCCCCATGTTCCACGCAAATATTGATTATTCCATAAATTTTTATGATGATTACCATAGGGCTAACCCACTATGATTCCTTTATGGGCTCAATAATGCAAAATTCCAACATCTTGTCGATTTCTTCTTTAACTTTTATGCACAAGTTAGGGTTCATCCTATAAGGTCTCATCCTAACCGAGCATTCACTTTCCTTTTACTTAATTTTCATCTCACCCAAAAATTCATGCACTCCTTTCAAATCATGGTATCCCCTAGGAAATAAGGCCTGAAAATCACGTAGCTAACTCAATTATCTTAGCCGGTTCGAGTTAAAATAGATATCTCCAATTATGGCCTCCTTAGGTTCAACATCTATGCTAATTTTAACTTTATTTGTCTTCATAGGTTCATGGTAGGCACGTGCCTTCTCATCTGCATTGTCTAAGACCTCACGCATACCCTCTGAATGATCTATGTCCAAATTTTCCACTTCTTCATCATCCACCATATAGACCATATTTCCTTTCTCCTTCTCTAGGAAACTGCACTCAAGCAGTTTGTATTTGTCTCATCTACTTTGTCAAAATGCACTTCTAGGTTTGACTCACCAAATAACTCTTGAATGAGTTCTTCATCCTTTGCACTATCTCCCATAGTCAATCACTTCATAACCTATAATGCCTCTTTCATTGGAGGTTTAGTGGAGAAGTAGTCAAAGGTCCGTATCATTCCTATGGTCAAGTCTTGTCAATTTCTAGTCTCTATGTGCAGCTTCATAAACATACTAAGCACACGCACAACCTCGTAAGGTGAAATAAAGTTTAAGCACCCAAAACAAAGGTGGTAAACCTTCCTTCCCCTATGTCCAAATTATCTCACACTATTGAACATGGTGCTAAACAGGATTATTACCATGATATTCACATATTGTGTAGGTGCATTACTCCTGAGAAACTAGGTTGATAGAGCAATTCTCACTTCTCAATTATCCCTATGAACCATCCAAAAGTGTGTTGTTGTCCTGTGTAGGGTATACACTAACATATTCCCTCTATCCACTTGATCCTTCCACTTTACTTCCATGGCTCATGCAGAATACCTCATGGTTTCCTTCACCAAAGTACTGGGGTATCATGTTATTGCCTAACCACCTAACACAATGTGGCCTACTTACATACACAACTTCACTTATTACCTCACGCCCAACCATCTCGTAAGTTCCATGTGACCAATTGTCACAGGAAATACTTGTAGTATCACTGATGGATTGTGCATCATCCCAATGGAGAATTCCTTTCTTAGATAGCTCAAACGCTTTTGGATCTCAAATGATACACACATAAATTATGTTCAAGTCTTCTTCACTTAAGGGCTCAACATAAGGTGTAAATTTACCATCTTTCAAAGGGATAATAACTCCTTCCTTGTTCTCAAAACTGATATATCCCTTATTGAATTACAGATCAACATTATTTTCATAGCACTAAGGGAACCCAAGTAGAGTTGGGAAGTCCGCTTCTGTAAGTGCTAAGACTTCAAAGTCCCCAGTGAACTTGGCCCCCTATATAGTAATGGATGCATCCTTCAATACTCCAATTGGCATGGCCTTAGTCTGATTTTCCATATACAACACATTGGAAGATGGTTTTGATGGAGGTCTTCCCATCTGAACCCATGCATCTAAGGTAAGCACATTCATTCCATGCTTGTGTTAATCAAAATATTTCTCAAAATTAATCCATCTACAACAACATTCAGAGTGATCTCCTTGTCATAATCCAAGAAATGGGGAGGGATATTAGCATGTAAAATCTATTATCTGTTCTCAATACCGATTGCATGAGTGTTTCCTTTCAACCAAATCCCTAGTAATTGAATAATTTCTCTCGATGCAACATCTTACATACTTCCTTTAGATCATCAACATCCAATTGCAAAGTCTCATATGCCTTCTTTTGTTCCAACTTCCATGACTATTCCTTTAAATAATGTATTTCACCTGTAGATTTCATACTACCTCCATGGTTTCTGATAATCCTCCTTCTGATGTGTAGGGTCTAAATATTTTGCATGTAAAACCTCCTCCTTAGTGATAGTAGGCTTCTATTGCAATTTTTCTCTGGAGTGCACAGCCTCGGCATGTGTAGTAATATTCATAAGTACCACCTCAGGATCGAGTGCTAACTTTGGCATCCATTGGTTTTCCATATATTCTAACCATCCTTATGCCCTTGTTCTCCTATTTTTGCTTCTTGCTCAGATGTTCATATAAGTCCGGGAACTCTTCATAGTTATGATTATTTCCACAAAAATAAAAAGTAATGTTCTAAGGGCACTCGTGCCTATAATGGTCAGGGAAGCCACACGTATAGAATTTTCCACGAGGGAACTCACTTTTTCTACCACCACGGCCTCAACCTTTGAACCCACCACAATATCCTTGACCTCTACCATAACCTCCCTTAAATAAACCTTCATTTTTATCATGGCACCTTGAGTGTGATCATGATCATGTTGCTCACTTTTATCCTTAGAGTTATTCGAAACTCCTGTCTATCATATGCCAATATCAATGGCATTATGGATCTGATTCAATTAACTCAGTAATCTTCAATATTTTGAGTCATGTACGAGAAAATTTTCCAATAAATAGGGACACATTCTTTCTTATCACGCATTGTAACTATGGACAATGACTTCCATCATGGGCCAAATGATAGATCTCACATTCTAGTAATAAGGAGTGCACCAATCTATGAGGAAAACTATCCTTAGTATGCCCCCCTACTTCATAAATTGTGCACCAAATTCCATTGTGTGTCTCATGTGTTGTATTGGCTTATAGTTTCTCTAACTAATTTTCCATTGCTGCAATCTAAGTTTCCAAGAATGGGCTCACTCCAGTATCTATGCTCCTGACTTCCTTTGCATGTAAAGCTAATTTAAGTGCATCACACGGGTCTATATACATTTTATGTGAGAGTTCCCTCCTAAAAGGTGTAATCAGGCATCCGATGCAGGACCAATGTGCATTCTTACTTACATGGATATCATATGATAATTCAAATAAGAGTGTTTTGAAACAAGCATCATATTCCTGGACACTCTTAGTAGTGCCCTACTTGATATCCTTAAGTGCACTTATACTTTTTTTTTGCTCGAACTAAGGGATATAAATTCCTTAATGAAAGCATCTCATATAACGCGGTATAATCCACACAAGTATGATCAAGTCAAACTTTTTATACCAGCTATGCATGCATCCCCGCAACGTAGTTGTAAAATAACCGGCATTGTGCTTTGAATTTGTAATTCCCTTTGCACACCATAGTATCTCACACATATGCACATGCTCGGTAACATCTTATATTACCCTATACTATAGGAAAAAAGTGACATATCCATGTAAATATTATGGGGCTGGTGAGGCCATGCCCACTAGATCTAGAACCTCTTGGGTTACCTCCTTCCCAGATCCACCGATCCACTAGATCCTGAGCCGCTTGTTCCTCCCGATCCTCCACCGTAATAGTAATTGAACTAGAGGATGCACTTCCATGTGTCCCAATAGTGATGCTAAATTGAACTCCTACAATCTGCAGTTTTGTTACTCCCGATGTGAGTCCAAAGTTATTCGTTCCTATGTTCTACGTTGATGACATGCTTGAAAATTTTCCTCCAAATGGTCCTCCAAATAACGGGGAAGATGTATGCCCAGCCATACATTTATTTTTATTTGATTCACTCTTGAAGTTGCTTGATAATTCAACATTACCTCTTGCAACTCTATTGCCAAAACTAACTTGTCAACTACTGGCTATACGAGAAACTGGAAAACCAAGCACAAGGGCTAGGTTGCTAGGTAGATTCACATGTGCACTTGTGGCACAAGTTTTCTTTGTTGGCGGGATCTCATAAGAGGTCGAGTGAGGGTTCCTTGCCATGCTTTCCCAAATGGGGGAGTTCCGTGCTTTAGCTGGATCTATGTGTTCTACGTGAGCTCCAAATCCTTCATGAGCCATCTCTCTCCTCAATGTCATCCATTTTGTAATCTTGCACTACATCTCTAAATCCCTCTTGCGCGCCTCATTGAAATTAAGTGGCCTTTCTTCTCTTTTTTGTCTACTACTAGGTCTTCCATCCTTCACCACACTGATCTTGGCCCCACACATGGTGGGGTTTAGCAAGCCATCGCCTTCTCTTCCAAATTCAGTGTTACCATCAAATATTGATTATTAGTGGAATGCCTTGTAGATAAGTCCCTCTCGGGATAACGTAAAACTTTAACTTAGCTACTTCTGACAAGAGTAAGTGGGAATTGAGTACTCCAAAATATAGCTATTCGAACACCACGTAGAACAAAGTATCCACAATGCGCATACAATCTAGATCAACATCATAGAGGGCTTGAAATTATTCTTACATCTAGAAAAGTGTACAAAACCTCCAATTTCCTTTTAGACATAAGCAACCAACTACTCACATATTTTATTGGGAAGATAAGAAAGAAGCTCTCATATAAGCAGTCATACAGATTCTACTCCACCCACGTGCGTGTGTCAAACTCAGATCCAATGTTGAATCTCTGAGTGTACTCTTCTTCTAGATCTACTATCCACTCCTCAACACTTGCCAAGGTCAACCAATACATCTTCATCATGCAACATCCTGAAAAATAACTAAAAATAGGTCCCGAAAATGGAACCAATGATGTAGCCTAGAATTTACTATGAATAACCTAGGCATGCTAGCACATCACTTAGCCTAACTCGAGCACTCACTCAAAGCGCGCAAAGGCACCGAGGTACTTCTTTAGAGTTTCTTGTACATAATGTTAACATGATGGTGCATATAGGTATTCAAATTCATTACCATTAGTAAACAACACATAGTGCATAAACCAGATCTAGTTCTTAGAATATATATAACATGAAATAAACAATGACTATAACAAGATTTACCATGCAAGAACTAGATTTAGTCATCTTCAACACCATTATCTAGCCAATATGAACCATTACATTAAATAATCTGAAATACATAAGCTTATTACATTACATAAGTATCTCCATGAGTAATGCGCGTGACAAAATAGCAACATAACTCTACAATTTGACACACATAAAATCAAAATCAATACATATATATATATATATATATATATATAGGGGGTGGGGACTTTCCTTCACCACCCATGCAATTCTCAAAATATGTCACATGTTAATAATGGCCATGCACTTTTATAAAAGGACACACAACATGTAAGTGCTCTTAAGACAAGACTCCTATAGTTAAATCTGAGTAGAAATCCTATTATTAGCTTAAACTATTACCAAAATACTATTGTGTGGACCACAAGTCTTCATGTATGTGTGTGTTCAACACGTTATCTCCTAGAATAGACCTTATCCACAAAATGGCTAAGTCCTAAATTCAAAGTGGTCTAGCGCTTATTCTCCTAATCTTTCACGCCCTCAAATGCACCTTATTCCAAAGGCATGTGTATCCTTTCTTTGACTTAATGTTAGAGAAATATACTATCTGCTCAACATTTTTAAGCATTTTGGCAAGGGTTTTTCTTTATCTTAATAATACTATGTTGTTGTATTTGTATCTTTACTTGGATCTCTCAAGGGATAACTAATGGAAAATTGTTAATTGTATTTCTATAAATGTACTTGAACATCCTGTAATTTTTGTTCACGTATATTTAGCAAGACCTTGGAATTTTCCTATTACACTTTACAACTTCTTGTAGCACCATTTTCCCATATACAAAATTCGGTGCTCTTATCATATAAATGCATGATCTTGATTTTAATGTTTACCTTCATTTATTACCTAAATTATTTCAACCTGAGATGCACAAATGATATGGTTGTAACTATACTTCCTTTTGACTCACTTTCTCAAATTTATGTTCTTTTTTCTTTCCCCTTTCTATTTTAAAATGATAAATTTGATACTTAAGTGTTGATCTCGTGTAGAGGTATTTGAATGAAACATTCTATAATTAGTTCTGAAAATTGATGGTCTTGGGCTTAGTTCAAACTCTATTTGTATGTTTGCTTCAAAATAAAAAAGTGAAACTTATCTCGCATTTATCATTGAATTATTTGATTGAAGGGTGAGCTAAGACTTCTCCATCTATATATGTTTTCACCATATCTTTCTTCTTCAAAGGTTGAGTCTTTTCTAACCATTTTGGTGATGGATCCTTATTTCATAACATGTATTCAATTAATGATTGCAAATTTTAAACATTCATAGATTTTCTTAGAATATGTAACACATAGCTTCACTTCTTTGCCTAATAGTTGATCTTTGAAGCTATTCAAAATATAATTGTTACTTTTATTTGTTTAACAAGAACTTCATTGTACTTTATAATCTTAAAAGTAGTTTATATTTCTAAAAATCAGATGTACCTTGTAATGTAGAAGTACCTTGTAGTCTTCATGCATTTAGTCCATTAATTTATTTTCTTTGATCTATATGGATGCTTTGAAGATTCCATTTTTAATCCTTTTGAGCTTGGTATCATGATTCCAATTGATTCTATATCATAGAAATTTGTAAATTAGCTTCTCTTCTTTCCCCTAAGGCATTTTATACTGAAGATGATTGAGAACTTAAAGCTCTAATATTTGTACTTCCTAAGTATAGATCTTGATTACTTACATTCAAAGGATATGTACTTAGTATCCTTCTAAAGTAAGATCAAAATATGCATATTTGACTTTGAATGTTGAACTTTATGTAATTCTATTTCTGCATCTAAAACCTTGTAAGATGTTCTTTGAAGTATTTGAGGCAATCTTGAACTCATGTTGAAGAAAGTTTATCATTTCTTGAGCTACTTATTTACACTATTTATGGTTGTTGTTTGCAAACTTAAAATAGGTTTTTCATTCTTACTTTGCAATCATGACTATAACATGTATTTCTTTGATTAGTTCTATTGTAGTTAGATAAAATCTTGTTATCTTTCTCTCGAGTAATGCTTGTGACTAAAATTTGGCTTCATTCTATTTGATAATCCATAGTATCTTGATTCCATTTCTATTCTTAATGTATATTTAATTTGTAGCTTTATATAAGCTTATGGTTACTACAAATTATCTAATAATGATGCTTTGAGCTATAATCAGTATCAATTTTTGGGTTTGATGCTTTCAATTCGATAAGGCTCTTAGTCTTTTACTTGATTAAATATTATCACTCAATGACTCTTGGAAAGTTTATTTCTTGTTTATTTAAAATACAATAGTTAGTATTTTCTTTTCAACTGCTACATGTACCTACACACTCAATAAAAATAGTTAGAAAATAATAGGATTATAGCCTCTCTTGTATTCCATAGTGATTTTATTTTATTATGCCTTTGATTCCGAGGATAGTATATGTGATTCTTCAAGATAGTACTTCCTTGATTCTGTATCTAGCTCATCTAATTTATGCATACTTGACTTCAAAAGATTCATTTTCCTAAAACTAATAACACAAACATATAGATTAAACCCAGAGCTCAATTATTGACAACCATTTTCCTTCTTTTCCCTAGGTATAATGATGTAGCTTTCAGAGGATAGCTGGGGATAATGCAAAAGATGAAGATGAAGAAGCTGCAATTGGAGATGATGAAGACCAAGAGAAGACCAAAATGTAATGATGGGTTTTCTCTATATTCTTTTGATTTCAGCTTTATGTACATGCATATTTTACTTTAAGTAAACATAAGTTATATCCCAAGGCTTGTGTGGGAAACACTGAATTTTTTTATGAATAAATGACATTAATTTCTGTAATTGACTTGTCTATTTCTTTCTATAACTTAATAATGTAATCTTCTACATATAAATTATGACTCTATTTATTGTTATGGGATGAGAGATCTTACATATTTTATGATTCCTTCCTTCACCAAGGCTATGCAATAGTCTTTCATGGATTCTGTATTTATTTGTTAAAGATGAATGTGAATGGAAGCATATGTGAGGTGTTACATTCTGAAACAACACACATAGTTACATATTGCATTACTTTTCAATCTATTATAGCTCAAAACATTAAGAAACCTTCCTCATTCTGCTTAGTTAGGTCCATCACATCAATCTGTTCAATCTAAAACAATTTTTTGAGTTACCAATTTTGCATGAGTACAAAAATTGTCAACATTTCCAGCGATCCTATGGGGAAAAGATGTCTAATAGCTTTAAGACCAGTTCCTTTCTCTTATCCATTGGGCATGGAGTCAAAATTATAGAACCATATCTATCCTTTTCAAAAAGCTAATTTTACGAAAAACAAACTAAAGCTAGGAAAAGACCTAGTAAACCAGATCATGTGCATGAAATGCACTTATTGATATTGAAATTTACAATGTGCATGAGCACTTAATGAAAGTGAAATCCTAATTTACCCTACTCTAAAAATCTACAAATTGGATGCTCAACGAAACTTGAAACATGTAACAAAATATAGATTCCCTTTCTCAAGAACCGAGGCTATGAATTTAGCTTGGAAAAAAGTAACATGAAGAAGCTATAAATGAGACATGTACCTTTATTTTTTTCACAAGATCATTCCAATAGCTGAGAAACACCTCTATCTAATATGTAAGCTATTCTGAGATATTTTGGGTTTGATTCTAGATAACATTATACTCTTCCTTGTGTTCTAAAATAGGAATGATGTCTCATACTATTGTAATTGATTGTGAATCATCCAGGTACCTTGAATAGGACATGGCCTTCTCAACACAAATAAATTGATTGTTCTGATCTGATTTGTTTCTCTGATTTTATTTTCATCACTAAGCACATCCTAAAATAAATCTAAAGGTTTTTTTCTTCTACAAGTTATTGTTTATCTTTGGGTACATTTTGAAATTGATTTAGAAACTAGTCTACTTCATAAAATTGTTGTACCTTATCATCCTAGAGGACCTTCTGAGACTGATTTGGATTCATTTCAGCCTCTTCAAGCTAATGTACTATGACTGTCATGACTAATTTTTTAGTTGTACTATCAAATTATTTTCCACTATTCAGATCCATCATGCAGCTCATAAAAACAAAACAATCTCTTTCTTCTTCATGGGCATCAGGCTATTCTAAATGTTTATATTGAAACTATTGTTTGTCATCTACCATGACTAATTTTATCCCTTTGTAATTTAGTATAAGTTCTATCAAGCTAAAACATGTTGCTCATGCACCAAATCTACTGATTCATTCTCAAATTTGACCTGAAAATCCTCTTCATTTGAAATTGATTTTACCTCTTCAGATGATATTGTAAGTTGTGATGAATCAGTGACTGGTGTGAGTATGGTGCCTTTGTGCACACTACACTCAGAATATTTAGATTGTTGATCATCTTCTACTTGTGTTTGATCTTCTACAAAATCACATTGTACCACCTGCATGGGTTCTTTCTCTAATTCTAGAATAAAATCAAACTGAACTTTGACACCCATCCCTGTAAATTCTGCAAGAATTCCAACCTATTGTTCTCTTCAGTTGGTTTCCCCTCCTCATGATATTTTGATCTACACCTTCATGAATTGAACTTGTGGATGAAGGACTAGGGGTGAGCTGGCTCTCAACTTGAATTGGCAATTGTTGAACAAAGGACTAGGGTTCAAACTTTGCATTTGGGGGTGTGGGATCTAAAACATCAACAAATAGAAAGTTTGGAAATAGATATTTCCTTTCAGTATGTGGTTGTGGAATAGAAGGAGAAAATTTACGAAGAGCCTACAAAACTTGGAAATTGATAAACGGGCTACATTAGGCTGATAAGGAAGATATGTAGGCATTAGATTCTGATTGGGAAGGTAAGTGGGAACATCCAGTTGATGGGGTTCCTCAATTTGATGCCTATCATTTTCTAATGCTTGCAACATTTGGTTAATGGATTCTTCCATTACCTCAAGCCTTTGTTGTGGAATAATCCAACTAGGTGTAGGACCTCCCCATTAACAGGGCTTCCTAATACTAGGTTGTTTAGCTTGTAACTCTGTTTGCACCTGCTCTTTTAGTACTTGCATGATCTACTCTATTTCATGAATTATGCCTTCAATTTCTTCCTCTTGTGTATAATCAACATAACCTTGGTTTTGGACAACATAACCATGGTCATACTGATAATCATATTGATGTGTAGGGTTTAGGTTATGGGGATATTCACTCTGATAGGGGTCATAGTACTAGTCTAAAGAGGAAAATGGATGAAATGACTCTAGATATAATGAATATAGCTCTCGGATAGAATAATTCCACGGAGGAATTGATGTCATGATTGCATGACCTCATAAAATATGTAAAAATAGAAAAATAGGTTTGTTTCTCATGAAAATAAGTTGATAATAGCAAAATAACATATCTAATTTTTTTGAAAAATACCTCAAAAGGCTGCAGCTGAAAACTTGATGTCACCTTGGTGATGAAAAGTGTTGAATTATGCTCTAAATCTTCAATTTTTTGAATTCATCAATATTCATTTGAGGTCCCACTAGGTGTGCCAAAAAAATTTATCTCTCATAATTGCACCATGTGATTGAGGGATAACAGGGGTTCTAAGCTTGCTTTTCCCTCACTTCTATAGATATAATGGAAACACCTCTTGGCTATAGGTATCCCTATATTGAGGTGAGTCTCTGGGATTACAAGGTCGGTTCCTTATTGATGTATCCTAAAACTAATTAACTATGGGGTTTAAGGGTGAAAGATGGTTGAAAATGAAATTTAAATGAGGTGATACACAAAAATGATGAGGGATTTGACTAAGAAACATGCACAATATACTGAGAACAAATTAATGAAGCATGATCCAATGGGTTTCAGCTTGGTCCTAAGGAAAACACTTTATTGTTGAGGGATAAATCACAACAACACAATAAATTATTGCACACTAAGACTATGCATAAACACCAATTTGTAGCAAGGTAAGCTTAATAATTCATGGAATAAAATTAACAAGAGTTAATAAAATAATACACACCACTGTAAATAATTGGAAAGGAAATAACTGGTTCTCATTCAAGGGAAAATTTGGCCAATGGCTTCAACTCTCGGTACATAAGTCCTCCTCTCCCAAAAATTACCCTTTGTGCTTTGCCAATGCACACAATATATAGAAAAAATATTCACCCAACCCCCTAAAAATAAACTAAGTCTAACTACACTTGCATGATATTATTAACCTTCATTATGAATAAATAAAAGGATAAAATAATCATGTTGTTACAATGAGGCAATAATAGCCTTTTAATTCCAAAAAAATCATCCACAGTCAAAATGTAGTTGACTCGTCTAATTCTGATACAAATAAATAAATATGGGTGAATAATTTGGCTAATATTAGCCTTTTCTTGATCTGCAAGTCATCCAAGGTGCATGCAAATACTTTTTCCTATAGCTCATGATGTGACACCTCTTGTATTTATCTTCTTTGTCTTCTTGTGAGGCCTTGATGTGACATTTGTGCACTTCACATATAGATCATAATAAATTTATTTTCTATCTTAACTAAGACTTGGACAATATGCCACCTTGTTTTATTCGGCACCTCTCGAGCATGTGCAAAAACAATATTCTCCTTTTATTTTCCTTCCTTGAAAGGTATGAGGTATTTGACCAAAATAAGGCATTTTTGCAAGGTTTGAGGTGATCAAATTTTGATATTACTTGACCCATCATTGGCCCCTCCTTGACTTGTCATATACTTGATTAAAAGCATGGGGCTATGGGGTTATTTTGATTATTATCACACGTGACTTAGGATTTCCTTGATGATGTGATCGGCCCCCTTTAATCATTCTATGGTATGTGATTACCGTTTAGACCATGGTTTTATTGGACTAAGCCAACATTCGACCTCTTATGATTATAATTTTCTCGGAATATAGTCAACATGAATAATTATTGGGTGGGAACATTAGTTCCCCATCCCATGATGAATCACCCCTTAAATTGATTTTTGGTGATGTTGTTTAACCCATGGTGGTTAGGGTTTCACTCTACTAGTAACACATATGTACCTTTTTAACCTTGGTTGAGTTAAGAAACCCACTAGTTGAGTTGGGAGAAAGAAATATGTGAACCCTAAGCCATTCGGTCATTTCTCTTTGATGATTTTGAAGGTGAAACTCAAAATTTTTCTCCGGGAACCATTATTTCAATCTTTTGAGCTCATTTTTGGTTCCTCTTTAAACTATTTCTAATAAAAAGAAAGGCCACCATTATTAAAAGGTATTTTTTTTTCAATAGTTTGTGCCTCTATTTCATCCTTTTCTACAATTTGATACTAAAACAATCTTTGAAACTCTTGGTTTCATGATATGTGGCACCTTTGTAACTCAAAAATATGCTTATAGGTCTTATATTTTTAAAATTTCCTTCGAGGTTTCTATGAGTTCAACTCTAATAGGTGAGTTTATGTTTCATTATTCGAGTTCCTAAAAAATGAAAATATTTATGGTGGTGGAATATAGAACATTGTCTTTAATCAGCACTGATATTTTGTATGATGCTTGGAATGGCTTCCTTTAAGATGACCCAGATCTGAAACTTTGCTGAAGATGGTATACACATTTATTTGGTCTGCATATAGCCGAAATTTTGATGGAAAATCTGCTTGATATTTCAAATTATGACAATTAATGTTCTTGTATTTTTTCGTAGCATTATAGGCAAGGTTTTTCTTGATCCTATAATCTTTGTGTTTTTGTATATGTATCTTTATTTGGATCACTTAAGGAATAACTCATGAGATTGATGGCAAACCGTTAATTGTATTTCTCCAAATTTTACTTGAACATTTGTAATTTTTGTTCTTTATATTTATCAAGGCTTGGAATTTTCCTATTACACTCAAGTATACGACTTCTTGTAGCACCATTTTCCCTTAAACAAAAGCTCATGCTCTTGTCGATAAATGCATGATCTTTATTTTAATGTTTATGTTTATTTCTTATCTAAAGCTGCTTTGACTTGAGATGTAAAAATGATATAGCTGTAACTATAATTATTTTTTACTCAAGTTCTCAAATCTGTGTTCTTCGTTTCTTGATCATTTCGTTCAAAATGAAAAATTTAATACTCAAGTGTTGATCTGTAGTGGGATTTGAATGAAACATTCTCAGAACTAGTTTTGGAACTTGATTGCCTTGGGCTTAGTTCAAACTCTATTTGTATGTTTGCTTTAAAATATCAAAGTGAACCTTATCTACATTTATGACTAATTATTATCTTATTGAAGGATGAGATGAGACTTCACCATTTGTATCTCTATTCATCATAGATTTTTTTTTGAAGGTTGAGTCTTTACTAACCATTTATATAATGGATCCTTATTTCATAACCCGTATTCAATTGATGATTGAAACTTTGAAACATTCATAGATTTTCTTGGAATATGTAAGAAATCACTTCACTTCTATACACGATAGCTAATCTTTGAAGCCATTCAAAATGTAATTACTACTTTTATTTGTTTAACAATATCCTTGTACTTAGTTGTACTCATATCATCTTGAAAGTAGTTTAGGTTTCTAAAACATCATATGTACCTGTAATGCGAAGTACCTTGTATTATTCATGCATGTAGTCCATTAACTTATTTTCTTTTATCTATATGGATGCTCTAAAGATTCCATTTTTAATCCTTTTGAGCTTGGTATCATGATTGCAATTGATTCTATATCATAGAAATTTGAAACTTATCTTCTCTTCTTTCCCCTTAGGCATGTTTTACTGAAGTTTGATTGAGAACTTGAAGCTTTGATATTTGTACTTCCTAAGTATGGAACTTAATAACTTACATTCAATGATATGTACTTAGTATCCTAGCTGAAGAAAGATCAAAATCTGCATATTTGACTTTTAATGTTGACCTCCGTAATTATATTTCTATGACTAAAACCTTGTAAGATGTTATTTGAAGTATTTAAGGCAATCTTGAACTCTTTTTGAAGAAATTTTCTCATTTCTTGAGCTACGTATTTTCATTATTTATGGTTGATACTTGCAAACTTAAAAGAGGTTCTGCATTCTTGTTGCAATCATGACTCGTAACATGTATTTAATTTTATTAGTTCTATTACAATTATACCAAATCCTATTGTTTTTCTTTCAAGTAATTCCCATGACTTAACTTTATCTTTCATTATATTTGATAATCTGTAGTACTTGATTCCATTTCTATTCTTGATGTATATTCAATCTCTAGCTCTGTAGAAGCTTATGCTTATTACAAATTATCTCGAGAATTATGCTTTGACTATAATTTGTATCAATTTATTTGTTTGATGCTTTCAATCTAATAAGGCATTTAGTCTCTTTACTTGATGAAATATTATCACTTAATGACTCTTGGAAAGTTAATTTCTTATTTCTTTAAAATACAATAATTAGTATTTTCTTTTCAACTCGCTACATGTACCTACACACTTAATAAAAATAGTTAGAAAATAATAGGCTTACAACCTCTCTTGTATTCTATAGTGATTTTTATTTCTTTGTCTATCTTGATTCTGAGAACAATACATGTGCTTCTACAAGATAGTACTTCCTTGATTCTATATCTAGCTCATCTGATTTATGCATACTTTTATTCAAAAGATTCATTTTCCCGAAACGATAACACAAGCATACATATTAAACCCAGAGTTAAATTATTGACAACCATTTTCCTTATTTTCTACATATTACAAGTGATGTATCTTGTAGAGGACAGCTGGGGATAATGTAGAAGATGAAGATGAAGAAATTTCACAACTGGAGATGATGAAGACCAATAGAAGACCCAAAAGGCAATGATGGGTTTTCTCTATATTCTTTTGCTTTTAGATTTATGTACATGCATATTTTAATTTAAGTAAACATAAGTTACATCCCACGGCTTGTGTGGGAAACACTGAATTTCTTTATGAATAAATGACATTAATTTCTATAATTGAGTTGTCTATTTCTATCGTAACTTAATAATGTATTATTCTACATGAAAAGTGTAACTCTATTTGTTGTTATGGGATGAGAGATCCCACATCTACTAAGATTCCTATCTTCATCAATGTTATGCACTAGTCCTTTGAGGCTTATATATTTCTTTTCTAAAGACGAATGTGAATGAAAATATATGTGAGGTGTTGTATTCTGCAACAACACACATAGTTGCATATTGCATTGCTTTTCAATCTGATGCAACTCAAAACATTAATAAACCTTCCTTCTTCTCCTTAGTTAGGTCCATCACATCATCTGTTCGAATCTAAGACAAAGTTTCCAATTGTCAATTTTTCATGAGTGCAAAAATTGTCAACATCTCCATCATCAAGGCATAAGGGTACGGCAGTTGCTCACACACTTCATAGGGGAGGGATTCCATTCTATTCCATGCACACATTCTATTACATTTTCTATTTATTTCTCAGGTACTTCATAAAGTGTGACTTAACACAAGAGTACCTAGGGAAAATTATGCACACACTAACCAAACTACATTTTGGTCTTAAATGTAGTGCGGTGCTCACTAAGTAAGCCCACCGTTGGCAACAGGTTAGTCCAACCCATTTATTTGAATTTTTATATTTTTAGGGATTAATGCTTGTTTAGGGTTTTTCAGGACTTTTCTATTCATCTTGGATCATTAGCGACATTCATTATAGGAAAATAAATTTGATGTGACAAAGAGCAGGGTTTCAAACCACATCCTAGTCTTGTGAGATTTAGTTTCGATATTTTACGCAGCAGACAGGGCACTCATTTTATAGACCAAAGTGCATGTGGGTTCCCTAGTCCCTATCTAGAAGCTCCAGTCTAGCTAGATACTCCGATCCATCCTTTTAGAGCTCTACATAGTCATTCCTTCTTCCATATTCTCCAGCTTACCTATGTGACACAATCTATGAGAATCTATTATTTAGATGAGTTATTTTCTCTTCTCTCTTCCTCACTAGGGTTAGCATTTCTTTTTCACACTTGTTTAGCTCATTTACATACTTCTTTCTTGCATTTCTTTACCTTATTTACAAATATTCATATCTTAGATTAATTATAGATACACATACCCATATTTATTATTTAAGTTAATCATTTTGGTGAACCCAACCGCTTTCACACTTAGGATCCTCATTTTTCTTCTATCATGGTCGTCAAGTTTTTGTATCTGATTTTCTTAAGAGATATCTGAATTGTCAAGTTGTTTACAAAAATCCTACACACAAGTATTTTGATGACAATACGCCACCACACGAATTAAGTTCTATGTTTCATTGTCTATTTTTCAACCCTAGTATTAATGATCCTCCATCTAATCAACCACTATTAGACTCGATTCAAGCCTTACATACATTATTTCAAGATAAATTTGTGTCCATGGAATCCACAATCACATCTCTTAGATATAAATTCAACATCTTAAATATGCTTCTCAATTGCATGTTTGTGCTCCATCTACATCTTATATGCAATATATGTCCACTATATGTCATCTAGTTGAACCTCAATATATACCATCATTTGGGCCTCTTATGTTTGAGCACAATACTATGCCATATGACATTCTTACTCAGCTCCTTAGTCATCAGTTGATCACTTTATCACCTACTCATTATTATCCTCATTATCAGCTTACAAAATATCAAGGTCATCCATATTGCAACTATCATAGAATCAATGGACATATTGATAATGAGTGTTATGCTACACAATGTAGGATCAAAATCTTGATTGTTGGGGTTTTGTAGCCTTCAATATATGCCCATATATAAACTATTACACCATGTTATATGACTACTAGTGTGCCTCCTAATCTTTCTAAGAAAGTTCTAGATGATCCTCTTATTGATTACATGTTTGCTATTGATAATCACTCACATGTGCATTCTAATTCCTCTATTAGTTATACAACTACTATAGTTTCATCACATGATTCTCATTTTTGTGATATTTTTTCTCCTCCAATTAATGAGCATCACACCACCATTTTTCATGCGCCTTCTTTGAAAATACAAGCACTACCTAAACAACCACCTATAACAACCAATATAGAACTTTTTCCTCCCAATACATCTACAACGTTACCAAGTCAAGGAGCACAACCACCTCCCACAATCTATCAACCTTCTTCTCATATCGATTCTTTGACAAGATCAACAATACCACCAAAACTATGACCATTCAAGGTTTTTTCCCTTACTCTTATCACGACACAAAAATGCTCTCCCAAAATTGCATGCCACCTCTCATGTTGCTACATATATCTCCATCATCATAGTACACTTAGGGGCATAATAGGTCACACAATCCCCCTTATCATATTAGCATAGGTAAATTTCTTATCTTTTCATTATCATACATTCATATCATCTCATATGCATACTCATTACATGTTTTAGCATCGTCATTTCTCGATGTCACACTCTTGTTCTTTGGTTCACACTTTACTATTGAGGGATTACTACACATGAACCTCACACATCAGTAGGGTAAGTGCAACAAGTTGGGGGGCTAAAAAGGGGTCATAAGTGGACATTATATTGCAAATAACAATGAAATCTCAACTTGTAGGGATTATTAGCAATGTGTGCACTCAAAATTAGAAAAAATTATATAAATATGAATCATAGCATCCAAAATCTAGTTTCTAAACTACTAAATTTTTTAAAAAATGGACAAGTTTATCTATATTAAACACTCAAAATTCAATGACTTGTTTTTTTTTTTTTTTTTTTAAAATCCTATAAGATTGTAGTCCATTTTCCGCGATTTGGATGACCAAAACTTGATATATTTTTTTCCTTTGGTGAAAAGTTTAGATGTCACTGTCTATCTTGGGATAGATTTTATTTTGTATTTTTTTACCAATATATATTTTTTATGATTTTTCTCTAAATTGGTTTGAAAACATAAAGAAAACGGAGCACTTTCTATTTGCACGCCATAACCTCATAAAAATATATCGAAATAAAATAATTTTTGCAACTTGTCTAAAATTTCGTCATGGTTGGGATGGTATATGTTTTATCACATTATGAAAAGTTAAAAAAGTTGCAGTCTTAAATGTAGACATGAACATTCATTGGAAAAAGTGTCTTAAAGACCTACTATTAGTAAAAAATTATAAAATGATATTTATCATATTTTATTCACTTTAAAATAAATATTTCTATGAAGATAACAATCTCCCTACACTATGGTACCATTTTTGTGACATGTTTTCAATTTCTTGGTATGGTTCAAGTCCAGTGGAAGAGAAAATTTGATGTTTTTTTGTTTTTGATGTAAAATTTAGGATTTTATTTACACTTTGTGGTCCCCCACTTGTTGCACTTACCCTGCACTCTAGGCATTACACACCACATCTAGTAACACATAGCATTGTCATACGCAATACATTCTCCACATTCGTCTACAACATTGTGCCATTTCCACATTCATGCATCATACATTATAGTAGTCTTCATCTTACACATTTTCATCATGCATTATGAGGATATTTACACATATTGCCTCACTTCCTATACATAGTCATCTACCGGACATCATACACTACGCGTCTTCATGTCATACATTTTCTACATACTATACTATTCTTTATTACATACGATTCTAACATCATTTTATCCTACATATTAAATTATTAGTCTTCCTACACATGTTACATCATGCACTATACATTACATTTTATACATTCGACACCTCTTGCATTGCATTCTACACATCACATATTACATATTCTACTCATTCATGGTCATTTTTATCATTACATATACTACATTGATTTCTACATGTTGTACTCACCACCCTATGATGTATTTTGGTTCCTCGGTCCATACTCAACTTATGAGGGCTTACAAATAAAATTGACCCTACATTCATCACACATTTACCATTCTACCTTTCATTATGTGACCATTCTAGGATACTTGACATATGTTTTAGGCTACATGGTCACCCATTCTATCATTTTGTAGTGGTATACACCTCACGTTACATCACCACTCCCTCTCTTCATCTCGTAGTGATATATGCTTAGGTCTAAATCACTATAGAGGAGGTTTTGAGATTGTGAGATGATCACACCTTGTTACCACAACACAATCTTTTCCCTTGATCCTAATGGTATTCACATACTCATCAGAAGAGCAAACACATCCAATGAGTAAGTAGTAATAATTGTTATCACTTTTGGTATATAGATAATTTGTGGCTTTGTAACTTTGGGATGAATCTCCTTGATCTGGATTCTTCTCATTTGTTTTACCATGCTTAGGGAATGGTTCTTTGAATATCCCCATCTTTTCATTTGGCATTTGATTTTTCTTTGGTGGATCAACTTCTATCTCTCCATTATCAATAAGATCTTGGATGTAGTGGTGAAGTCTTAGGCACTTGTCTGTCTTGTTTCCCTTTACATGATGAAAATCAAAATATTCATGCTCTTTATACCATGAAGGTTTAGGAGCATTGTCATCAAAGGGTTGTGTCGTAGGATAAGTCACCATGTGGACTATATCCAATTGTTTCAATATTTCAGACAAAAGACTCGTTAAGAGGAGTGAACGTTCTACACTTGGCTGGTGGTTGGATCGACCCTTTGGTCAGTTTAAAAGGTTGACCAACTTGGAATACTTGTATATGTTTGGAATCCGTGATTCCATCTCCTACCACATTCTTATTTTTGTTAAAGATATTTGGCTTGTCTATTGGTTTGGTAGATTGATTATCCTTGGAAGATGATTTGATTGTTCCTTTTCAATGAGGGATTTTTCTATTTGTATTCCCTTCTCGATGACCTCTTCAAATATCCAAACACAATGCATTTGTAAATGAAAAGTGATGTCTAGATTTAAATTTGGTACAAATATTCTAACAAGTTTCTTTTTAGGTATTGAGCAAGGGAAGCGGCTAGCTTTCCCCACCATCTATATAGGAAACTTGTGAAGGTTTCATTTGGATGTTATTTGGTGTTACATAAGTCTTACATGGTTATGTCACTTTCCATATTGTATGATAAATGTCATAAAAACCTCTCTTACCAATTCAGGCCATGTGAAGATAGACCCACGAGGTAAGCGAGTAAACCATTCCAAGGCTTGTCCTCCTAGACTTTTGGAAAGAGCCATATGAGGTAGTTGTTGTTGTAGGCCACTTCTTGGCATGCCATGTAAAAATATTTCACATGATCACGTGGATCACCTTTCCCTCTATACTTTTCAAATTTTGGCATGTCAAATTTCTTAGGAAAGGGTTGAAGAAACATGGCTTTATCAAATGGATGGGGGCATAACTCTTCGTATTGATACCTTTTGTTATTTCCCCATTACTTTCTTGAAGGCTTGTGAGCATTTCTTTCATAGATTGTAGTTCTTGTGAAATTAGTTGCTCCTTTTAGGAGAAGTGTGATATATATTTTTTTTACATTCATCCTCTTGGTTTTCTATGTGAAGTTCACTATTTTGTCCTTAGGTTTCTCTCGATGTACATTTTTGTTTGTTTCTTTTTGTACATGAGATGTCAATAAAGCTAATTATTGACTAAGGTTTTGAATTTTTGTGGTATAGTGACTTCTTCCTCATGATGTTCTTATTCATCTTCATCAAATAGGGGTTGTTCCACATTTTCATGTTCTATTCTTACTCTACGTGGTATCTTGATGAATGGTAATTTATAACCCACCATGTTGTTGTTTTCTACATTTGATGTGGAAGCATGTTAATTAATGAGAGGTGGTTCTTCCTCATTAGCCTCATTTGTGGGTGGAATAGTTTCATGTTTTGTTGGAATTCTAGCACCTAATTCCACCACTCTCGCAAGCACCCTATCTTTTTTATGAAAAGGAATTCATCTAATAGGGTAGGGTCAAATTCAAACTCCGCACGTGGTGATCTTGCTTCATCACCACTATGATCTATCATCTCTTCTAGCTTCCTTTTCTATGGAAAATAGAGGCCCTAAATCATGACCAATAAAGGGATTTGACCCTTGTTTTCAATTAATTTCCTTTTAGCTCCCAATATTTTTCTAGGGGTTCGTGATGTGTGAGAAATTCACTAAGGTGTTTTGAATTTTTTCAAAAGGTATTGATCAAACCTAAGTGGAAGTTTACAAATGTTAAAGAATGTCAATAGTTCAAAGAATGATGAATGTCAAAGGATCAATGTGCCAAAGTGATTGTCTTAAAAGAATAAGTCAAAAGTGATAAACAAGATACAATCACACAATGCTCGTTTTAGACCAATCAATCAAAATGTCGTACTTCCTAAGTTTGTTTTCAAATGGTAGTTGGTGTTTAAGATGGTTAAAAAAATGTCACCACTTATGTCAAGTTCAAAGAAATGAACAAGGCATAAGTAATAACAAAAAGTTAATATGATCCCCAAACAAAGTATACTAAAAGTGAGATTGAATCCAATCAAGACCTATATCTCAAAAAGTGGTAGTTACGATTGTGAGCGACACAACAATACCACTAAGATATGTTAACCAATTTTTTTAGAAAAGTAAGGTATTAATATCAAAATGATATTGATATAACATGAATGAATGGTAACACTCAACACCTTTCAAAATTGAGGTAATGTTTAAAAATAAACTAATGCTAGAGTATACCAAGGAATTGTTATAATGTGCATAGCGTAATGTTATAATCTAGATACTTAGGCCAAGTTTGCAAGAAACAAGACGTAAGTATCAAAATTGTTGTGATACAATACAAACTAGAAAACAATTCAAAGGAGAATCAAGATGATGAATAAAACTTAACTACGATTTATGATCTTGGTTTGGGTATCAAGATAAAAAAAGGCTACCATGATATGAAAATGTCTCTTTACACTTTAAATGTTTAACAACTCAGCCACAAACATGGATGATGTAAAAAGACACAAAATTGGTGAATATAATCAATTAGTAACAAAAGGGTAGTCATTCTTCTCTTGATCAAAAAAAGTTTCAAAAAAGTGAAGGAAGTAGATCAATTGGTGTTGAATAGTTTGGCCTCACTTCGGCAAAGTTTCACCTCACCTTATGGCAAGTGAAAAATAAGAAAAGTAATGCTTCACAATCTCTGTGATGAATGATGTGCCATTTGAACTTTAATGGAATCTCCTCTTGTTTGACAAAAATATTTCAATTTTGAGAAATTTCTCCCTTTATGATGGCTCTCAACTCAAATTGGTTTTGATATGGTCAAAGTTGGCTCCTGGACAAGATAGCTTCCTAGGTGGTTCACTCAACTAGGTGTCACAAGTTATCTAGATGTAAGATCGGTTTGCCAAGGTATCTCAAGGAGTATCTCGTCTTTATTTTACCCCATTTAAGCATAGTGGGAAATGAATGCATCCATTATGTACTCTCATTAGGTTCATGATATGGATAACTTTGATGCTAATTCTCACATGTATCACTAGTCAAGTAGGTAGTGTGGAGCACTTCCTGTTTCATCCACAAGGTTCCCTCTTACATGGACTACTTTGGGGTTCCTAGGACCACCCCCATTGTTGTAGCTTAAGGCTTATGCCAAAGGGGTTATGTCCTAGTTAAGCGATGGGGTGTACCCTTATCCAAACCTAGCAAATACAGTCTTTTGATTGTGGTGTATTTTTTATCTTTTATACTTAATGTGGTTTGCTTGAACACCGTTTGGAAACCTACATGGAAATTGTATTAGTAGTTTTATTTTGTCTCGATCTTTCATTATTCAACAACCGTTTAGGTTATGCACAATGAATTTAGTAGTTTTTCATACACATAAAGAGGATGAAATCCATTTTGATTCTCAAAATCATCCTAGGATGCAAGAGAAGAGCATACATGACATAAAATCCAACTACGAAATCAATAATGGAAAATACTTGATTCAAACACAAAATTTGTTCATTTTAACCAAATTTGACATTCTTTTCAAACATTTTTCAAGATAAAATAGATATAGAAATCATTTTTGATTCCCAAGATCACCTAGAAGGTGTAAGGGAAGAGAATATGTGACTCCAATCTCATGATTAAGCATGTAATGTTCATTTAACCCTTTAGACAAATCAAATCAAGTTAGCAAAAACATGTAAATAATCCCTACAAAATAGAAGTTAGCTTCAAAATAACACCTGGAAGGAGTTAGTAAAAACTTTTTCATACTTCAAGTAGACCAAAAATTATGAAAATGATACCTACATGCCCCTTACAGGCAGATACACGCACTTTTCAATGTGGATGTGTGGATCTTAACAAGTATGTGCATAGGGTCAAAACAAATAGTGGTCGGGATGGACACATTCCTAAAGAGATGGATACATGTATATCTCAACAGGTACACTCCCGAATCAAAATAGAGTACCTCCGGATAGATACACTCATAGAAGGATGGATACATAGTATCTTGGTAGGTGCACTCCTCTGTGAAAATAGAAATTGAACAAGATAGGAACGCGCCCAAAGAGACGGATACAGTGGGTATCTCGATGAGATACACGTCCTAGATAGGTACATTCATATATAGATGGGTATATGTATACCTATAGATGACATCAAAAACATGGGAAAATGATGCAAGAAAGCTCAAAAATCTCAATTTTTTAACATGTTAGCCCAAAATTGACCATGACCCATCAAAATTAAACCCCTAAAAAGACTCAACACATGCAAAGTTAGTAAAATCATAAGAAATTAAACATTATTTCAAACATGTGCATATCAAGGGTTATCCAAAAATTTAAATAATAACAAAATTTGATCCATAATGCTAAGGGACTAAGGATCCATCCCACCGGGCATGCCAAATGTGTGCATGAATTAGTTATCTATGCAAGGAGAATTATAACTAACACCTAGTAGTTCTAAAATAAATATAAACTAAAATATATGCACCATCATTCTTAGAGCTTAAAAAGACTAATCTACCAACATATTTTCATTAGAACATCAATAAACATCGAAACTAATATGCTAAACAATTAATCTATATCTCTATTGAATGTTAATCAACAAAATGAATCTATTTATATCCTTAACAATCAAAGGGTTGATTGTATGTTTGAATACCAAGGTTTTAATAATGGAGTCTCATCAATCCATGACTACATGACCACTTGAAATATCTCCATATGACTTCAAACTTGGATGGATGAATGCAAAAATGAAGATAGCTAGCTCTACTAATGGAAGAAATATGTAAGATGATAAAATGGCTATAGTATATGCTCTATGCTCATTTTTGTGTAAGTAGAATGGCAAGAGGAGGGATCCTTATATAGCCCAATGGATAAATGAATCACTACATCCCTTTACATGTGGGATAATAGGTAGGTTGAGTTAGTTGGTGTGGCTATGGTTGAAAAGGGGTTGAGTCAACCTTAGGAGAGTTTAGTTTCTCTTTTAGTGGCTAATGGGTTTGAGGGTATTTATTAATTAACCCAAGTGATTAATTAATAGGTGAGAAAGATTTATAGAAGTTTTTAGAAGAACAATTAGTATGATTTAGGGAATAGGAAGGTTTTAGACTAAATAAATGATGATTTATTTATCTAATAGAAGAGGAAACTTAATTAATTAAGAATAATTAATTAATTCAAGTAGAAAGGGGTTTAATTAATGGAAGGTCGTTAATTGTTGTCTTTTCTAGATAGAAGGGTCAATTAACTAGTGTAATGTAGTTAATTAATGATGATAGAAGAGAAAATGTGTGATATTGATGATATGTCGTCAATTTGTGGGAAAGGACATAATTAATGCAATTTAAGTATTTAAATTGCATGGAGCTAAATTATGGGTGTCTACATTAGCAAACTAATGAGGAATCCATTTTAGTGCTTTAGAATAATCCAGAATAGCCAGATGATGCTTTACCGATTCATTGTTGGACTCAAGATATGGTGCACTTCCTCCAAACAAGTCAGTTCCCTCCAAGATTAAGTAAGGATAAGAGAAGATATTTCAGACTTCAATCTATTCCATATGTTCTTATAGATGACATTTTATTCAAAAGAGATGTGAATGGTGTTCTCTTAAGGTGCATCAAGACAAATTAAATTGAGAGGATAATGCATGAATTCCATGATGGAGAAGTAGGAGGTCACTTTTATCCAAGGGTAATAGCTCTCAAGATTATGAAGGTTGGGTATTATTGGCCTAATATTTTCAATGACTATTTTTCATGGGTTAAGAAATGCAAGAAACGTTCCTTCTTTTCAAGAAATGAAATATTAGAATCCCTTCCACTCCACCCACTATCTTTTTATCAACCTTTCATGTAGTGGGGTTGGACTTCATTGGATTCATCAATACAAATTCAATCCTAGGCTATAAGTGGATTCTAACAGCCATAAATTATTTCACCAAGTGGATAGAAGCAGTTGCACTTAAAGAAGCAAATGAAACCAACATTCTAGATTTTTATGAAGGTATTGTGGAAAGATTTGGTTTTCCTTTCACTATTATTTCTGATAATGCATTGGAATTTCTTAGCACCAAGATCTCTAATTGGGTTGTGAAAATGGTATATATCTAAGAACATATTCAAACTATTACCCCCTAGGCATTAGGAGAGTTGAGTTCACAAACAAAAACTTATTGAGGATCATAAGGAAAACTTTCGATAAAAATCAAAGGACTTTGCATACAAGATTGAAATCATCCTTATGGGTGGATATAATTACTCCCAAAATATCAATTGCTCCTTCCAAGTTAGTCTATGGCAAAGAAATCTGATTAACTAAAATGAACTAAACTAGGTAGTATGAAGACAATTAATCTAAGTTATGAACATATGTAAATTGAGTAAACAAATACAACAAATAGTATGTTAATGATCTAAGAAAATATGTAAAATGAAATATTAAACCCTAATGTGTAAGGGAGGAGGAAATAACTCAACTAATAATAGATGTCATTGTTTGGTCATCGTGTCGTAGTGGTAATTGGATAAATCAAAAGTAGGAATGACTATGCCAAGGTCCCGAGTAGTAAATATCTAGATGATATGGTTAGACCGTGGAGCACCTAGGAGAGGATGGGCACCCACAAGTTCTCTGGTAAGCAAAACATAGGCACCTTAGTCGGGAAAAATTCCTAGAACTAGTCTTCACAGGTCCTAGAGATGACCGATAAACTTCAATGTATGTCACATTGATTTTTATACTATGGCCGAATGCTCCAAATATTCAAAGAGGAAGAAATAACCTCACAAGACCAAAATGAAGTACCAAAACCCTAAAAAATAAAGATGCAAATGAATGGGTTATATTGACCTCAAATACTTACCAAATAGTGAGCTTACTAACTCGAGTGTTGCACTACATTTTAGACACGGATGTAGTTCTCGTGAGTGTGTGCATGTCATACACTAGGTGCTCTTGTGCATCACACTTTGTGAAATAAGAGTAATAGCTAAATGTAGAAAATGTAATAGAATGTGTGCATGGAAATAGAATAGAGTCCTTCCCCCTATGAAGTGTTATGTAGATGTCCTAGCTTGTGCCTTGATGATGGAGCTATGGATGCCAATGCAATAGATGGATGCAACTCTAGATGAGTGATAGTAGTAAGTGATGTTAGGTCCCTCATTATGGTCTCATAATTTTATATTTATAGGGTTCTCTTGACTCTAATTTTGTAATTAACCCCGAAAAGGTCAACCAAAAGAAAGATATAAGATGTAAAATGGCTAAAGAGGCCCAAAAAATGGCGGAAAGTGTAAAAGGGTTGGGTTGTCCCTTGTGGGACCAGAGGTGCCCATGGGCACCCCTTTACAAATTGGGTGCCCTAGCCAAGGCTAAAATAATGTAGAATGTCAGAAAATGGATGGGCATATGGGTGCAATAGGTCACAAATTACGAAATAAAATAAATAAGATGGCCAAAAGATGGTTAATTAGTACTTTCTTCACTCAAGAACCTTCTAAATAAATAGTAGTATGAGACCAGAGATAAATAAATGTCTAAAGTGCATGATTTTGTGACTACATTTTTCCCCACTTTATGTTGGTGAGATGGAAAGCTCTGGTAACATAAAGTAGATAGAGATGTATACCTAATGTCCATGAAGAGTGTAGTAGAAATGTGTCGAAGGACTAGACAAAAGCATGGAATGACAAAAAGATGGAGGAGCGTGGAAACTATAGATGAAAAATGCACAAAGAAAAAGTGATGAGAGTGAACCTAAGGTAAAATGCGTGTGTGTAGATGCCATAGTGTGTAATGTACCTGCATGGTTAGTAAATCATGTGTGCCACAAGTGGAATGTTTTTTTTTTTCTATTGTTGTTTTTGTTTCCCCATTCGACTTTTTTTTCTCATACATTACCGACCACCAAAGAAAATGATCAAGTATTCAAATATGTATGTATGTAAAAATAAAAATGCTGTAAAATATGTATGTATATGTAAAATATGCTAATGTGAATGGAAAATGTAAATGTAAAGGTAAATGGAACATGTGCACCTGATCCATGTCGAGAAAGAAATGTAGAAGGATATCTTATACTACAAGTTTTTGGGGCGATCTCATGCCATAGGCTAAAGAAGTGTAGGAGGAAATGATCTGTGTCCTATAATCTTTAACTGCTTCCCTGAAATATGTGTAGAGATCTCTGTATTGTCTTAGTTTTTTGGGTGATCTAATGCCATTGGATGAATTAGTGTAGAGAGGCACACCCATTGTAACCTCCAATCCTATAACTACTTCCCATAAAATTCTAAGGACACCATGTCCTATAAAATCCGCTATGTATGGGGTTCATAGACTATTCTGAACCCACTCGTTGTATGTAACCCACAATTCCAAGGGTAGAAATTGCACTAAACTAAACTAGTGTAAATACGTTGTGTTAGTATGTAAAACCCCAAATGATGCCCCCCTCTTTGGGGGCATATGCACGTCATTTGATAGGAGACATGCAACCCCAAAAGAGGGCCAACCGCATGTACGTTGTAAATGAAAGGTTTTGGTAGAAACCAAGGCATGCACAAAAAAACAAGGCTAGCAAAAACAAGTGTAAATACACATGCATGTAGAAAACATAAGTGTATAAGCTATGCAAATAGTGTGTAAGCTACCAATAAAAATAATGTAAACATGCAAGAAGACAAGTAAGTCGCATACACAAATTGGGCTGCAAACTTGGGACATCACTCATGATGTCACAAGACATGCAAGGCCATCATGGCTGAAAACAAAAACAAGTGTGCACACCAAAAAAGGGTAAGTCCAGTCGTATACAATAGCAAACAAAAGTATATAATTTAACAAACAAGTATAGAAAATAATATCCATACATAACGAATGCTACACATGAAGCACCCATTATCATGTTAGAAAGATAACTAGTATGTAAAAAGCATGTATAAGCAAGTAATGGAAAGTACTAAGTATAAAATGAAACAATAGCACCTGAAGAGATGAATGTGGATGCCCCCAGTGACCGGTGTAGGAAGGGTAGAAGGTGAGCATCCATGTTACATGTAAGAGACCTATATCTGCAATCACAACTAGAAAAAGGTGTGAACATGCATGTGTGTATGATATAGATAAATGACATACAAGTAAGCTAACTAGCATGTGTAATAAAGTGACCATGAACAAGAAAAAATTAAGCAAGAATAAAAGTAACCATAATATGTAGTATGTTGTGGATGGATGGAATAGAATGAAAATGGAGTGATAGGATCCGTGTGCCCCGAGTGGATGGAAATGTATGTAGTGAGGTTCATTTTATTTTCCCCTCAGCATTCAAGAATGAACCATAAATGAGAGTGCATCATCGGAAATGGTCGATTAATGTGTGTTATGTCTAATGAATGTGTTGTGAATGAATGTGTAAGTGTAGGGATGAAACATAACCTAGTGATGATGTGTGTGCATGAAACCTATAGCTGAAGCATATATCACAACTAGATGAGAATATAAGTTATGATTTATCTTAAGATTATATCACTATAATATGAATGGATGAGTGATGATTTAGCCTAAAGCGTATGTAACTACAAGATGAATAGTAAGGAGTGGTGATGTAACCTCAGGTGTATACCATGAGAAAATGATAAGATAGGTGATGATTTAGCCTAAAGCATATGTCACTATCCTAGAGATGTCACATGGTAAAATATTGAGTAGTAAATGTGTAAGGTCCATTTGATTTGTAAACCCTCAAATCGAGTATGGACCTAGGAACTAAAGTACGCCATACGGTAGTGAGTATAGTGCGTAGAAGACAATGTAATGTAAAAATTTGACCATGTGATGAGTGGAGTGTGTAAGGATGTGATATGTAGAATGTAATGCAAAAATTTATAATGTGTAAAATGGCATGTGTGTAGTATGTAAGAAGAGTGTAATGTAAGATATAAGCGGTGTAGAAAATGGTGTAGATATAATGCACAAATGTCAAAATGTAGAATGTAGGTTGTATGAAATGTGATATAGGGTGAAGTGCAATGTGTAATGCCTATGGTGTAGTGTGTGTGGGTTTTAGTGTAATAGTAATCCCTCAATAGTCAAGTGTGAACCAAATCACAAGAGTGTGTCATCGGGAAATGACGCTAGAATGTAAGATGAATATGCCTAAGGTAAGAATATGAATGTATAAAGATGTAAAATATGATAACTATGCTAAGATGGGGTGGGGGGAGCATAGTTTCATGCCCCCCAGTGTGCATGAATGGTTGAACTATGTAATGATGGTGACATAAAGAGGTCCTTCATCTGAAGGAGGAGATGAAAGCGTATGACCATACTCTAATAATGGAGGTATGGTAGACAAATGTTGTAGTGGTGAATGAAGCCTATGTGCATGTGAGGGATGAATGTATGAAGAAGGTTGTGGTGTCACAAAATGCATTGGTGATGGATATCTATGTGATACAGAATGCAAAGGTGAAGAAGATCCATATGGAATAAAATAAGGTGGTGATCTATGTCGAGATGCAATAACTATGTGAGGAATAGGACTATACTTATGTGTAGGGCTAGTGGAGCGATGTAGTCATGCAGATGATATGCAAGTAGGAGAACTAGGAGTAGATTGGGCTTTGAGAAACATAGAATGTGATGCACTAGATGAAGTAGGGGATGTGCTAGATATTGTGCGAGGGGATTATGACCATGGAGTAGATGGAGAGACATCACAATAGAAATTCCCTGATTTTTATGAATGAACTTGAGGCACAAATGATAGATTGAGATCAAAAAATCCAATTAAGACCAAGGAGAATGTCACATCCCTCAACTATGTTTCTAATGAGGAAACACACAAGCATTATAAGAGGACCAATTGTGACATGTAGTTGAACAATGCCAAAGGGTTTTTAAAAGGGTATTCAACTTGAGATAGATGATACCCAATAGTATTAAGGAGTGACATAGAACACGCACTAATGGGCCATGATGGGTCAACCTTAGTGTTTTTGATGGAGGTTGAGCCAATAGATGCATGGATGTGCAAATGGTTAGATGTAAACTTGGCATGATAATATATGTTGGAAAAATAAATGATAGGTGGTAAACACTTCATGTTAGCAACTAAGAAATATATATCTCCGGGGAAGAAGGTATTGTGTGATAGATAATTAGCAAAGGAATCAGTCATTTTCGTATCATGTTTTGGCAAGGGGTTGTTAAAAATCTTAAGTTTATGATTGTCATTAATAGGTGTGGATGTTGTAGATTCTAAAAGCTCAATTTGACCATTTTCAAGTAGATCTTGAATGATATTTCATAACCAAAAACAATAATCAGTGGAATTTCTAATGCATTGATGATAATCACAATAAGAATTGTCATTGAAATTATGCCCTTTGGGTCGAGAGGGATCAAGTTGTAGTGGCAATGGTAAGGTAATAAGATTACTATCGATGAGTTGTGGTAGAAAAACACTCGGTGGTGTACTAATCTTAGTAAAAGTACATCTGTATGGTTGTGGTCGAAGCTCCCTAGGAGTAGAGACTACGTTTACAGTGGTTTTTCTATCCATGGGTTTAGTTGCAGAGGGTTTGGATGGTGGTTTACTTTGAAAGCGTGTGGATGACGATGCTTTTTCTTGATATTTAAGCTTTCCTATGGCTAATAGTTTAGTCTCACAAAGCTTGAGAGTATGAAAAATTTGATCAAATGAAGGAGAAGTTTCAAAGAGAACACTCTCATGTAGGGGTGGTAATAGACTATGGATGAATAAATCTTGAATCTCGGATCTGCAAGGACATTGAAATCTTAGCTAAGTTTTTTTGTAACACACAACATAATCAGATAAGTGTTTGTTAGGCCTTGTTTGAGTTGTTCTAGTTGAGAATAGGATATCTTAGAGCCAATATTGATAGAGAAATGTGTGAGAAAGGCATCATCCAGATGCATGAAAGAGACCACCAAATGTACAGGTAGATCATAGAACCAACGCATCACATAGTCTTGCAAACTACAAGGAAAAATATTTTCTAAGAGAATATGATCATCTCGCATAGTCAAGGCAGGCTACATGGAATGCGTGGAGATGCTCTTGTGGGTCACCATGGCCTTTGAATATAGGTATCTTAGGAGAGACAAAATTTGGTGGGAATGTATAAGTAGATATGGTAGGCATAAAAGGAGTATGTAGCAATGAGGTAGAATCTAGAGATGGTGATGCATGTGACGTAGCTAGCTGAAGTTATCGAATCTAGGTCTGTAAGTCCTTGATATAAAGAGGTCAAATATAGGGAGTTTGAAGAGGAACCGAGATGCAAAGGAGGAGTACCAGAGTGAACGGAAGGATCCATCGGGGTAGGAATAGGAGCGGAAACACAAGTGGGCAGAGTGGAGACCATGGGAGCAGAGGAAACAACTATGGTAGTTGAAGCATCACGAATGCACACGAGAGGAGATTAGAGCATGCAAGACATGAGGGAGATGAGTAGGGTTTTCATGCAATGCTTGGTGAAAGTTAGTAATAGCGTTGAGTTGGTCTTGATCAACATTTTTTCTTCATCATAATAAATTTCACTATCGATGCATCGATTTTATGAAGAGGAAAATTATTGGAACTATCTAAGGGATTTCTAGTAGGAGAAATAGAAGTAGATATATCAGCCATTGGTCTGGAAATCCTATGGGTGAATGAGGGTAGCTCACAATATTGAAGAGATCCAAAATAACCACTACATGTAATGGGAATAAAATTTAATAAAGAGAAATTTGTAAGTCAAGTTCACCAACATGATTAACTAAAATGAACTAAACTAGGTAGTATGAATATATTTAATCTAAGTTATGAATAGTTATAAATGGAGTAAACAAATGAAGCAAATAGTATGTTAATGATCTAAGAAAATATGTAAAATTAAATACTAAACCCTAATGTGCAAGAGAGAAGAGGAAAGAACTCATATTATAATAGATTCCTTTCGACTTTTTCGTAGTGGTAATGAATAAATCAAAAGCGAGAACAACTATGTTGTAGTCATGTAGAGGAAAAATTTGGGTGATATGGATAGAATGAAGTTTCTGGGAGAGGACTGGGGCACCCACGGGTGCTCTGGTAAGAAAAAAAGTTTCCTTGGTTTGGGAAAAAGGCCTAGAACTAGTCTTCACAGGTCCTAGAGATGACTGATAAGCTTCTTTGTATGTCACATTAATTTTCTTATAATGCGCCGAATGATCCAAATATTCCAAGAGGAAGAAATAAATTACAAAATACCAAAAGGAAGTATCAAAACCCTAAAAAAATAAATATGCAAATGAATGGATCAGACTGGCTTCAACTTGTCACAATGATGGGATTACTTAACTAGGCATTGCACTACATTTTGGACCTATATGTAGTTTTGGTGAGTGCATTCATTTCATGCCCTAGGTGTTCTTGTGCCAGTCATACTTTGTGAAATGGTGAGCAATATCTTAATGTAGAAAATGTAATAGAATGTGTGCATGGAATAGAATAGAATCCCTCCCCCTATGAAGTGTTATGCAAATGTCCTAGCTTTTGCCTTGATGATGGAGCTATGTGGATGTCAATGTAATATATGGATGTAACTCTAAATGAGTGATAATAGTAGATGATGTTGGGTCCCTCATTATGGTCTCATAACTTTATATTTATAGGGTTCTCTTGTTGTAATTTCATAATTAACCCAGAAAAGGCTGACCACAAGAAATATAAAGATTTAAAATGGCTAGAAGAGGCCCAAAAATGGTGGGAAAGTGTAAAAGGGTCAGGGTCACCCCAGTGGGACCACGGTGCCCATTGACATCACTACAAATGGGCACCCCAACCAAGGATAAAATAATGCAGAATGTCGAAAAATGGAGAGTCATATGGGTATAATAGGTCAAAAATTATGAAATAAAATAAACAACATGGCCAAAAGAAAGGGATTAATTAGTAGTTTCTTCACTCAAGAACTTTCAAAGTAGAATTATGATACCGGGATAAATAAATGTCTAAAGTGTATGACTTTGTGACTACAAAAGAAAAAATACTAGTATCCCTTGAGTTTCCAACATTGGAGCTCATCAAATAGCTGGAATTTTTTGAATTCAAAGCCATCGAGGTCAAATATGTAGAGCTCATAGAGTTAGAGGAATTAAGGAACTAAGAAATTCAAGTAATGGAGAAATGTCAAGCTCATTTTAAGAACACATTTGATAAAAAGTCTAAGGCTATAAACTTTCAAGAAGGAGACTTAGTCATTTTTACACCCAACAAAGAACAAGGGAATCCATGCACATCGGCCTATCACCCAAAGGGTGATGGTCACTCACCTAAGTCACGCATGGGTGCCGAGTCTCTCCTTTATGCAAGTTTAGTGGAAAATATCATCTATGATAAAAACTTGAAGAGATTGAGAAGAAATGAGACTTACATTCATCATAGAGCTCAATGGCCTCTAGACCAATGCAGGTCATTCCAAACAAAAAGATACTTAACATTTTATAGGACTTAACCAAAATAGAAAGGGAAATGCATAAGAATTCACACTCATTTCATAAACATACATGAACAAAGCTAGGAAGATATATATATGGACCAGAATCATTAAGATCATATTCAAATAAGTTGGTAACCTCATTACATCCATTAGATCCATTACTGAGAACATCACGGTATGGCAGACCAAAGTCATACATCATAAGCGTATTTACATTCCTTAGCTCCCAAAAGAAAATTTACAATCCCAAGCCCCTTTGATGCATCCTTCTCCTATATTTTATCTCTCCAACCAATACAACTCACAACATTTCTACAAAGTTCCGCTCTCTCTTCCTCTCATTTTCTTCTATGGGTGAATGTATTTATAGGCCTCTTGAATCGCCACCCAACTTTCTAAGGCTTAAATCCATGCCAAATGTCCAAATGTGGTCCTCCATGGGAGCATGATTCTCCAAGTCATGATCTCTCCACTCCTTTCATGATGGTCTTCTAGAAACTTCCATCGTAGGGCATATTCCTTCCTAGGCCAACTTTTTTGCCAGTGGCACCTTATCCACTCCGCATGCGCATTCAAGTCATGCTTTTTCGTGTTCCCTGCGACGATACGCCAAATATGGCTAAGTCCGAGACCTTGTTCTATTGGCACGTATTACAGGTCCTAAAACCCTCCTAGAACCCTACCTTGCACACCCTCTCCTTACCTACCATCCCCTTAACTTAGGACTTGTGATGCTTATGCACCTCTCTCGTATTTAGTCAATAGTTTAGGGTCCAACATCACCCCACACTATGCCTATTCTCCACCCATGGGAACACTTTTCCAATTAACAAAGAATCACAATAGACTTAACATCTTGGAAAAATAATAAGGGAATGAAGAATTTGGGAATGAAGAAATAATGGGAAAGTGATGGTATTACTTGTAATAAGATAGGAAAATATTTTTACAAGTCACCTCCAATTTTTCTAGGAATCGACTTCATTTTGGGCTCTTTGGCAAAGGTTGCCAACTAGTGTGCTTACCTACTTAAAACCCATTCTATTTCCTCGAGTTTTCAATGTTTCAACCATTCGTTCCAATTCCTTGCCCACGTCCTCAAGCGCATCCATCCTTCTTGTAATTTTTGGGTATAACTCCTTCAGCCAATTTTTAATTGAACCTCGTAAGGTCTCAATAGCTTATGACTTCTTCTCAACTTTGTCTAGGATCTTTTACCACTCTACTCTATTCCCTTTGTTCTTCTCTTGGAATTCCTTGAGCTCTACCTCATGAGTGGCGACTAGAATACTCACCACTTTATCTCTATCTACGTAATTGGCATACGTGGCCTCAGTAGTCTAGGTAGAAATTTTCACATTAGTAAGGACCTTACTATACTCGGCAATGATTGCTATAACCTTTAACTTGTCCTCTTTCTCCAAGTGTGCTACTACTTCTTCCACAGATTCTAAAGCTAGAGGTTTCCTCCATGGTGAGGATGCGTGTTAAGTCTTTAAGGAACTCAAGGGAAGATCCATACAGTTATGCGCACGGTGCTAGGTATTGATCCTTAAAAACAATGGCATTTATGATAGCTTCTACATTCTTGTATACCTCACACACCCTTTCCTTTTCTTCCCTAAGTTCATTCTTTAGGCCGAGCACTAATTAACTCCTCTGGTTTAAATCCTTTGCCTTCTCTTCTAACTTTCCTCCCTCTTTTCTAGTTCGCCTCTAGAAATTTTACCATGTCATTCCTTCCAAATAACCGGGCTTCTAGCTCAACCAGACCTTATTTAATGCATTTCGAGACTTGTTCATCCTAAATTTGTCGAGCATTCACCAAGGGTTTATCTCCTTTTGAATAAGATATCTTCATTAGTGCCCTTGGCTTACCTTGAACTTTGGATCATCGATGTGGGACTCAATTCCCATGAAAGAATTTTCCTCATTCGAGGATATGCACCTTTTCATCAAATGACTTCATTACCACAATTTGATCTGTTGGGACTATACTTTGGAAGCACACATGGAACACCTTGTTGGGATCATCAATGTAGCTCATTCCTTTCCTCTTGAACTCTATGTTCTTTCCCCTGTGTGCATGCCCTTAGGAATAGTTCTACTAATAGACCGGGGCCTCTCACGCTGCTGTGATCTTTCCCTACACTTTCTTCCCTATCTTCATTCATCACTATATCAACGCATTGTGCTCTAATTATTTTTCTACCAAGGCTTCCATGATTTTTCGTTGCTTTTATTCCTACCGCCTCATTTATTTTCTCCTTTGTCGGGCTTGGAGTTCTTTGATCCTGCGTGCCCAACCTTTTAATTCCTCTCATGTCCTACGCGCCTTCCTCCTCCTTGGCTACCCTTGTATGAAAAGGAACTCATGTTCTTCTTTCCCACCCTCTTCTTTTGAATCGTGCATGCTGAAAACAAGTGGTTCTTGGTCTCCTTCAGGTTCATCTTCTTCATCATCATCCCTCTCACCCCTGTATTTCTCCAAGCTCTCTGTGTCCTTTGAGTCAACCTCCTTTATCACCTTCTATTTCTTCCTAACTGAGATTCTATTATAGGAGATTTTGTTTTTCTTCTTCCTCTTAGGGTGATTTCTCCTCTGTGATAAGATTTCATTGCCCTCCACGACACCTCCTCTCTCGATGGGGACCTTTCCTATGCGCATGTAAGTACTTGTTCTAGCGCTTGTTCCTAGGGCACCCATTGTTTGTGTAACTTGGACACTTGGTTCCTTTTTCTTTCCCTCTTCCATCTCCTTTTTCTTGGGTGGTTTTCTTCCTACCTGTTAGGTCTTCGGTAGATATATCTCATTCTCAAGATAAGAAACCTTTTAGAACTTGGTCCTTATGTGAAGTATACACACACTGCAGAGACCTCCCTATAATGGGAAGAGTTAAGGGTTTCATCATCTAAACTTCATTTGATATGTACTTTTCCATGTACGCACACTTATTCGGGTAGACTAATGTCTTGCGCATCTCCCTATGGTCCCATTCCACCTCACTAAGGTCAAACCTTAGCATTTTGGCCTCTTTAAACCTATTTACCCCTACTTGAAAATACTTAGCGGTGAAGGAAAATGGAAGTTTATACGAGGGCTCTTGATTTCATCAACCAACATAAATCTACCAATGCGAAGTGTTGGTATACTGTGAACTCGGTCTCTCCCTCTGTGAGCACCGCAGTTGTTATAGGATCCTCTAGTCTACCCCGAACACATTCCTCAAGCTCATATATCACTTCTTAAGACGTGCCTTATGAGCAGTGTCATGCTATCGTAAGTGTATTTTTGAATATCTTTGCGCGCGAGGGGTCTTCCTATGGGTACTCCCAAACGAACTTATATGCATTCACTCCTATATTTGAAAACATAATAGTTAAGAGGACATTGTCAAATAGTATCTTATCACCCTCTTATGCACTACTAATAATCTCATCCGTGATGTACGTGATAATTTGTAGATGGAACCTTTTGATATTCTTCTATCGAACCTTGTGAACGGGTGTCATGCTTTATCGTAAGTGTATTTTTGAATATCTTTGCGCACGATGGGTCTTCCCTAGGTACTCCCAAACAAACTTATCTCGCCGCAGCTAGCACTCCTATATTTGAAAACATAATAGTTAAGAGGACATTGTTAAATAGTATCTTGTCACCCTCTTGTGCCTACTTGGTGATAATCTCATCCATGATGTATGCAAATAAGTTGTAGATGGAACCTTTTGATATTCTTCTACAAATATTCAGCCATGACTTGTTTACTTGCATCCATCTCTCTTGGTCATTAAGTTTAGTTACCAGGTGTGTGGTCATTCTCATCACTGGGTCTTGGATATCAGCAATATCAAAGTACCTTGACCCTTTCTTGTATGCATATGCAGTGACATTTTCTTTGATGGCTTCCTTGTTTCATAGGTCATCCTCTATACTTTCTCCTTCATAGATAAGACATGTGAATCTTGAAATCAGCTGAGGAGTGATGTGCATCTTGCACCCCGTGAAGTGAAAGTGGTCTTCATATACACATGACATCATCCACTTTGATAGAGGTGCTCATGCTTCCCAATGTAGGGAAAATGATAGAGTTGAAATAATCCCACCTTCTCCAACTTTACTTTCATTTCATCTCTATAAATGGGTAACCCTTCTAGTGTCCTCTTGCTTTTCGGTGCACTAACTCTAGCATATTTCCTTTTCAGTTGCATTTGTGTGATTGTTATAATCTCTTACACTCATTTTTCTTAAATGGGACTCCCACTCCTTTCCAAACAAAACCCCATCTAGGTACTACATTTCTGCATACCATTCTTCATTGGTATATGCGGTAGTTTCTTGTTGTTTTCCCTTTCCCTTGCCCTTCTTAGGTGTTAAAGCTAGTTTTTGGTGCCATTGTGTACTTTATCTTTGCACTTCAACTTCTCTTGCTCTACTTCTCTACCCTTTCCAAGCTCAGATCTTGAACTTTTGAAGAAAATCCTTTTCAACCCATGACCTAGCTACCAAATCCTCACTTGAATATCCCTTTCACAAGACGACGCTTCTCCACAATTCTCTCTATGCACCCGTGAACTATTTCCCTCCTGGTTTGTAGATCTAAACTAGTCACTTACATAGTCAAATTTATCCAATTTTCTTCACACGAATCAACTCTAGGAACCCTAGTTCACAAAATCTCTTCCTTCTTTGTATTTGCAATGTAAATAATGAAATGCTCGACCTTATATTTATAGTTTTCCCACTTTTTATCATTAAATGCTACTTCACCTACCACCATACTTCAATACTTTATTACGGCTTTTTCATCAAAATCTGACTTTAGCGCCTTAACTCACGCACCCAACCTAGTGTGGAAAATTTCCCAACCTTTTGGCACACAACCAGTCCATCTTAATAGGAGACTCTTGCACTTGCGTCACCAACACTAAAGGTACTTCTATCATGATTTTTGCTCTTTCCTACATCATATTTCCTTGTGCTTCTCCTCTTTTATATGTGGATCCACAATGTAGCCTTACCCTAACACCAACCATCCTTTTTCACCTTTCCTTCCATGCACTTCCTTTCCCAGGGCCATCCAACCGGGATTTCCAACACAATCCTTCCTAGTTCTTCATACTTTGCAATTTCTTCCACCTTATTCTACCCCACACTAAAATGATGTGCAGTCCTCTGTGCATTCACAACCTTCAAAAAGTAATGAGGTTACCAATGCCCAAGGCACAAAACAAAACAACAACGAGAAAGGGAAACACAAGAAAAGGAAAATGCAATAAAGGAAATCCTAAACTATCTGGCAATATTGCCTTATTACAAACACCAAGAAGACTTATTTATAGTAGGGCTTCAACCTACTCCCATTGAAGTGTCCTAGAAATCTCATCCCATCCAAAGCACTTGCAAATTGGCGCATTGCCTAAATCAAGGATGTACGAGATGGTGTAGGGTCCCATCCAATGGACTTTCAACTTCCATGATGGCACAGAAACTTGGAATCATAAATCAAGACCATCTGCCCAACCTCAAACTTCTTGTTCTTAATGTGACGATCATGCCATGCCTTTTTTTTTCTTTTTCGCCTCTCTAGCTCTACTCGGTGAGTGATCGTATTTCATCCAATTACATTAACTTGTCAATTATTTCTTCCAGTGATTTTCATCATCTAATCCTCCTATGCTCTCTATACACGAGAGAAGGTAACATGAATTTAATTAGTAGAACAACCTCCATGCCAAACACCTATTGAATTGGTGTGGCCTTATTCAACCTCTTGTAGGTTTTCTCTATGCCCAAAGAATGGTGATACTTTTTCATCCCATCCTTTCTACCAACATCATAGATCTTAGTCAATGTGTGACTAAGTATTTTGTTAAATGTCTCAATAGTTCCATTTTCTTGTGGGTGGTAGGGAGTAGTTTTGTGATGGGCCACCATGAATTCCGATAACATAATCCTAACATTTCATTAAGGAAGTGTGTACCTCTATCACTTGTTAAACTTAATGGGCATCCATACCTGCTGATTATGTTTTCCCATAAAAACCTAGTAGTTGTAGTTGTTGTACAATCCTTAGTAGGTGCTACTACTACCCACCTTGTCAAGTAATCAATGCAAGTAAGGATATATCGTGAACCAGATCCTTCGCGCTTTCTTAGTGAGATTGGTCCAAAAATCGATAGCCCACTTCTCAATGGTTCCATGCTGGCTATTGGTCACAAGGGCATTTCATCACTTTTTCCTAGTTTTCCAAAACACTCGCAATGGTCACGAGCCTTATAAAACTTAATGTAATCTTGATAAATGGTCTCCCACCAAAGCCCCATGAGTAGAATATTCCTCATAATTACATTTCCCACATAGTATCCTCCTAAATCCCACCATGTGCCTCTTCCATAATTGCAATGCGCTCATGTTCTAACACACATCAACATAGAACCTCATCACATCCTAATTTATAAAAATCCCCACTAATCAACATGTAGGGTGTGGAGCGTATAGCTATCCACTTTTTATCCAATGCCTTCATTTTGATTGGCGCCACTCCTATTTTGAAAAATACTACAATATCTTCAAAATATGAGGGTGCACGTCACAACCTAAATAGTTGTGCATCTGACATGGTATCCTCAATGCTTTGCATGTCCTCCCCTAAATCGATTCTAGATAGATGATCAGGTCTGGAATTACTCTTTCTTGGTTTAACAACCACTGTGAACTTGAATTATTGGAAGAATAGTACCATCAAATATGTGCCCTTATAGAGCGGGCTTATTCACTAAATACTTTAATGCCATATGGTCAGTGTAAAATATAAAGGGGGTTTCCAATAAATACTATCTGAACTTGTGAAATGCGTAGATCATTGACAATGCCTCGTGCTCATGTTGTAGTATAATTTTGCTCCGCTAGTGTCAACTTCCTACTTGTAAAGCACAAAGGATGATCAACAATACTCTCACCAGATATGCAATTACTACTCCAATGGTGGTTCTGAGGCATCCACATGAAGATGGAAAGGATTATCCCAAGAAAGGAAATGTAGGATGGGCACGGTGACAAGCCTATCCTTCAAAGTGTTGAATGCCTTTTGTTGTGCCTCTCCCTAATGAAAGGTAATTTTATGTCTAAGAAATTATTATAAAGGTGTGGCAATCTTGGCATATCTCTTGATGAACTTGCTGTAGTATCCCATATTCCCAATAAATCTACACACATGCTTTACTAATAGGGCTTCCCTAATCCTACAATTACTACAACTTTGGTAGGATCTACTAACAATCCTTCTTTACATATGATGTGCCCCAATAATGTCTTGAATGGGGTAGTAAAGACACACTTCTTAATGTTGAGGGATATCCTCAACTACCGACATCTCTCAAAAATCAACCTTATGTTGTCACAATGGTCTTTTACTAACCCATATACTGTCCAATCATCCAGATAAACCTGAAGAAACTTGTGGATGAAATCTTGGAATTCTTGTACCAAAATGCACGAGAACAAAGCGGGTGTATTATTTAATCCAAATGGCATGACCATTTAGGAAATAATTCCCCACTCGGTGGTGAAAAGTTGTCTTCCTGTGGTCCTCCTTTGTAATTCTTACTTGGTGATAGCTTGAGAATCCATCTATGAAAGAGTAGACTTCACGTCCTACCACTCCCTCTAAGATTTCTTTAGTAAATTTGGGTTAAGAAAGAATCAATGATACACACTACATTCAAGTCCCTGTAATCAACATAGATCCTTATCCTTCTATCCTTCTTGATACTAATCACCATTGATAGATCCATTCGAATCTTCAACATCTTTAATGATGCCCTACGCTATAATCTTATCTATTTCTTCTTTTACCTCCACGCGCATGTTAGGATTCATTCGGTATGGTCTCTTCTAGATCATGGCACACACCCTCCTTCAACTTAATTCTCATTTCCACCAAGGAATGGTGAAATCCTTTGATTTCATGATACCCACATGGGCATAAATCCTCAAATTCAAGTAAAATATCCATGATCTTAGAGACTTCTTTCTTCGACCAATAGTGTCTAATGATAGCCTCTTTAGGCTCTTCTTATGAGCTGATGTTAACCTTATTTGTCTTTAAAGGTTTTGGTAGGCATGTTCCCATTCATCAACACTATATATGACCTCACGCATCCCTCTGAGTGGTTAACATTCAATTTTTCTACCTCTTCTCCATCAATAACATACACCATCTTCCCCTTGTCTTTCTCTAAACACATGTGCACTCAAATTGTATCTATTATGTTTCTTCTTCCTCAAAGCATGCCTCTGGGCCGTTCACCTAGTAATGATTGTATTTTTTTCCACCATAACACTATCCCTTGATGAAAGTCACTTCACAACCTGCAATGCCTTATGTATATCGATGGCTTTGTACTTTGGTACTTGAATTTTGAATGAGGTTAGCCAAAGATTCTTTCCAATTACTAGTTTGTGATGCATTTATGAGTGGATATACCATACACACGCACAAAATTGTAGGGTGGAGTACAACTTGTGAACCCATAATGAAGGTGACAGGGCTTCCGTGCTTCCCATCTAGGGTATCTCACATGCTTGGATATGGAAGGAAGTGGTCTCCTTACCATGGTAGTCTTTTATAGTCATGGGCTCATTGCTCATACAAAACCTTACAGGGAAATAAATCCTTACCTCGTGCCATTCCAAGAGGTTCTCCCGATGTCTTTCCCACCAGGATTCACAATAGTCCAAAGTAGGTTGTAATTAAGCATTTCTCTTCTTTCATTTTCATTTCTCTAATAGGATTTTATTTCTCGCAAGAAATATTCTCGGATTAGCCCCTCTTGAGTAACTTGGTAGTTTTCTTCCTCCCGGTGTTCGGACTATATGCACCTTTATTACCTTTGTTACCGATCCTCTTAAATTCCATCCGATTAACTCATAGGTCCCGTGTGACCAATTATCACATGCTATGCTTGTGGTATCACTCACAGACTAGGCATCCTCAAATTGGATAACCCCTTCTGTAGGGTGAATTATCTCAAGATCCTTGATTGAGCACACATATATTCTATCAAGGACTTCTTCTCCCAATGGCTCTATGTAGGGCGTCGGCTTCCCATCTTCGGGGATGATTAAGCTGTTCTTTTTTGTTTTCAAAACTGATATATCCTTTATTAAACCTGATGTCAGCATTGTTCTTGTAACACCATGGGTGCCCAAGCAATGTTGGGAAATTTTCCACCTTGGCGAGCACCAAGACCTCAAAGTCCCCAGTAAACTTGGCCCCTTGAATGGTGATAGCCACATCTTTTAAGACATTGATTGGCATCGCCTTTGTCTTGTTCGCCATATACAACACATTCGAAGATGGATGTAATGTGGGCCTCCCCATCTAATGCCAATCATCTACGGTAATAAAATTCACTTCCACTCCCATGTTGATGAGGATGTTTCTAAGGAGCCATACATCCATGAATGCATTTAATGTGATCTCCTTTTCATACTCAAGGTTATCAAAAATATGGAAAAAGCTAAGGGAAAAGGAATACAGTGGATAGGTTTGCATGTAAAAATGCCACATGATCTCTTATCTGCTGTATTTATAATTTCATTGAACAACATGTTCTCGCTCATTTGGGGCCCCAAAGAGAATATGTACTTTCTCCCTTAGCCACTCTCCTAGTAAGGGAATAATATTCTCTTGCCTTATCATTTACATACTTCTTCTGACCTCATCTAGCTATCAAACTAAGATTAACCAAGGCTTGCTAGGTCTTATGGTCTATTCATTCTATACGGCTTTTAGAGCCCTTTTGTATATAGGGTTCTTCTTTACTATTTTCCCTTAATAAAAAAAAAAGGTTGAACCTCGCGTTATCCTTGTTTCTCCCCACCACTATCTGATTTCTCCTTAGACACTTATATCTCCCCTTGTAAACTTTTGAATTATGTACATAGTCTCTCTGGTACACCTCTTTACGATGGGAGGGTTTAGATATTTTCCATGTAGTACCTCCTCTCTTGAAACCAATTTCCTTGGTTTGGGCATCTCCTTGGCACGCGTATGGACTCTACACATGTTATCACAACAAAATTTCTATCTCTAACTCACGCACCAATCTTGGCATCCATTGCGGATCAAACCTTTTACGCTTACCATAACAACACCCTTATCTTTCCGGTGTTGCTGGTTTATATGCTCGTAGAGTTCTAGACACTCTTCATACTTGTGCTTCTTCCCACACCATGAGCATTATAATAGATCTGGACATTCTCATTTGTAATGCTTTGTAGATCCACAATTATAACATGTTCCCCATGGGAACTCACTTCTTCCTCCTTTGTAGTTATCGGAGACCATGAAATCCTCTCCGTGAGAACTTCTTCTATGTGCACCCCCATCTGCGCATGCTCCTCATTAAGGAGGTCATCACCCTTATAGCTCCGGAAATGCTAGTCTGCAGCACAACATGATCAATGACCTCATGGATATGATCAATAAGCCTATAATCCTTAGTATCATGGGTTGTAGAGGTGCAGATCTTATAGTAGCAAGATACATTCTTCCTAATTACGTTCTACAATAAGGGACATTTACTAACATCATGGTCCCCATAAAAATCTCACACCCATCTACATTATTACATACATATTGTCTTCCTGGGGAGACTATCCTTAGCATGCACCTCTAATTCACAATCATACACTATGAGTCTCATAAGCTGAGTTTGTAGATAATTTTTCTAGCTGCTTAGCCATAACAACAATTTGAGATTCCAGGAATGGGCTAACTCTAGTATCAACAATTCAAACCACTTTGGTGCATAGGGTGGCTTCCAATGCCTCAAGCATGTCTCATGAAATTTTATGAGATAAAGATATTCTAAATAGAGTTATCAACCCTCCCAAAACCATTGAGCATGTTGTGGAGGGTGGATGTCATATGAAAATTTTGACAAGAGATTCTTAAACTATGCATCATACTCCCACATGCTTTCTTCCATTCCCTATTGAATCTCCTTGAGAGCACCGATGCTCTTCTACTCAAACTCATGGATGTGGAACTCTTCTAGAAGGCATTTTTAAATGTGGTGTATTCTATTACCATATGATGGGGGTCATATTTCCTATACTAGATATATGCACACCCTTGTAATGTCATTACAAACCGACTAGCCTTCCATTATGGGGTTATGATCCCCTTTGTGTGCCATAGCAAGCGAAACTTGTGAACATGCTCAGTAGCATCTTTAATACCCTTGTAGTTTGGTAAGTGTAAAGACATCTCTAAAAATACTTGGTGGGGTGGTTAGGGTCCTTGTCCTCCTAATCCGAGCCTTGATTTCCCCGTGTGTTTCCTCCACCACTAGATCCACTAGATCCACTAGGTCCTATGCCTTCGACCCACCGGATCCACCGGATCCACCAAGTCTTGTTCCTCCAGGTCCCACCGGTTCCACCTCTAATCCTCTTAGCCAAAAATGGGACTCTAATCATTCGTGCCTAGTGTCCCCACCATTCCACTGAAATACACACCAATGGTCTACAAGATTGTTCCACTACCAGATGTATGCCCCGCGCCACTCCTTAATGCATTTCCCAAACCTTTTGTACTTGTACCTTGTCCAAAATTCCTCCAAATACTGGAATAGTATGCATAGCCATATAAGTAGGAAATGAAAAATTGTATCTCTTGGGTGCGGATCGGTCACCCCCACCGATACCAACTAGGTTAAACATACCGCTTCCTTGATCTGGAAAACCAAGCACCAAGGTTTGGTCACTAGGTGGGTTTAGATGCATGCCAATGAATCTTCTCTCCCCACATGATGAGCTCTCATCGGGAAGCCAAAGTGGTCTCTTTTAGGTGCTTCTTCTAAGATGGGGTAGTACAGACTGCTCAGGTTCTATGTCCTCTGCGTGAAACTCAAATCCTTCCCGCAACATCTACCTCCATACATCCATCACACTTAAAACCTTGCATTTTTTAGCAATCTCACTTTCACATGCTTCACTATACTTGAGTCGTCTCTCCTCCCTTTCTTTCTCGAGTCATAATATCTTCCATCTTCCTCCACCTTAGCTTCCTCACCCAACACTCAGGAAGGTTTAGCTAGCCATCATAAATGCCTCTAAACTCAATGTAACAATCAATATCTTCATTTCTAGAGGGATAACACGTAGAAATGATCCTCTAGGCTCGCACATAAATTCAAACTCAATGAATTCCAAAAATAATATGTAGAAATAGCATACTCTAGAGTGTCGTTGGCCGATCTCCTTTCCACCAATGATCCACAACATGAGTGCACGTCATATGTGCATCTTGTAGCCTTTGGTATTCTTCTTGGGTACATGCATGATCTATAATACCAAATTGATCTAGATGCATATGCCAAGAGCCATTCATATAGCTCTCTTGAAGCAATAGAAAAAGGTTTCACACAAATCATGGTAGAGGTTCTCTTCTACCCATCTATGCACATAAAAATTAGGTGCAATGTTGAATCTCTAAGAAAATTATTCCTCCATGTTTTTCAACCATGATTCAATACTCTCCGAGTTAGGCTTTTTGTCATCACTCATTTCATAGATCATATGCCATTTTCCACTACAAATTTGGAAAGAGATCCCGAAATGGAACCAAGATGTAGTTATTTTTACACCCACCACGAATAAGGGAATCCCATGCACGCCACCCTATCACCCAAAGGTGGGCTGGACACTCACGTGAGGCACGCATGGGAACCGAGTCTCTCCTTTATGTGAGTTTAGTGGGAAATATATATGATATAAACTTGAAGAGAGTGAGTGGGAATGAGACTTACATTCATCATAGATCTTAGAATGACACCTATAGACCAATGCGGTCATTCTAGACAAAAAGATACTTAAAGTTTATAGGACTAAACCAAAATAGAAAGGTAAATGCATAAGAATTAACACTCATTTCATAAACATACATGAACAAATCTAGAAAGATATATATATATATATATATATATATATATATATTATATGGACCAGAATCATTAAGATCATATTCAAATAAGTTAGTAACCTCATTACATCCATTAGATCCATCATAGAACATCACGGTATGGTAGACCAAATCCATAGATCATAACTAGATTTACATTCCTTAGCTCCCAAAATAAAATTTACAATCCTAAGCCCCTTTGATGCATCCTTCTCCTATATTCTATCTATCCCAACTAATACAACTTGTAGAATTTCGTAGAGTTTCACTCTCTCTTCCTCTCTTTTTTTTCTTCTATGGGCACATGTGTTTATAGGCCTCTTGAACTACCAACCCACCTTTCTATGGATTTAGATCCACCGCCAAATGTCCAAATGTTTTCCTCTATGGGATAATGATTCTCCGTGCCTAATCTCTCCACTCCTTTCCATGATGGTCTTCTAGAAACTTCCATTGCATGGCATATTCCTTCTTGGCCCAACCTATCGCTTAAGTTGGCACCTTATCCACTCCGCATGCACAGTCGGGTCATACTTTTCACATGTCCTACTTGATACAAAAATACAAACTAAGTCCTAAGACCTTTTTCTTTTGGTGTGTATCATGGTCCTAAAAAACCTCCTAGAACCCTACCTTATGCCCACCCCTAAACTTAGGCCTTGCGCACTTATGCACCTTTTTGTACTTAGTCAATATTTTAGGGGCCAACACCTTGAGTTTTGAGAATTGGAGCTCATCAAATAGCTGGAAATTTTTGAATTCAAATTCATCGAGGTCAAATATGGAGAGCTCATAGAGCTAGAGGAATTAAGGAACCAAGCAATTCAAGTAATGGAGAAAGATCAAGCTCATATTAAGAACACATTTGATAAAAAGTCCAAGGCTAGAAACTTTCAAGAAGGAGACTTAGTATTAAAATGGGATGCAGAAAACGAGCGCAAACCAAGTAAACACTCAAAATTTGATACAATATGGAGCAATCCTTATATCATTTCAGGATACAAGTCAAGTAATGTTTTCCAATTATTAGGATTAGATGGAGAAGAGTTGCAGATTCTAGTTAATGGGATCTATTTAAAGCATTGCTACTGAAGTAAAGTTTCCTCCCTTGTACATATTAGAGTAGTTTCCATTCCTCCAAGTTCTTTGTGGCACATTATCTTGTTGGTAGGATAGTTTCGATTCTCTTAAGTGATTATGAACACTCTACATGTTCCACTTGGAACATGTATGTCTTTTTATGTTTGTATATATATTTTTAGTTTTTCTACCTTGCACATTTCATCTCCAATCCAATTAGCTAAGTTGACCACTTCATAAGCTTCATCCAGAGCCATGAGATCATTACAGTCCATTTGGGAAACAATTTCCATGAAGGACTTCGAAGAAGATATGATCAAAAAGAAGGTGTTTGGTACAACTCCAAGTGTATGCACTTCATTGTTAAATCAGTATGTGATCCAAGTTCTAAAATGCTTCATCCTTGCCAAAAAATCAGTTCAATTCTTCATACTTGGCAAAAATTAGATTTTGGACAAGTCTCGAGATATTCATCCTTTGTCCCAATAGATCATTTGTAGAAGGGAAAGAAGGTGAAATTTCAGATTCAGAAAAATTCACACTCACATGAAAACTTAACTCAAAAATTATTATCATATGAATGGTAAATTCATGCAATGAAAAATTAGCTTCAAGTTTAGTTAAGTACTAAAAGTGGTCTCATGGGTTTATTCTTTAGTTCAAATTAGTTTTCATTTTATCGGTAGACTTCATGCCCAATTGATGCTCCAAGGCCACCGATCCTTCAATCTAGCACGTATATTACCCACTGAGGTCACCAAATTATTATCAATTTTTACCTTTTGGCAAAATGGACAACTTAAAAATTGGATTTGGGTAGTTTCATGGGATCTTGGTGGAAAATATGAAGAATTCAACTATTTTTACTTGTTTTGAGCACTTATAATTGCTTTGGGGGACTTAGAGTCATTTAGAAACATTTCCCCTCTCTTTAGGATTTAGATCTAGCACTTAGCTAGATTTGGGAAAAATTTATAAAATTGGAAAAAATGGATTTTGTAACACTTATTCTCATCCTTGCCTAGCTCCTTAGTTCATATATGTCCCTAAGGACTTAAAAAAATAAAGAAAATGAGGGAGAAAGTTCATTTACTGAAAGGCAATGCGGGTTTTGCGTGTCAAGAGGTACAAAAGGAACAAGTTCTATAGGGTTTTGAGTTCCTTGATGACTGAAAGGCTGAAATAGAAAGGACTTTGAATGCATCTAGTGTATTGTAGAAAAGAGGCAATTTTTTTGCACTATGCATTCGGAGGTACATGTTCCTGGGATCACTTATTTCCCACATCCCTTTTTAGTTCGTAAATCAAGAAATTGGCTAAGTGTGAAGTTTTGAATGGATTGGGGTGCCTTACAAAGATCGGGGGTCGGGATGGTACTAGTTCTTGTAGGTTAGGTGTTCCCCACATTCTTGAATGGGCCAAAGATCAAAGGGGCAAAAGTGAAGTGTTGTGTAGGTGGGAGACTTGTATCGATCCCGTAAAGCCGACATAGCCCTTGTTCCTTCAAGACCCTTGTCCTCTGCTACCCTCAATACCCCACAAAGTCGAAATAGCCACAAAGCAAAGGGAAGGAGTTATAAGGAGTTAGTGTTGCAGAGATGGGAGCATTAAATGGAATGGTGTGGGATGACACTAGTTTCTAAGAACCCCAAGTTCCCCACATCCAATGTTGATCCGAGAAAAAAGGAATAGGGGATAAGGAGTGGGTTGTGGAAGATATAGGTTGTGGGATAACAAGGAAATAGTGGAACAAGTTCCCAATTCACCCCAAGTACTCGATTTAACCGATTTAATTGAAAACAAAGTAAAAATGGGGATTTTAATGGTAGACTATTAGTGAAATCTGGGAATGTGTTCCTCTCAACCTCTCCAAATCCACATGGGCATAACTTCCTACTAGGAACTCCAAATTTCATAAAATTTATATCAATGGAATTGTTTTTTCATGCTCTACATCATGGAATCCAGAAAATTAGATTTTGGAGGGAATAAATGGATGAAATGAGGAAAAATGTTAATAGCATATTTTCATGGGCTCTAAGCAAAAACCTTGCCAAATGTCAATCATCCTTTGCTAGCAATCATTTTTGAGCTTCTAGAAGGGCTAGGACCATTGAAAAAAAGCTCTCTCTTCTCTCTCTCTCTCTCTCTCTCTCTTCTCTCTAGGATCAATAAATGTAAGTGCTAAGGCACATTTTTAGGGGGGAATGTTCATGTAATGGAACTCTATCAAAAATTTCTAGAGAAGTGTTGAGTTGTAGGCCTCTGATCTAAGTATTCTAAGAGAATATCCTTTCCTTTCTTTTACAATTGTAATGAATTGTGCATCCAATTAATCAATAAATCCATGTTTTATGGCTATTATCTACCCTAGCTATGTTTTATTGCATTTTCCTTACCTTTCATTGCATATTCTAGGTTTTTTGCATTCTATGTTCTTCTTGCAGTACAGATCTATTGTGCTCCGTGGAAATGATGTTTACAAATGTAGTTAGGGAATGTGTCACTTGTGTCTGACATCTCTCTTTCATTCCATCATTTTCACTCATATGGATGTATTCCCATTAGTTTCTTGGTGCAATCACCTATGTATCTTACGATTTCCTTTTTCATGTAATCTTTCTCTCTCTGGTCCCTTGGAAGCTTAGGATAGAAGTAGATAGAATAATTTCCCTTCTAAGAGTAGTTTAGCATTAATATTAGGTATAGGAAGTCGGCCTTCTTTGGAGGTTTGTCTTAGTTAGCAGTCCCAAAATTAAGAGAAAATACCATGTTATCTAAAAACACTAGTTGATCATTCACTAATTAAAGAACACAATCGAGAGGTGTTGTTTTTTTGATAATAGTTAGATTTGGTGGAAATTCTTCCATTAAAATTGTAGGAGAGGATATTTGAGTTTGGATAATGGAAAAACCCTCACCAACAATGTTTTATATGTTGAAGGTTTGGATAAAAATTTACTCATTGTAAATAAAATGTGAAAACAAGGGTATGTTCTATCTTTTGATGATAAGGGTTGTAAAATTAAGAAAAGAGAAATAGGTAAGTTGGTTGTCAAGGCTAAGAGGACTGAAAATAACATGTATATCCTTAAGGAAGTCAATAAAGAAAATTTCCTATGAGAAATATGAATGATAGTTGGTAATGACATATGAGATTAGGATATGTAAACTTTGACAATATTGTCAAGATCATCTCTAACAATTGTGTGAGAAATATGTCAAAAATTAGTAAACCAGAGGATACATTATACAAAGCATATCTTCATGGAAAGAAAACTAGAAGGAGGTTCAAGACAAATGAACACGATTCCACCACTATTCCACTTCAAATAATTCACACAAATCTTTGTGATCCTATGAGGACTGAAAGTACTTCAAGTGATTACTATTTTATGCTTCTTATTGATGATTATACTAGATATACTTGGGTTTCTTGCTTGAGAAACAAATCAGATGCTTTTGATGTTTTCAAGTATTTTAAAGCTCTCATTAAGAATGAGAAAAATGGAAAGATCAAGTGTATTAGATCAGATAATGGAGGTGAGTTTTGGTCAAATTCATTTAATGAGTTTTTAGATTTCATGGCATCAAGAGGAAATTTTCGTGTCTAGAACTCCTCAAAGAAAACAAAATAGTTGAAAGGAAGAATAGGACTATTGAAGAGATGGAAATTACTATCTTAAATGAATTTAAATTACGATGGTTATTGGAAGGAACTTATTTTCAATGTTGTCTATACTCTCGAAAGATGTCAACTTATGGTAAATAGTGACAAGACTCCATATGAGCTTTGGAGAGGAGGACCAACCAATGTGGAACATTTTGAGTCTTTGGATGTGGTTGCTTCATCAAAGCGACTTAACACAATTTATGTAAGTTTTATTCCAAATCTAATCATGGCATATTATTAGGTTACTTATGCAAGAAGCTCAACCTATGTTTGTTATAACAAGAGGTTGAAAACTATATTTAAAAGTGCAAGTGTGAAATTTGATGAATATTTTCCTATAAGATCCATTCACAAGTCAAGTGAAAAAACTCAAGTGACTGATCCTAAAGAAGAAGAAGATGATTTTACTCATGAAAATGAAGGAGAAGATGATGAAGGGGAAAGATGAGACATCAAGGCTCTATCAAGACATATTAGGAGATATCATCCTAAAATTAGATTTTAGGAAAGAAATATGTTGGAGTTACTACAAGAAGAAAATTGGTAAGTCTTCAAAACCAAGATAATTATGTTTTTTAATCAAAATTTGAGCCTAATAATGTAGAAGAAGAAAGCAAAGATGAATTTTGGATCAAGGCTATGAATGAAGAGTTAGATCAAATTGAAAATAATAAGACTTGGGAATTTGTACCTAGACCAAAGGATAAGAATGTTATTGGGTCTAAATGGGTGTTTAGAAATAAGCTCAATGAGGATGAAGAAGTCACAAGAAACAAGGCTAGATTGGTTTGTAAGTGATATGTACAAGCCAAGGAAGCTGATTTTGATGAAACCTTTACTCATATAGCTATGATGGAAGCCATCAGATTATTCTTAACCTATGCGAGTTTTAGGGATCCAAGATCTATCAAATGGATGTAAAATATAATTTCTTGAATGTGTAGTCACAAAATCAGGCACTTTAGACATTATTTAGTCTCAGTCTCATACTATTATTCATATAATTTTTGAGTGAAGAAAGCACTAATTAACCCATATCCTTTGGCCATTTTAATTTTCTTTTCTGTCATCACTACTGACCTTCATCACTTACTTTCCCAATATGTTTTTTTCTTTTCATGTCATTTTACCTTTAATTGGAGCTTCCATCCCAATAGTGGGGCACCCTAGTCCCATTTGGGAACCCTGAGCCTTTTACACTTTCTTGACATTTTTGGGCACTTTCTAGTTGTTTGAGCTTTCTATATTTTTATTGGTCGGCCTTTTCGGGATTAATTACAAAATTAGAACAAGAGAACCATATAAATATAAAGTTATGAGACCATAATGAGGGACCAAGCACTAAGCACTACTATCATCACCTAAGGTTTCATCCATCAAAGGCTTCATTTTCATCCATCTAGCTCCATCACAAGGCACAAGGCTAGTTCATCTGCATCACACTACATAGGAGGGAAGTTTATTATATTCCATTCATTATTCTATTACATTTTACACATAGTTATTGATCACTAATTTCACAAAGTGCAACTAACACAAGAGTACCTAGGGCATGATTGTACACACAAGCACATAAAACTACATCGGGTATGAGATGTAGTGCGATTGCTCGATTAGTAATTATACCATTATGGAAACTAAGGTCAATCGACCCCTTCATATGCATCTTTCTATTTTTAGGGTTTTGATGTTTGTCTTAGGGTTTTGTAGGTTTCTTCTTCATCACCTATTACCAAGGTATATACAAGTACAGTACAAAAAGTTAGTGTGATAGGAAGAGAAGGAAGAAAGTCATCTAATGACACCTTAGAGGAGGTTTGCAAATATTTTCCATCGTCCAGGGCACCCATATCTCAAACCAGGGCACCCATAGGCATCCATGTACCCTTATAGATGCCCCAGTCCACTAAATTTCCCAGATCTGCACTTTTTGGACTTTAGCATAGTCGTTTCCTCCTCCTATTTCTTCAGCCATCTCTATAACACATTCCAACAATCTCATCGAATTAGATGAGCTCTTTATATTTCTCCTTGCACTCTAGGGTTTTTCATTTCTACTTTCTTAGTTTCTTGGTTCATTTCCTTCATGCATTTATTTTTCCTTCACTATTTTTCTTACAATAAAATTAGCTTAGAATATAGATTTTAGTTAATCGGAATGGTTACTTAGATGAAGAGGTTTATATGGAATAACTAGATGGTTTTTTTACTAATAAGAAATATTATGATTAAAAATTAAAAAATAATTTTTATGTCTAAAGAAAGCCCCTAGGGCTTGGTATGAAAGTTATTGTTATCACCGAATCATAGCACCCTAATTTTTATACAAGTGCATATATTTGAACTCACGGTGTGATTGGATAACATGGGTACTATCTCCAAGTTGTGGGTCTTGCTACTTGAGATAGACCTCTAGAGAAAGCTGGTTCTTGATCCTAAACTACCTGCCACAATCTACTCTAATGCAGGGTAAAATAACTATTCTGATCTAACTTTCCAAGGGATCGGAGAGAGAGTGCATAAAATGAAAGCCTACACTAAAGCGGTGATACACCAGAAAAGGAGTGGTGAACACTTCTAGTTCTGCAGATAGACACAGATCATGGAATGCAACATAAACATCATGCACAAACTGATAAGATGTAATTGAAAGTCTGAAATGAAGCAAACAACACAACCAAAGGACTGAAAACTAATCACAGAGCCTGTATTGTCATTTCCACTGTCAAAATCCTTGCATTACAACATCAAAAAGGTAGAAAACCTATTACCACCATCAAGAGGTCTGATACTTGCAAAAATCACTTGTTGAAGGTGAAAGAAGAAGCTTGCTATCCAAAGAAATGTTCCCCCAAAAAAAATGAGCCAAATCTGGTTTTTACAATGCATGGGTCGAGCCCAGGAGAGAGAAAATGTGTAAAAATGGGAGCCATTCCTCATTGAATGAAGATGCATTAAAACAGCATGGGCATCCTTACAGACCCATGCCCTAACATTTTTGGCCATACTGAAGGAGAATGTGACCCATTTTGCATTAAAATTGGTTGTTGAAACGTCATTTCTGGCCATTACCACGTGCCAGAGATGTTTCTTGATTTTCTCTCTCCAAACTGAATCAAAATGCAAAATTGACCCCAAATCATGTAGATAATTTCACCAGCTTTCCATTGATATAAAGAACGTGAAAATCCGAGCTCTGGATCGAAAGTTATGGCCATTTGAAGATTTAGGGCAAAAACAGCCCAAAACGGATCGGCGGGCAAAAAGTTTGAATTTTTTACCCATTTGGTCTTTGGAAAATTTTTTCAAATTTTCCCCACGCTCCACCACTTGGATGACATGTGTCAGGCTCTGATTCATCCATGGGCTCATCCTTTGAAAATTTCTTTCGGCCCTTCCTTAAAAATTTTTGCCACTTGGACACGTGGCACTATTTTATTGGCTCGGGCCTGAGGGGCGCACTTTGCCCTTCAAAAATTTGGCATTTTTCACTTTGGGAAAATTTCCCATTTCCCCCTGCACTCCACCACTTGGATGACATGTGTCAAGATTCCATTCGATGGTGGGGGCAGCGGGCCAAAACTTTTACCTTTGAAAACTTTGACTGAAACTTGGAAAATTTTCTAAGTCCTTCTCTTTTCCCCACCACTTCCTGGGACACATTCTCCCGCATCGGCCGATTCGGGCTTCCTTGTCCCTACTTGCTGGCTTTTTCACCTTTTCACGTCTCATGTGTCCCTCATGTACTTTTGTCCCAACTGTCCCTGCATTTAATATCTCCGAACTGCCGAAATGGAATGGACTGACTTGTGGAAAATTCCGAAAATTTCACGGCCCCATTCACGTCCCACGCACATTTTTTGTCCCACCTGTCCCTGATCTCCCGGATAATATCTCCGAACTGCCCAAAATGGACTATCTTTCTTTCAAAACTAGATTCACGATTCACGCGTCCCACGCGTACTTTTGTCCTACTGTCCCCAAACGTGCAAAAAACAAAAGACTTAGGTGATTTTTCTTTTTTTTTTGCCCGATTTCATTTCGGCTTTTCACGTCCCCTCGCACGTACTTTTGTCCCAACTGTCCCAACCGCCCCGGACCGCCCGGGACAAAATGTCCGACTTAGCTGATTTTCTTTCTTTTTCAGCCCCAAGCTTGGTACGACGAACCTCAAGATGACCCAAACCCTGACTAAATGCTTTAAAACAGTCCCCGCAACCTTATTTTTTGCATTTTTTCCATTTTCTCAACTTGTTGGGATTTCTTCTTGGATGGGAGAGTTAGAAAAAGGCCGAGGGGACCCCAAAAAATGATTTTGGGCCTCGAATCAATCTACTTGCTTGGGACTAAATAATTTGATGCATGTTATCAAAATTACCTTGAGGGGTGAATTTTGGATAACAATTTTGGCGACTCAGTGGGGTCATCTGCCTGCTGGATGAAGTTACCAGTTGCCTGAAGCATCCATTGGGCATGGAGTCATGAGTTGAGCCTGAAAACTGATCTGAACTTTGAAAACTTCCCTCTGAGCCACTTGAATTCCATCGAAATGGACTGCGCAAGAGCAAAACCAGCACCACAAAAACTATGTACAAAATTGAAAATCATACATGCTCCAAATGGAACATGCAGAGTGTGCACAAGCACTTCTTTTACTGAAAGCAAAACTACCTATCCTACTCTAATTAGAAGCAAAAGTGGGCTAAACAAACCCTGCAACTGGTTGTGTAAAATAGCTTCCTTTCTTCAAAATTGGCAACCATGCAACTGATTTGGCATTGAACATGGCTGATTGGATGAATGGAAAATCAACAAGAAGCTGGTCTTCCACCCAAATCATCAAGGTATCAGCTGAAGGAAAATTCAATACCTCTTTTAGTTGTTCTGCATTTGGATTAGAGAGGTATGATAGCTGATCCTTGGTTCTTTGTAGAGCTCATCCTCATGCTTAGAGCAAGCATGACTGATCAGTGACTTCTCCTTTGACTCCAATGAAGTCAAATACCTTATTGGGCAAGGTATGATCCTTTGAGTATGCCCATAGCTTCTGATTTTCAACTCCAAAATGGAGTCCTCTTGTAGACCTTCTTGGGTGGGTGATGTGGAAGCGATGGTAGAACCTTTTTGCCCTTTCTCTTCCTCCAATGAAGAACATGAAAGATTAAAATCTTCCAATCTTGGTTCCGAAGACCTGCTATAAGATACAGGCTGCTGCAAATGAATGCTCTCCTTCATGACAGCAGGCTCAAGTATTTGGGACGTGGATGATGAAAGAGAGAATGGTGGAAACTCAACCGGTTCTTCTTCATCAAAATAGTCCTCCAAATCTGATGATATAACTACCTCATTGTTGTCCTCCGCCTGCAAATGCTCAACTTCCTCCATGGTGTCCTCTTGATCTCAGTAATTTGATCATCATGGTTTCTTTCATCCTCCAACATTGAGTTTGAGAGATCAAACTCTTCTTCAAAGACTAGAACTCGAGAGAGATGAAGTAGAAAGAAGAATCAAGGTTCTCCTGTAGCCTAGCTTTGTGCTCAAAGCCCTTGATCTGCAATTTTCTCCTCCACAACTAGAATGTGCTCCTCTTCTTTTGGATTTGGAGCAAACTTCTTCCTCCTCTACTACTTGAAGACAATCTTGTTCTTGATAGAACTCTTCTCTAGCAAAGAAAGTTTGTCAAGTCAAACTCTTCAATCTGCTGCTCTAGAGGACAAGTTGGGACTGCAAGATCTTCTTCTGAGCTTTCTTCCTCCATGGCTGATTGTGTAACTTGAATTGAATCAGCATTCCCTTCAAATAGAGTGCCAACATGGACACTACTTTCTAGCAAACCGACTCGCTGATCTCGCTTCTTCTTTTTCTCTTCTCCTGCTGCACAAAATTCAGTCCTAACCACCACTTGTTTTCTCCAACTCCAACCTCTTCTAAAGGCTTAACCATCAAGGGGATCTTTTCATCCCAAATTTAAGAGCCCAACTCTTGAGACTTTGAATTTCTTCATCCTTGTTTGGCTTTTCTTTTTGCTGTTGTTTTCCTTGACTGGCATTCTGATTTTTATCCTCCCAACATGGATTTGGGAATGCAAGAGGAGAAGTGGATTGTAACTCAAATGGCTTGGAAATTTTTGTGGTGGTGGAGGAGGTAGAAACTCTTGTTTCTTTGGAGGAGAGGGTATTTCTGTTAGCTTTTGTGGAGGGGATGACTGTTTGGAAGGAAAGGGGAAAGAAGAATTGAGATGTGGTGGAAGACTAGGGAATGGAGAAATGGAATTAACTCCTGGGGCAGCATTGACTGGATTTAGAATTTGAAATTCCAAATGAGATGATGTTGCTTGAGTAATGGGAAGAGAAAAACCAGATGATGGTGTAGAACTTACCCATTGACAAGGTTGTTCAACACCAAGTGTATAGGCCTCTATTTCTGTTGTCCATTGTGCAAGTTGGGGCAGCATCTTCATCATAAAGTCCAGCTTCTCCTGAGGGCTGAAGTGTCTTGGAAAAGGGCCTCCCATGGACAAGGAGTCCTCGTAACCAATTCTCAAAGCTTTCATTTGAGTTGTTGCTTTGATTGCACCATCTTTCCTCCATCTTTTGGATTTTTCCACAAAATCTGCATCTTCCATTTGATTGTCTTCATTGCATGTGTACCCTTGCTCTTGATGTGCTTCACAACCAAACTAACTTTGGTACTACTACTCATATGGGTAGACATGCTGATTTTGAATTTGATCAAAATGCTGATTTGGAGGATTTGTAAAACATGTTGGAGGTGTGATATACTGCTGTTGTTGAAAATGTGAATTCCATGATGGAAATGAAGTCATGATTGCACAACTTCATGGAATGGAAAAGAATGAAAATGATGGAAAGAAGAATGGATGGAAATGGATGGAAAATGGGTCTGCAACTCAGAGAATGAGTTATTTACCAGATGGAGTCACCAGATGTGCTTTTGAAAGTGCCTCCAAAAGGTTGAATCTTTAACAGGAACACACCAACCTATCAAAGATAAAGTGAAAGACCTCTAAGGTCCCACCGGCGTGCCAAAACTGTTATCACAAATCACAGCACCCCTATGTTTATACAAGTGCATATACTTGAACTCACGGTGTGATTGGATAACATGGGTACTATCTCCAAGTTGTGGGACTTGCTACTTGAGATAGACCTCCAGAGAAAGTTGGTTCTTGCTCCTAAACTACCTGCCACAATCTACTCTAATGCAGGGGTTTAACTATTCTAATCTAAATTTCCAAGGGACCAGGGAGAGAGAATGCATAAAATGAAAGCCTACACTAAAGCGGTGATACACCAGAAAAGGAGTGGTGAACACTTCTAGTTCTGCAGATAGACACAGATCATGGAATGCAACATAAACATCATGCACAAACTGATAAGATGTAATTGAAAGTCTAAAATGAAGCAAACAACACAACCAAAGGACTGAAAACTGATCACAGAGCCTGTATTGTCATTTCCACTATCAAAATCCTTGCATTACAACATCAAAAAGGTAGAAAACCTGTTACCACCATCAAGAGGTCTGATACTTGCAAAAATCACTTGTTGAAGGTGAAAGAAGAAGCTTGCTATCCAAAGAAATGTTCCCCCCAAAAAAAAATGAGCCAAATCTGGCTTTTACAATGCATGGGTCGAGCCCAGGAGAGAGAAAACGTGTAAAAACATGGGAGCCATTCCTCATTGAATGAAGATGCATTAAAATAGCATGGGCATCCTTACAGACCCATGCCCTGACATTTTTGGCCATACTGAAGAAGAATGCGACCCATTTTGCATTAAAACTGGTTGTTGAAACGTCATTTCTAGCCATTACCACGTGCCAGAGACATTTTTTGATTTTCTCTCTCCAAACTGAAACAAAATGAAAAATTACCCTAGAATCATGTAGATAATTTCACCAGCTTTCCATTGATATAAAGAACATGAAAATCTGAGCTCTGGATCGAAAGTTATGGCCATTTGAAGATTTAGGGCAAAAACAGGCCCAAAACGGATCGGCGGGCAAAAAGTTTGAATTTTTTACCCGTTTGGTCTTTGGAAAAAATTTTCAAATTTTCCCACACTCCACCACTTGGATGACACGTGTTAGGTCTCTGATTCATCCATGGGCTCATCCTTTGAAAATTTCTTTCGGGCCCTTCCTTAAAATTTTTGCCACTTGGACACGTGGCACTATTTTATTGGCTCGGGCCTGAGGGGCGCACTTTGCCCTTCGAAAATTTGGCATTTTTCACTTTGGGAAAATTTCCCATTTCCCCACACTCCACCACTTGGATGACACATGTCAAGATTCCATTCGATGGTGGGGGCAGCGGGCCAAAACTTTTACCTTTGAAAACTTTGACTGAAACTTGGAAAATTTTCTAAGTCCTCTTTTCCCCGCCACTTCCTGGGACACATTCTCCCGCATCGGCCGATTCGGGATTCCTTGTCCCTGCTTGCAGATTTTTCACCTTTTCATGTCTCATGTGTCCCTCGCATACTTTTTTCCTAGATGTCCCGGACGAATATCTCCGAACTGCCCGAAATGGACTGTCTTTCGGCAAACCGGCCGATTTTGTCCTCGCCCCACGCGTTTTTGTCCCAAACTGTCCCAAAACCGCATGAAACAAAAGACTTAGGTGATTTTTCTTTTTTTTCGGCCATTTCAGCTTTTCGCATCCCCTCGTACTTTTTTCCCTCACTGTCTCGTGGACTACCTGGACAAATATGTCCGACTTAGCCAATTTTCCTTGTTTTTTCGGCCCCAAGCTTGGTACGATGAACCTCGTGATGACTTCAACTAGTTTAAAAACAGTTATGTAACCTTATTTTTGCATTTTCTCCATTTTCTCAACTTGTTGGGATTTCTTCTGGATGGGATAGTTAGAAAAGGCCGAGGGGACCCCAAAAACGTGATTTGGGCCTCGAATCAAACTTGCATTCTAGCTTCTACATTGTTTTCATATCGTGCATTTGTATTTTACATGCATGCTTGTTCTTATAAACACTTGTTTCTATCCACTTTTATGTGTACTTGGTTTATATCAAATGCATTCACTTCCTTTTCTAGGGCACATTTTATGTGGTTGGTACTCTTTTGTGGCCTTATTCGGGAATCATTTGGGGTTTTTACATGTTACACAAAGCTCTCTATCGCTTAAATTTATTTTAGTTTACGTCCTTGACATTGTGGGATATACAAATGAGTGGGTTCGAGCCATTCTACAAACATCATACATAGTTTCTGCTATATAGATAATATTTCCCTTAGAATTATGGGGAGAAGTTACAAGTTTGAGGATACAACGGATTTCCTCCTTACACTACTTTTTCCAGTGGTATTGGATCTCCCAAAAATCAAGTAGTATAGAGATATCTTCATACAACTTCAAGGAAGTAGTTAAAGGTTGGAGAATAATGCATCTTTCTCCCTACACGTCTTTCACCAGTGGTGGCATGAGATCACCCAAAAATTCTCTCTAAACACCTCTAGCATGACCGGTATCTAGAATGACTTCCGATAAGGAAGGCTCAAACATTAGCATGTGATTTTTCTTAAGACAATGTACTCTTATGACTCATGAAATCATGTTTGCAATAGGTAATATGTTATCTATGGAAATAGGTACATTATGTCATGTTTTCTCTTAATTTAAAATGAAGCAACCAATTCCTTTTGTGCGAGTAATTCACCGCTTGGGATTGTGAAATTGAGATACATAATAGCAATACCTTGGATAAATTTCATTGATCCAAGGTATGCTTTAATTCATGATTTTTTAGTCATAATGACCAAGTTGGATGGATAAGGTGATATCTGAATTTTTATTGTGCTAAGTCTAGAATGAACTCCACAGCTCCCTACTTCATATTTGAATTTTGATGATTAATTAGGTTTTTCTTTTGTTAGTGGAATGCAATAATCACTATGAGCATGGAACCCAATATAACTATGTTTTAGAAATTAGTGACTCTATCCTAAAAGTTAAACCTAACTCATGTCACTATGATCTTTTTCAATATGGGATGTTAATGACAAACCGACCTAAGACTAAAACTATGGACTAATACCTAAGGACCTATGTTAGTTCCTAAACTAATGTCAAACCTAACCTAATGTTTGGATAACCTAAAGGGACCTATGGAACGACATGGGGAGGAGGTAAGTTCGTGGTAGAGAATACTAGGAATTATGGTAAAGTTAATGGGTCCTTATCTCTTTTTAACTACTAAATTTTGCAAGGGCATAGGGAAACTTGGAGGAATAAGTTGGCATCTTCACCAAAGTTTTGGATGCATGTGATTTCAAATTTAGTTTCTCTTAGAATTATAAGTGGCGGTGGTGGAAAGAAAGGAGGACTGACAATCCTACTTCACATTTAATATTTTTGAATTTGGAAGAAACTACCTAGGAAGAAGATAGAGGGTTTTTGTTTTGTTGTTCATTCGGTTTTCGAGCTTGAGCTCTACATGTGGTTGTTTTGGCTCTTCAAACCTCCAGTTTTATTCTTTCATGAAGGTAATATTTTCATGAACCCTCCTACCTCGCATGACATTTGATGAGGAAGTTGGCACTGAGAAGCTATAAGGAAGAAAAGGAGGAAGTTTAGAGGGTTGTTGGTGTTTTGAAGGAAGAATTGAAGCTCTGCTAGAGATTTTTGCAAAATAAAGAAGGTGAAGTTCTATCGGGCATGATAAGCCCTATCCATTAATTTTATGATTTCAATTAAATGCTCATAAAAACAACTCCACTTTTAAGGAATAATCTAGTTTTGTTCTTTTTATTAAATTTCTTCTAATTTTGGATAGTGTGTTGTTCTTGTTAGAATGCATTGTCATTTTTTTTTTTGAAACATGGAAAGTTTATTCTTGGTTGTGGTTTTTATACTTATGAGTAGTTAGTTTTGCTTTAATCTTCCTGTAGAGGCTTGAAATAGAGCTGAGGTCTATTCAGTGATCATAGTTAAAAATTGCTTTAACCTTGTAGGTAACTTGGTCTCGCTTGAGTCCAAGGACCGGTTCATAATGTTATGTATAAACTCCGTTGGAAAAACTACAAACAAAGAAATTTTTTGATATCATGATTAATTGCTTAATATCTTTTTGTTCTTTAGTGGCGTTGTTATCTTTTTTGTTGTTGAATATTTTGTGTTCTACACATTGCGTGTATTTCCTTCCTATTAAGACTTTTAGACCAACATTGTTCTTGTTGGAGGATAAATGTATTCTAGGAGATGCCTCTTGAACATTGAATGGTTATTTGAACTTGCATGTCTTTTCCCTCTAATGTTGTTTTTGGGTATTTTAAGGGAACCCTTGAGTTGACGATACATCATTGTTTAGAGATATAAGTTGTAGAAGAATAGATCTAAAGGACAAAATTTCCAGTGAATGCGTTGTTTTCATTTTAAACTTACTTTGAAATGGTAAGATGATTGTGGAAAATCCACTTTGTGTTTTCTATATTAAATCCCTTTCTGGGTATCAATTTTTGTTAATACCCTTTTTTTTGAAGGTGATTGTTCCATATCTGTTAAGGTCACTTTGTCTTGTGGAGCACTTCTCTAGTTCTCTTAGAACCACTCAGGTTTCTAAGCTGAGTAACAAAACTCTTGGATCTGAGTTATTGTTTTGATCATTTCTATATGAATCTCTTTTGAAGAATGTGCATATGTCATTTGTATTCTTTAAAATGATTAAAATTATTGATGGATTGTTCTAGTTTGACCTACAATTTATTGTTCACCTTCCTCCCTTCACTAGATTGTTTGGAAGTGAATCGATTCTTTTATCCTTAAATGTAATCATATTGTTTGAGCTTTTCTTTCCTCTCATGACCAAGGAAAAAGGGGGAAATGGATTTTTGTTCTATTATACTCATCTTATTGAGACCTAAGTAAATATCTGTTGGGATTTTAACATGGGTCGTATGTGATCTGACCTTTGTCATTTCATTTTTCTTGGTTATAAATGTTACTCTTATTATTAAGAGTTAGGATTGATGAGGAGACTGCAATCTCCCTCATACACTCTTCAATATTTCTTGTAGGATATTGTCTAATTGGTGAATTTTTTTCCCTCCTGGTATGTTATGGTTATGTCACTTCTTGACCATGTGGTAGATCGAGTGTAGTGTAATCTTGTTATTAGGGAAACAGTAGTAGAATTTTTGAAATGCTTGGAAGGGGTTTTGAGTTTGTGCAAGTTCTAATTTTAACCAATCTGCTCTTTTAGGTAATGTATCAATGGTGTATCTTATTGGGATTTGATTGTTAGCTTGTTTTCTTGTTAGAAGAAACCTTACACTTTAGATGAGGTCTGATAAAGGTTGTTTTGAACTTCTAACTTGAATTGGTTTCTAATTCTAAGCCTGAACATTAGGATGCTTCAATCGGGTTACCTTAGTTGATAATGATGATTTGGTTATCCTTACTTAATCTTATGATATTTTTATGATGGATGACATCTTTGACCTTAGGATGAATTTGTGATAATGAGATGATTAGATGGAAGGAAATGGTTACTAATGCTCAAACTGTTGAGTTATGTTTGTTAGTTAGTTTTAGATATTTTATCTCCTTTTGTTAAATAAGTTTAGCTAAGTGATGAAAATTAAATGGATTACATGAAAGTAATGATAAGGTTTAGATAAAAGGATAGTACTTCTTAACCTTGCTTCTTAAATTATTTATGATAAAAGGATTTTATGATGAAAAGTTAAGGTTGATAGATTGAATGACCTAACTTTGTTTTGATTTGAAATATATATCTCTCTATTATCCGTATTTTACACTTTCTGGTTGAGTCCTTCGATTTTGTTTCCCGAACTCGTTTCATAACATCATTGTTCTTTTTATGAAAAATTAGATAAAATGACATCATTTTAATGATTTAGTGTTTATCATGCTCAGTTCAATGAACTAACCCGTGTTAGAAATTTTGCATATGGACTTCGTAAAAGGTAAAAGGAGAAAGACCCTTAGAAAGTTACATTTGTTTTATTAAAGAGACTGAATCTTTATTATGATGAAATATGGATTCATTACTAAAATGTTTTAATGGAAAAGAAAGTGGTATAAGAATTGATTAAGTGTTGTTGTTTGACATTTTGTAATATCTGAAATGTTTGGACTTGTGAATGTATAACTCCTCCTTGATGAATAAAAGATGTGTGAATTTTATTAGTACTTAATGTAATACCTTTTTGCATGAATTGAGCAGAAATGATAAGTATTAATCTAATTAAAGAAGGTAACATACTTAAATAATATGGAATGGTTTAGATAAGGATCTGTGGTGTTAGTTGTATTATTTTCTCTAGTAGAGATACAACTTATAAAGTTGATATTCTAGTGTAGATATTCAACCATCTCATTAGGATTGTATTTAAATCAAATGACTGTATGAGAATTAAAATTTGATTATAATTTATAATGTGCAATTGGATTATAAATGGACATTAACCCTTAATAGGGGAAAGGAAAGATAACATCCATAAAATGAATCATAGACATAACTTAAGACCTTTTGGAAAAGAATCTTGATTATTGTATGTAGATAGTTGAAAGTGTTCTTCCTTATATAGACTTCCTTAACCAAAATTAGGGATGTCGGAAAAGAAAAAAAAAGGGGATTAGACTTCATTTCAATGAAGTCTAAAATGAAAAGGAATTGCTTGGATCTTATTTAAGCTAGGGTTGTAATAAGTGAGTAAATAAGTAACACTTTCATCCATGCTAGGTCTATTATGTAAAACATGATTCAAGATGTTAATAGTATAATAACATAACATGTAAATCAGTTAGGAAGTAGATTTTATCTACATACCTACCTATGTTATAGTTTTAACTTGGAACCCTAAGGGTTAAAGAACCTAGTTGAAATAGAAGGGTTACTGTAATTAATCCATAACGAAGTGATTAATAAGATATTAACTTTCAATCTAAGGTATGTTCGTCCAGATGAGGAAAATCAGTTGGATGTTGACATATGCCAACTACAGCGTAGTACCTTTATGAAGATATGAGTCTTTATAAGGATATTATGTTGCAGGTAACATGTCTCAATACCCCGAGATATTGTTCAACTAGAATAACATAATTTCTAACCGAGATCATAGTTTTCCCTAGGTTCAACTAGACTAACATAATTTATGAGTGTGCGAGGCCTAAGTTAAGGGGTGGGCACACAAGGAGAAGGCACACAAGGCAGGGTTCTAGGAGGATTTATAAAGACTCATGATACGCGCCAATAGAACAAGGTCTCGGTTCTTCGCCATATTTAGCATATCGGGTAGAACACGTGAAAAGCATGACCCGACTATGCATGCGCAGAGTGGATAAGGTGTTATCCTAGTGACATGTTTGCCTATGAAGGAATATGCCCTACAATGGAAGTTTCTAGAAGACCATCATGGCAAGGAGTGGAGAGCTCAAGCCCGGAGAATCATGTTCTCATGTAGGACCACATTTGGACATTTGGCAATGGATCCAAGCCTCGAAAGGTGAGTTGGTCGTCAATAGACCTATAAATACAAGTGACCACATAAGACAAAGAAGGAATGGGAGGAGATCAAGAGAGAGAGGGCTCTACTGAAACACTATAGGAGTTGTATTGGGTTGGGTAGATAAAATATAGAATAAGGATGCATCAATGGGTTTGGGATTGTAAATTTTATTCATGTAGAGCTAAGGGATGTAAATCTAGTTATGATGTATGATTTCGGTCCGACATACTTTGTGATGTTACGTAATGGATATAATGAGACTACAAACTTATTAAATATGACCATTAATGAGTCTGGTCCATACATATCTCTGCATGGCTTTTTTCACGTATGTTTATGAAATGAGTGTGAATTATTATGCATTTCCCTTTCTATTTTGGTTCATCCTATAAATTGTTAAGTATCTTTCTATTTGGAATGACCGAATTAGTCTAGAAGCCATTCTAAGCTCTATGATGATTTCATGTCTTATTTCCACTCACTCTCCTTAAAATTTCCTATCATAGATGATGTTTCCCACTAAAATTGCATAATGGACAAACTCGGTGCCCATGGGTGCCTCGGCTAAGTACCCAGGTGCCCATTTGGGTGATAGGACGATGCACATGGGATTCCTTTGTTCTTTGGTGGGTGTAAAAATGACTACAATCTATGTATCCTTAGTCACCACGACCATTCCTCCACACTAGAGTAGGTTTTTAACCTTGTTTAGGGTTAAACTTTGAATCAAGTGGATTGACAAAAGTCAATAGAGACCATTCTAGATAACAGATCAAGTGTGGTGAAGGGATTATTCTTTTGAAGAGTATGTCATCTAGGAATGTAAACATGATCAATGTTTTTAAAATATTTGGCCAAAGTATCGAAATTTTTGGTTGTGTTGTCCTATGTCACCTAGTTTAAGAAGCGGGATTTCAAATGAATATTGGTAACATATATTCAGATAGGCCTTTTAAGCAGAACACTTGATACCCCTAAAAGGGTAAAGGAAACAATTATACATAGTATACACATTATAAAGTTAACATGAGAGATCAATATGATACTGAGTCATGAAATGAGAGATCGGTGTTACACTCGAGTCATGAAATGAGAGATTGGTGCTTAATGAGTCATTTACAGCTGCATATGGTTTTCTGTTATGAGATATATTGGCTTTGGAATGTGTGTTCTAAATTATGCGAACATTATGCGAAAAAAACTTGTTTCTAAAGTTTTAAAATACGAATGTTACATCTTGTTATCGAGTGAGGTTGCGAGCTCTTAGAACTATTGTGTCCATAATCGATAAAAATTCAATTTTCTTGTTAATATAAAATGGTTAGAACAAGAGGAAATGTTGTAAATAACTCACCACCAAGTGGAGAAGAAGCTATCACCCAAAAATGTGATGAGATCCTTGTTGACCTATTAGACACAAGAGATTTTCTAATTGTACTTGAACAAAAAATAATGGGAAATGGGGAGGAGGAAGATGTTGGTAATAAAAATCAGCCACCTCCTATGGAAAATGCCAATATTGGAAATTTGGGAGTTGATAATAATAATGCTTCCAATGCTAATGCTAATGTACCCAATCATCCCGAAAATAAAAAGGAAAGGTTAGCAAATAAAATCACAAACAATATAAAAAGGATAAGTCCACCTCGGTTTGATGACACCACATTGGGGGATGGAGTTGAGAATTGGCTCAGCAAGATGGAGAAGTACTTTAAAATAAGAAACTTTTCGAGGAAACAAAGGTTGTATGGGGATCTTATCAGATTTCTCATGATGCATCTTCCTGGTGGGACAACCGCAAGGCTTAATTAAATATTGATGAATCAAACATCACATGGGATCACTTTAAAAACTATTTTAGGCAACGATGGCTACCACAACTTTATTATGATCAGAAGATGACTAAATTTCAAAACTTAACTCAAGGAAAGTTAACTGTAACAGAGTACTAGGAGAGGTTCACTAAACTTCTCAAGTACATGCCCCAGTATCAAACTGATGAGAAGTTCAGGATACAAAAATTCATTATGGGATTAAATCCTATCATAGGGGATGAAGTAGATATTCACAGTCAAACCACCATGGAAGGGATTGTTGAAAATTCCATAAGGCAGAACAAAAATTAAAAGCAATCTCTACCCATAAGGAGGAAGTCGAAAGAAAATTCCTAATTCTTATTCATCTCTTGCACCCAAAAAGGAACATGGAAGAAGTTTGGTACAAAATAATTTTTTTGTTGATAACATAAAAAAATAATGTAGAAATAAACTGTTGCAAATGTTTGAAACAATTTTGTTAAGAACAATAATAATGGACATAAGTCATATGGCGACATAATAACAATTTTAAAGATGGAAATAAATTTGATCCTAAAAGAGGACCCATATGAGGTTGCTACAATTATAGAAAGGATCATTATGCAAACCAATTCCCTTTAAGGAAAGATAATGACAACTAGTAGCATAAGATACATGTTGTTATAGTTGATAAACAAGTTGAAAAGTAAGTTACGCCTATAGAAGTGCCAAGTAAGTTATTTGGTATACACATGTTGCTAAAAGTTTTGATAATCGAGCTACTTGAATGCTTTATTTTCAAAAACAAAAAGAAAATATATGAAATGGAAAGATCTTGGGTTGTACATTATGTAAATAATGTTTTCCACCCAGTTAGTAAGTGTCTTTTTTTAGCAGTCCTAAACTTACCTAGTTTTTCCACTTTGAAGTTGATCTTTACATTACTCCTTTGGGGTCTTATGATATAATAATAGGTGTTAACTGGCTTGCTGAGCATAAAGAAAAAGTAGACTATTTTTAGAAACACATTAGCTTTCTTGATGATCTATAGAAAATAGTAGACATCCAAGGGATAAAACATGATATTTTAGTTAGAAAAGTATTGGCTATACTGACTTAAAAGGACAAGAACAAAGGTTGCACTTTTTATGAAGTAAAAATTTCTAAAACAATTGATGGGGATAGTGATTTCTTAGAAAAATATCCATTGTTATGAAATTTTAGTGATGTGTTTCTAGAAGAACTACCCGGTCTTCTCGCCCAAATGGGAGTTTGATTTCATAATTGAGATCAAGTTGGGAACTGAACCTATCTACAAGAATCCATATCAAATGACTACCATTGAATTGGTAGAGCTTAAGGCATAGTTACAAGAACTATTTTCTAAAGGTTTGATAAGACCAAGTGTCTCCCCTTAGGGAACAATTGGTAATTTTTGTTAAAAGAAAGATGGAACACTTGGGTAATGCATTGATTATAGGATGTTAAAAAGGAAACAATCAAAAATAGATATCCACTTCCTAGAATTGATGATCTTTTTGATCATATGCATGGTGCATTAGTATATTCTAAGATAGATATTCACTCTAGGTATCATCGAGCTTAAGAATTAAAGATGAAGATATTCATAAAACACCATTTAGGAAAAGGTATGTGATAATAATGGTATAGCTTAGATACCAAATGATAAAATAGAATAAGATTGCAATGACCAAAGAGGGACGGAAGCCTCACAAATATTATTGATCATGAAATCAGATTACATTACAATGCAAGAGATGTAATATTTATAGATATTAGACAAATGACCTCTCATATGGATAGACATGACACCCTAGCAGACACCAACTATGAGATGATAAGACCCATCTCACATGCACATGTAATTACTACTAATACCAATATTGAATGTTATCCAACATAACAATATTGAATGTAAGTCACTAGACTAGAGTGCACATGTTGCACATTATTAAATAAAAGACAATGCAATAAAATGCAATAAATATGCCTATGCTAAATTATGCTAACATTCCCCCCCTTAATTTTGCATAGTTTCTAATGAAGTGGAGAGGAACTCTCTGAACAATGTGAATTTGTCACATGCAAGTGACTTAGTGAAAACATCTTCCTTCTGTTCAGCTGTAGGAAAAAATGGAGTCAGTATGTTGTGCTTCAAGACATGCTTGCGTATGAAATGAACCTGTACTTCAATATGTTTGGTTCTCTCATGAAATACTGGATTGCAAACAAGCTTTAGAACTCCTTCATTATCAACATATATTGGAGTAGATTTCTATTGTGGTAGACCAATTCCTTCCAGTATTTGGCGTAGCCATATTGCTTCACAAACAGCTTCACCTACAGCTTGATACTCTGCTTCTATAGAAGAGCAAGAAACAAAGTTTTGTTTCTTACTTCCCCATGATATTGGTCCAGATCCCATAAAGAAGATGAAGCCTGATGTTGACTTCCTATCATCCATGTTTCCTGCATGATCTGAATCTGAATATCCTGTCAAGAAGAAGTTGTCGTTCTTCTTGTACTCTAGACCAAGGTCAACTATACCCTTTAGATATCTCAGTATTCTCTTTGCTACTTTCCAATGACATATTTTCGGTTCTTGCATGAAGCGTGATAAATAGTTGACTGCAAAGCTGATATCTAGTCTAGTATATGTCAGGTAAATGAGACTCCCGATCAACTGCCGATAGAGAGTTACATTCATCGGTGGTGATGGATCGGAACGAGATAACTGAAGTCTCACTTCCATAGGTGTAGCAATAGGAGTGCAATCCATCATCCTAAATTTCTCAAGCATTGTCTTGGTGTATTTCAACTATGACACAAAGATATGATTCTCTTTTTTCCATACTTCCAACCCAAGACAATAGTGCCTGAGCCCGAGATTTGTCATGTCAAACGATCGATTAAAATCCTTCTTTGTTGCATTGATCATCTTCACGAACTTCCTGTAATGACTAGATCATCGACATAAACAACCACACATGACAATCTCCCCCTTGCTTTTGAGGTAGAGATTGGGGTCATAAGTATTCCTTTCGAATCCATGACTTATGAGATGCTCATCAATTTTGATGTACCATTCTGGGGTGCTGTTTTAGGCCATATAGAGATTTTATGAGTCTGCATACCATCATCTCTTTTCCTGGTATTACATAACCCTCTGGCTGAGTCATATAGACTTCTTCTTGCAAATCTCCATTAAGAAAGGCACTTTTCACATCCATTTGGTGGACTTTCCAACCAAATTATGCAGCTAGAGCAAAGATCATCCTGATTGTCTTGATCTTGGCTGTGGGAGCAAATGTCTCCTCATAATCAATGCCTTCTTATTGTGCATACCCCTTTGCTACAAGCCTTACTTTATACTTTTCAATAGTCCCATCTGATTTGTACTTAGTCTTGAATATCCATCTGCATCCAATGGGTTTCTTCCCTGGTGGAAGGTCGACAAGTTGCCATGTGTTGTTCTTCATCACTGACTGATACTCTGAATCCATGGCATCTTTCCAAGATTTTGATTGTAGGGCTTCCTGAACTATAGATGGCTCAACTGTTTCAACAACTCTGCTCATTAGGGCATAATTGACCTCTTCACGAGCTTGACTGCAAGTTCTAGGTCCAGGATTGGATGATGTGCTAGGTGCTTCATCCAAATTTGCATCTCTTATTAATTGAGTATACCATTTAGGTAACTTCTTAGCTGTTCCATTAGCTTGTGGTGGATCCAAGTTTTCACCATCATCCAATTCATCACTGTCATCTTTAGTGGGAACATCAAATTTTGTCTTCACAAGAGGTGTATTCTGCATGTTTGTTGAGTCGTTGAGTGGAGCATCTACTTGTTTCTTCTCAAAGAACTCAACATCCCTACTTGTGTATACTTTCTTTGCTTTCAGATCCCATAATCTGTACCCAAGTGCTTCTTCACTGTATCCAATGAATATTAGTTTCTCAGCTTTCATATCCAACTTGTTCCTATTCTTCTTGGGTATGTGCATGCTAGCTTTACACCCAAATACTCTTAGGTGTGCAATTGATGGTTTCCGATTTGACCATGCTTCTTGAGGTGTCACTCCTTCAAGAGCTACTATGGGCACTCTATTCAACAAATAGACTACAGTTCTTACAGCTTCTACCCAAAATGTCTTTGTTAAACCTGAGTCATCAATCATACATCGCACCATTTCCATGATAGTACGATTCCTTCTCTCAACTATACCATTTTTCTATGGTGTGTGAGTAGGAGGAATTTGTCTATGAATCTCATGAACTTCCAGGTAAGTCTTGAACTCATTGCTTGTGAATTCCCCCCCTCGATCTGAGTGGAGAGTTTTGATCTTGCGACCAACTTCATTCTCAACAAGTGCTTTGAACTTCAAAATGTCTCAAAGGCTTGACTCTTATTTCTTAGAAAATATATCCACATCTTTCTTGAGTATTCATCAACACAAAATATGAAGTATTGACATCCAGAATGACTTGGTTGCATGGGCCCACAAAGATCGGTGTGCACCAAATCAAGCTTTCCCTTAGCTCTATATGTGTTCTTCTGGAAGGGTACTCTGTGTTGCTTTCCAGCTAGGAAATTGTGACACTTTTCAATGTTGTGCTTGAGTGTAGGAAATCCTTTCACCATGTTGCCCTTTTGAAGTGTTTGGAGATAGCCAAAACTGATGTGACCATATCTGTGATGCCATAGTTCTACAGATTGTGTGTCTTTGGCCACTAGAGCTTGATCATCCTTGTGGAAAAAATCAAGTTGGAACATGCATCCCACATTGGAGGCTCTTGCTACAATCTTGGAACCTCTTGACTTATCTCTTATCAAGCACACTTTTTCTTCATTATTATCAAAATCTAACTTCAAGTTGTGATCAAGGAGTTGACTAACTGATAGCAAATTCTTGGTCAACCCAGGTACATACAATACATTTGTGATTTTGCAGTCATGCTTTCTAAGAGGTAGGAAATGTTTCCAATCCCTTGACATTTGTATGATGAGTCATCACCTAATGACACATGGTTCTTGTTAGGTGAGTCACGTAGTGTGTAGAACCAATCCTTACGTCCAGTCATGTGTCAAGTTGCACCCAGTCAACATACCAGATATCTTGTGTGGACTTGGTTTCTTCATCAAATTGAGTAGAATACATGTGGTGTCCTTCATCTGAATCATCCTCATGTTCAGCAATGTACCCTTGTTGTTTGGGTTTTCTTTACCAATTACCATTTTTCTGCCCTTGATTGTTGTTGTTGTTGGACTTCCCTTTATTTGAATTATTGTTACCCTATTGGTTATTGGGTTTTGAATTGCTTGATGAACCCTTTTTATAGGAATTGTACCAACAATCTTTGATGTCATGTCCCCCTCTATTGCAAATGGGACACTTCTTGGTGTTGTCTCGTTGACTTTGGTTTTGTTGGGACTTCTTGTGATTGGACTGAAATTTTCCCTTTCCTTTATGATTGGAAGATAGTGCTTGCTCATCTTCATGATCTTTGTTGTTCATTTCCTCTTCTTGTTGGAGTAGATTGACAAACTTCTCAAAGGTGATTGTGTGTTCACTCATATTGATAGTTGTCACAAAGATTCTGTAGGAAGGAGGAAGTTCTCGCAACACAATTGGTATGAGGTCTTCATCACTTATCTCTTTTCCCAATGCCAATAGAGATGCCCTCAAAGTAGCAACTCGTCTCAAAAAAACTTCAACCTTCTCATTGTGCTTGAACTTGAGAGTATGCAATTGTGATAGTAGGTTGAGGATGTCATTCTTGTTCTTTGCCTCATAGACTGTGCTCAACTTATCCCATGCATCCTTGGCTAATGCGGCATCTCTAATGTGGGGTTGCACATCGTCTGATTACGCTAAACAAGATGATCAACTTGGCCTTTTGATTTTCCCTGTCAAATTGAACTTGTTGTCTTCCATCATCAAGTGATCTTGTTGTTTGTCCATCTACAACTGTTCATAGGTCTTCAAACTCAAGTAACGTCTTGATCTTCGGTTTCCATACAACATAGTTGTCTCCTCTAAGTAGTTGTGAATCTGGCAAGAAGAACTTTGGTGCTTGTGCACCCATTTCTGTAATCTAAATTTCTAAAACTCTGAATTTCTAACAAAGGGTAAGGCTCTTATCACTCCAGGTTTATGGTCTCCCTCTCAATATACCGTCAGGACGATATACCAAACCTTTCTATATACGCTCCCTTCCGATATACCCATTGGTACGTGGAAGAAGATCACCCTTTCAATATACCCATCAGTACGGAAAGAGGTGTTAACGCACGTGAAAGAATTTAGTATGTGGTACTTAGACAGTATGGAGAGGGGTTTGTGCAAGCACAAACGGATGGGAGGGCTCAAATGTGTGTGTATTGTGTCCTTATTACTCCCCATCGATTTTATAGGGTTGATGCCCAGACGATGTTTAGGTAGCTATGTTAGGTGTTAAGTGCAGTAGTAGTCGCGATGGCATCACCCATAAGCACTTCTTAGAGGCACCATATATATCTGACGCACTCTTTATGAGATCAAATATCTCGTGTGATAGAACCAAACATAAAATAAAAAAATTGTGCCCTTTTTTTCACTTTATGCACCAAGATTAGTACAAAATGCTCTAAAAGTACATCGAAATGAAGTTTTTGTGTCCCCCTCTTTACAAAAAAAGGTTTAGAATCACAAAATACACAATTTAGGCCAAAAATATTTTTACCCCCAATAGGTGTTTTTCCGCTAAATTTAGCGGTGGCTCTAAATGTGTTTGGTGAGCTTCTAAATTTGGAAATCTCCCAAAATTTATTAATTTCTCCAAATTTTCCAAAAAAATAATTTAAGAAAAAATATGGAGAGAGTGGGAATTGAACCACTGACCTGTTTGTTCCCAAGATCCAAACAAACAATCTGAATATTGTTTTCACCTTTTCTCACAAACCGTGATCTAAGTTTTTCTAAAATTTTGACAGTAGTATCATACAATATTTTTATTGAAACCCAAAAAATTTCAGAAGAATCAGAATCTTAGTTTTTGAGATCTTACCAATTTACCAGCTAGATCTGATTTTTTTCGAAAAAAATGATCCGACTTGTACAGACTTTTCGTCATATGTAGAGGCCGAATCTGAAGATGATGTAAACTAAAAAGTTGTGCACCTCCTTCTTATATTTCCAGAAAAAAATGGCACATCAATCCAACATTGTATGAAAAAGTTACGTCCTTTTTTATAAGAGCTATCTGCTGGAATTTTGTTGACGGGACTGCTTCAACCTTTGCTCCCGAATTCTTCACACCTCCACTTTCAGATCTGATTTTTTTTTAAGATCTGATCTTTTTTTTCTTTTGATCTGCAATTTTTTTCAAGATCTCTCTCCTCTTTTTTTTTTTTTTTTAAGATCTCTTTTTTTTTCACAATTTTTTTTTTTTTTTTTAGATCTGCAATTTTTTCCAAGATCTTTCTCCTTTTTTTTTTTTTTAAAGATCTCCAAATCTGAAATATTCTGCCAATATGTTAGATCAATTGGCTATGCCAATGACTAATAAAAAAATTTACCTTCCAAATAAGTGGATAGGTCAAATTTTAGTTGATGGATGCTTGGGAGGAATGGAGGCTGCGGGATGCTTCAATGGCTCTCCTTTGATGCAGATCTTCTTCTCCAATGGATCCTCTTCAACCTTGCTTGGATAGAACCTGCTCTGATACCAAATGATAATAATGGTATAGCTTAGATACCAAATGATAGAATAGAATAAGATTGCAATGACCAAAGAGGGACGGAAGCCTCACAAATATTATTGATCATGAAATCAGATTACATTACAATGCAAGAGCTGTAATATTTATAGATATTAGACAGCCTCATATGGATAGACATGACACCCTAGTAGACACCAACTATGAGATGATAAGACCCATCTCACATGCACATGTAATTACTACTAATACTAATATTGAATGTTATCCAACATAACAATTTGAATGCAAGTCACTAGACTAGAGTGCACATGTTGCACATTATTAAATAAAAGACAATGTAATAAAATGCAATAAATATGCCTATGCTAAATTATACTAACAATATGGACACTATGATTTTACTTTTTACATTTCGAGTGATAAATGCATCGTAAATTTTATGAATTTAGTGAATAATATATTTTAAGAATACCTGAACAATATTCTAATAAATTCTAAAATTATTGATGAGAATCATGAACATTTGAATATAGTCCTTGAAATCTTAAGGAAAAGAATATTATATGGTAAGTTTTCCAAATGTTCTTTCTAAAAGACAAAATGCACTATCTAGGGCATGTCATAAGTAAGGATGGAATAGTTGTAGATCCATAAAAAAATTGTTTCAATAACTAAGTGGCTGCACTTAAGAATGTGCAAGAAGTCGGAAGCTTTGCGGGTCTCACCTAAGTTACTACTGAGAAAGTTTGTTAAGGAATTTTCAAAGGTCATTGCACCAATAAATTCATTACAAAATAAAGATAATAAATTTTTGTGGAATGAAAAATGTGAATCTACATTTAAAAATATTAAGGATCAATCAACATTTACACCTATTTTGGTTGTCTCGATCCAAATGGAGACTTTACGGTAGTAATAGATGCTTCCGGGAAGGACTCGGAGGTATTTTCTTACAAAATGAGAATGTTATAACATATGAGAGAAGAAAACTCAAGTTACACAAATTGAATTATGCTCCCCATGACCTAGAGCTTGCTTCCATTGTTCATGCACTTCAAGTATGGAGACATTATCTCTTGGGAAGACCTTTTGAATTAAAGACTGATCATCTTGGGTTGAAGTATATTTTCACTTAGCCAAATTTGAATGCAAGATAACAAAGATGGTTAGAGTTTTTGTCACAATATGATTTTGACATAAGTTATATAAAATAAAAATAAAATAGAGTGGTAGATACACTAAGTCGTAGGAAACATATTTCTACACTTATAACTTTGAGAACTCAGTTTAAGGACGAAGTAAAAAGTATCATGGAATTTGATTCTTACTTTCAGCAAATGAAAACAACACTTGTTGTAGATCCGAATGACGTGGGATTTAAAGGATTTCACTTGAATGATGAAGGAATCTTGAGATATGACAAAAGGGTGTATATACCTTTAGGAAATGAACTAAGGAAAAAAATTAATGGAGGAATTTCATAAGTTGCCATACTGGACATCTCGGTATTATGAAAATGCTTGATAATATAAAACAACAATATTTTTGGAAGGGGATGAAGAAATATGTAATAGATTTTGTGACACAATGCTTAGAATGTCAATGTGTTAAGGTTGAGCATATGCACCTTAATTTGGTTTATCAGTGTAGAACTGCATATTGTCTTTGCAATATAAGTGGTAGGTAATCAACATGTATTTTGTTCAAGTGATGCATATGTCAAGAAATAAACATGATGTTATTTTAGTTGTAGTGGATAAAATGAAAAAAATTAGCACATTTTACTACTTGGTAATCTTAAGGATGATTCACCTTTGGTTTTGGAAAAAGGTTTACGCATGAAATTTTTAGATTGCATGTGGTACCTCAATTGATCATATCAGATAGAGACCCTAGAATGACATCACCATTTTGGCAAATACAATCCATTCATATCTTTACCTCCCGATGGGAAAATCAAATGAACAGTTCCTTTGAAATGTGTTAAATTTAATTCCTTGCAAAGATCCAAGTTATCAATCGATGGCTAAACCACATTTAGTGTTGAAAGTGCTCTTTCATTAAGAAATCATGAAATTTTCTCTTAATGCAGCCTTAGGAACTAAACTGAATTTTAGTTACGCATACCATCCAGAAAATGATGGGCAAATTGAAAGAGTTAATCAAGTTTTGGAAGATATGTTGCGAATGTACTGCTTCACTATGCATGGATCAGCGACAAATGGGAAGAGTACCTTCCATTGGTTGAATTTTCTTATAATAATACTTACCATGCCTCTTTACAAGTGGCACCTTTCAAAGAATTTTATAGAAGGAAATGTAGAACTCCGGTCAAGTTAGGGATAGCATAGAGGAAAAAGAGGTAATTGGACCGAAAATCCTTACTAAAATCGAGCAGAGAAAGTTAAAATGATTCGTGAACATTTGAAATAAGCAAGCGATAGGAAATTTTTTATGTAGATCTAAAAAGGGTTGATAAGAAATTTGAACTTGGTGAAAAGGTATTTTGCGGGTTAAGCCAAAAAAGAGTTCTATAACCTTTGGAAAGGTTGCCAAATTATCACCTCGTTATGTGGGACCTTTTGAAATTGTTGAAGTAATCAATCTTGTAGCTTATTGTTTATCTTTACCACCTAATTTATCATAAATGCATGATGTTTTCCATATTTCTTTACTTAAGAAATACGTTTCAGATTTATCAAATGTGTTAAATTGGAATTCCTTGCAGGTCCAAGACCTAGGAATAATCGTGGCTAAACCCATGCGAGTGTTGTAAACTTGCCACCTACACTTAAGAAATCATGAAATTTGTCAATACAAGGTCCAATAGGACCAGTTTAATTATGAAAGTGCAACATGGGAAAACCTCAAGGACATGAAAATTAATTTTCCAAATTTATTTGAATGAATTGATTATATTGATTAGTAATACTTAAATATTTTTTTCTTATTTTGTCAATAAATCTGCTAGTTTTGGAAGCTACTAAATTCATTAGTACTTGAAAAACTATTTTAATGCTGAATAAATTATAGGAAATTTTGAAATTCTCAAATATGGTTCTTTGTGAACTTATAGATAAAAGATCTATAATTAGGATTATTTTTCTTGTCGAGAATTTAGACTAAGTTAATCATTGGGATGATGATACTTTTTAGGAGGGAGGTATGTAACACCTCTAGTATGATCTGGTATCTAGGATGATTTTGTCTTAAGATAATGTACTCTTTTGACATGTGAAATCATGTTTGTAGTAGGTAATATGTTATCTATTGAAATAGGTACATTCTGTCATGTTTTTCTTAAGTTAAAATGAAGCAACCCATTCCTTTTGTGCAGAATAATTCACTTCTTGGGATTACGAAATTGAGATACATAATAGAAATACCTTGGATCAATTTCATTGATCCAAGGTATGCTTTTAATTCATGACTTTGTGGTCATAACAACCAAGTTGGATAGATAAGGTGATATCTGAATTTTGATTATGCTAAGTCTAGAATGAACTCCACACCTCCTACTTCATATTTGAATTTTGATGATTAATCTGGTTCTTATTTTGTTAGTGGAATGCAATACTCACTATGAACATGGAACCTAATATAACTATGTTCTAAAATTAGTGACTCTATCCTAAAAGTTAAACCTAACTTATGTCACTATGATCTTTTGTTAATATGGGATGTTAATGACAAAAGGGACCTAAGACTAAAACTATGGACTAAGACCTAAGGACCTATGTTAGTTCCTAAACTAATGTCAAACCTAACCTAATGTTTGGCTAACCTAAAGGGACCTATGGAATGACATGGGGAGGAGGTAAGTTGGTGGCAGCGAATCCTAGGAATTTATGGTGAAGTTAATGGGTCCTTATCTCTTTTTAACTACCAAATTTTGCAAGGGAATAGGGAAACTTGGAGGAATAAGATGGCATCTTTGCCAAAGTTTTGGATGCATGTGATTTCAAATTTAGTCTCTTCTATAATTATAGGTGGCATGTAGTGGAAAGTTCGGGAGGAATGACAATCCTAGTTTGCATTTAATATTTTTGAATTTGGCAAAAGCGCCTTGGAAGAAGATAGAGGATTTTTAGTTGTTTTTCCTTCATTTTTGAGCTTGAGCTCAGTATGTGGTTTTTTTTTTTTTCCTTTGAACCTCTAGTTCAATTCTTACATGAAGGTAATCTTTGCATGAACCCACCTGCCTCACATAGTGTTTGATGAGGAAGTTAGCATTGAGAATCTATTAGGAAGAAAAGGAGGAAGTTTAGAGGGTTGTTGGTGTTTTGAAGGAAGAATTGAAGCTCTGCTGGAGATTTTCTGCAAAACAGAGAAGGTGAAGTGCTATCAGGCATGATATTCCCTATACATTAAGTTTTATTCTTTTACTTAAATGCTCATAAAAACAACTCTTCTCTTAAGGAATAATCTGGGTTTTTTCTTTTTATTAGATTTCTTACCTTCTTGATATTGTGTTGTTTTTGTCAAAATGCATTGAAATTTTTGTTTGAAATGTGGAAAGTGTATTCGGGTTGTGGGTTTCATACTTATGAGTAGCTAGTTTTTCTTTAATCTTCCTGTAGAGGCTTGAAATAGAGCTAAGGTCTGTTCGGTGATCATAGTTAAAAATTTCTTTAACCTTGTAGGTAACTTGGTCTGCTTGAGTCTGAGGACCTGGTTCATAATATTATGTATAAACTCCATTGGAAAAACTATAGATAAAGAACTTTGTTGGGATATCATGACTGTTGCTTAAGATCTTTTTGTTCTTTAGTGGCATTGTTATCTTTTATTGTTGAAGATTTTGTGTTCTAGAGACTGTGTGTATTTCCTTCATGTTCATACTTTTATACCAACATTGTTCTTGTTGGAGGATAAATGTATCATAGGAGATGCATGTTGAAAATTTGAATGGCTATTTTGACTTGCATGTCTTTTCCCTCATATATTGTTTTTTGGGGAATTGAAGGGAACCTATGTTGACAATACATCATTGTTTAGAGATATAAGTTATAGAAGAATAAATCTGAAGGACAAAATTTCTAGTGAATGCGTTGTTTTCATTTTAAACTTACTAAAATGGTAGAATGATTGTGGAAAACCCACTTCGTGTTTTTTGTATTAAATCCATTTTTGGTACCAATTGTTGTTAAAGATATTTTGTTGAAGGTGAGTTTTCCATATCTGTTAAGGTTGTTTTTCTTATGGAGAACTTCTCTAGTTCTCTTAGAACCACTTAGGTTTCTGAGATGAGTAACAAAAAGCTTGGATGTGAGTTATTATTTTGATCATTTCTATATGACTCTCTTTTGAATAATGTGTGTATGTCATTTGTATTCTTTAAAATGATTAAAATTATTGATGGATTATTTTGGTTTGACTTGAAATTTATTTTTCACCTTCCTCCCTTCATTGGACTATTTGGAAGTGAATCAAGATATTTTATCCTTAAATGTAATCGTATTGTTTTAGCTTTTCATTCCTGTCATGACCAAAGGATATGGGGGAAATGGATTTTTGTTCATTCTTTTGGTTCTGTTGTACTCATCCTATTGAGACCTAGGTAAATATCTGTTGGGATTTTAACATGGGTTGTATGTGATCTGACCTTTGTCATTTCAATTTTCTTGGTTATAAATGTTACTCTTATTCTTAAGAGTTAGGATTGATGAGGAGACTGCAATCTCCCTCATACACTCTTCAATATTTCTTATAGGATATTGTCTAATTGGTGAAGTTTCTTCCCTCCTTGGTCTGTTATGGTTATGTCAATTCTTGACCATGTGGTAGGATTAAGCATAGTAATGTTCTTAGGGCAGCAGAGTAGAAGTTTTTGAAATGCTTGGAAGGGGTTTTGAGTTTGTGCAAGTTCTGATTTTAACCAATCTGCTCTTTTAGGTAATGTATCAATGGTGTATCTTGTTGGGATTTGATTGTTAGCTTGTTTTCTTGTTAGAAGTAACCTTACACTTTATATGAGGTTTGATAAATGAATTTTTTGAACTTCTAAATTGAATTGGTTTCTAATTCTAATCCTAAACATTAGGATGCTTCAATCAAGGTTACCTTAGTTGATAATGATGATTTGGTTATCGTTACTTATTCTTATGATCTTTTAATTATGGATGAAATCTTTGAACTTAGGATGAATTTGTGATAACAAGATGATTAGATGGAAGAAAATGGTTACTAATGCTCAAACTATTGAGTTATGTTTGTTAGTTAGTTTTAGATATTTTATCTCCTTCTATTAAATAAGTTTAGTTGAGTGAGAAAACTTAAATGGATTATATGAAAGTAATGGAAAATAAAGTGGTATAATAATTGATTAAGTGTTGTTGTTTGACATTTTGTAATATCTAAAATGTTTGGACTTGTGAATGTACAAATCCTCCTTGATGAATAAAAGATGTGTGAATTTTGTTAGTACTTGATGTCAAACCTTTTTGCATGAATTGAGAAGAAATGATAAGTATTACTCTAATTAAAGAATGTAACATACTTAAATAATATGGAATGGTTTAGATAAGGATTTGCAGTGTTAGTTGTATTATTTTCTCTAGTAGAGATATGAACTTATAAAGTTGATATTCTAGTGCATATATTCAACCATCTCATTAGGATTGTATTTAAATCAAATGACTATATGAGAATTAAAGTTTGATTATAATTTATAATGTGCAATCTGATTATAAATGGACATTAACCCTTAATAGGGGAAAGGAAAGATAACATCCATAAAATGAATCATAAACATAAGTTAAGACCTTTTGGAAAATAATCTTGATTATTGTATGTAGATAGTTGAAAGTGTTCTTCCTTACATAGAATTCCTTAACCAAAATTAGGGATGTCGAAAAGAAAATGGGATTAGACTTCATTTCAATAAATTCTAAAATGAAAAGGAATTTCTCAAATATTATTTAAGTTAGGGGTGTAATAAGTGAGTAAATAAGTAACACTTTCATTCATGCTAGGTCTATTATGTAAAACATGATTCCAAATGTTAATAGTATAATAACATAACATGTAAATTAGTTAGGAAGTAGATTTTATCTGTATACCTACCTATGTTACAATTTTAACTTGGAACCCTAAGGGTTAATGAACCTAGTTTAAATAGAAGGGTTATTGTAATTAATCCTTAACGAAGTTCTCAATTAGATATTAACTTTCAATCTAAGGTATGTTCATCTAGATGAGGAAACTCAGTTGGATGTTGACACACACCAACTGCAGTCTTGTACCTTTGTGAAGACAAGAGTCTTTATGAGGATACTATGTTGCAGTTGATATGTCTCAATACCCCTAAGATATTGTTCAACTAGACTAACATAAGTTCTGACTGGATCACAGTTCTTCCCTAGGTGGAGATAAGGGATTGATCTAGTTACGGGTTAACTCACATTGACGTAGGATATCTAGACACACCCAATGAATGGAATTTGATTATTTCTATGTACCCTTATTCACCACAAGCAGTCCTCCACACTAGAGCAATTTGTTAACCTTGTCTAGGGTTAAAATTTGAATCGAGTGGACTGACAAAAGTCAGTAGAGACCATTCTAGATAACATATCAAGTGTCATGAAGGGATTATTCTGTTTGATGAGTATTTCATTTAGGAATGTAAACATGATCAATGTGTTTAAAATATTTGGCCAAAGTATCACAAATTGTTGGTTGTGTTTTCCTATGTCCCCTAGTTTAAGAAGGGGATTTCGAGATGAATATTGGTAAGATATTTAGATAGGCATCTTAAGAAGAACACTTTATACCCCTAAAAGGGTAAAGGAACCAAGTATACGTAGTATACAAATTATAAAATTAACATGAGAGATCAATATGATACCAAGTCATGAAATGAGAGATCGGTGTTACACCGAGTCATTTACAATTGCATATGGTTTTCTATTATGAGATAGATTGGATTTGGAATGTGTGTTCTAAATTATGTTAATTTAGAATAGAGAACATTATGAAAAAAAAATCCCTTGTTTCTAAAGTCTTAAAATAGGAATGTTACACTCTCAATACAAGATATCCTTTCTATACCCTTTCTCTCATCATGGATCATGTGCATATGTTCCTTTTACACTTTTTATATTTCCATTTCATTATTTTCATTACTATATACATTTTTTATTGACATATATACATGTGTATTTGAATACTTTACCATCTTCTCCTTGCAAGTTTGTTTGTATGATAGGTTAGTAGTCAAGAACAACAATGAAATCAACAACAAAAACATTCTAGGCATCACACACCTCATACTAACATTTAATTACATCACACACATCGGAAAATACACACATGTTTCCACCCTAAGTTCACTCTCACAACTTTTTTACTCTTGTAACTTTAGTTTCCATGCTTTGTTGAGTCCATCGAATGATTTCTACATCACTCTACATGGACATCAAGTACACATCTCTATCTACTTTATGTTACCAAGATTTCTATTCACCAAAATAAAGTGGGGAAAATGTAGTCACAAAATCACATACTTTAGACATTATTTATTCTCGGTATCATACTATTATTCACATGGTTTTTGAGTGGAGAAAGCACTAATTAACCCATGTCATTTGTTCATTTTACTTTGTTTATTATCGTCACTTCCGACCTTGAGCACATAATTGTCCAAGATATTTTTGTCATTTGGAATAATTTTACCTTTGAGTGGGGTTTCCATCCCAATCTTTAGGGTGCCCCAAGTGCCTTGGTCCCATTTGGGTAACCCTAAGCATTTTACACTTTCCCGCCATGTTTTGGGCACTTTTTAGCCATTTGAGATTTCTATCTTTTTAGTGGTCATACTTTTCAGGGTTTAATTATGAAATTAGAACAAGATAACCATATAAATAAAAATTTATTTAACCATAATGAGGGACCAAGCATGAAACAAAACAATCATCACCTAAAATTGCATCTCACAAAGGTTCCATTTATATCCATCTAGCTCCATCACAAGGCACAAGTTTGTTTCATCTACATCACACTACATAGGAAGGAATTTTATTCTATTCTATCCACCATTCTATTACATTGTTTCACATGAAGGATGTTTCCATTCTTGAATGTTTGGAGGGTGTGCGCATACCGTAGAGAGAGATCAGATCGATTGCGAAGAACTCCTTTTTGTCTAGGAAGGACTACCTGCAAGTAAGAATACAAGACCACTAGATTCTAATTAGACAATAAATGAGGGAACTGCCTTAGGCCTAGGAAATATTAGACTTCCTTTCGAAGGTGGTCAGTTCCCCTGCTAATATGAATTAACACAAATTCTAACAAAGAAGTTATTGCAAAATTACAATTTAATTACCTTGTTAAAACAATAGAGAAAAGGCTGGTCTTGGTTTTGAATCACAGTGACCGATGCCGGTCACTGTCACCGGTACCAGTTCCTAATAACCGATATCGGTAGGGGCAGTGATTTAGGGGCTTTTAGTGAAGGTTGGCTATAAGGTGGCTATGGTGTTTATTAGGCTGGTAAATGATTGGGGATAGGTAATGGGGTGATGGAGAAGACTCAGACAGTATGGGGGCTGTTCTTGGGGGCAATGTAAGGGTAGAGGAGGTACAGTTAGATGTAGGGTGTTACCGGGTAGTGGATCTGGGAGTAGACTTATAATTACTGTGATTCAAAAGTCCAAGAAATGTTATTAAAAGAACATACAAGACAGTACTTACTAGTTCCTGATGAAGATACAGGTCCAAAGACTGTGATAACGAAGGCAGGGCTCAGGTAGGATGATCGACAATCAAAGATGAGCTATCTTCTCTCCCAATGCTTGGATGAGTATCACTGGGCTCTGGTTACTCAGTTGCAGTCTTGGGCTTGATGTCCTTCTCTGCAAACTCCTTTCTTTCCTTCACTTGTCTCTGCTCGGCCAAGTGAATTCCCGATCTTTCCAATGAATTCCAGATCCTTTGTTTTTGGTTGGGGGAGGTCATTTACAGAGAACCGATGGCGGTTACGTAACCGATGGCGGTCGAGTAGGAACCGATGTCGGTTAAGTCAAAGTGGGCTATTTTTAGTAAAATAGCCAACCTTCCCTCCTTTTCTTCCGAGGGATTAGTTGTGGGCTTGGTCAAGTCATTATTAGGTTGGTTTTGGTGCGGGTGAGGAGTAATTAGTCATGGGTGTGGATGTAGACCAAGTTATAGGTCTTAATTAGGTTAGTTTAGGATTAGGGCTAGGTCATGATGAGGTGGCAAAATGAGGTGGCAGGTTTGGAGATGTGGATTTATTAATTATAAGGTAATTAATAAATAATTGTGTAAGGTTTAGGTGATGAGGTTAGGTTGCAAAATGAGATGCGGGGCACAGGGGGTCGTAAGACACAAATTTGGTGTCTACATTAGCCCCTTGTTGTCGTGTAGCTTGTCTTGTAAAGCTGCACTGACAATAATAAGAAGTGGTTACTCCCGTTAAGGGTATAGGTAATCCCCCTCAAATCTATCATAGATTGAGGCGACGTGAAATCAGGGATAGGGTTGATAAAGGGTGAATGGTGTTGAGATGATGGTAAGATGGTGGGGTAAGTGCAAGGAAGCAGACACACGTTGAAATGCAGTAGTGCGACCAAGGTACATGATTTGAAGAGCAAACAAGCAATTCATAGGCAAAGGTCGATAGTTTATCCAAACAAGGGTGATATAATCCTGGTATCCAAGGCATAGGAAGTAGCTCCAGGGGATATAACGGGTAAGGTACAGGAATGTTTAGGTATGTTCGGCAGTACCAAATGGTTGGTTTGGTTGAGATAAATGTCACGGTCTCGGTCTAGGAAAAGTTGGTCAACTGATCAAGTCAAGTACCCTAATCATGCTAAAACATGAATAGGTGAGCTCGATTGAACAAAAAGCTACACGATGGGTGGATAAAATTGTAATTTGTGGGTTTTGGGTGAGGTATTTAATTGGTGCGGCCTTGGGTTGGGCCGATTGATTAGTGAGGGCCATGGGTCGGGCCTGATTGGTTGGTTGCGGCCTTGGGTTGGGCCAAATGGTTGGTTGCGGCCTTGGGTTGGGCAAATGGTTGGTTGCGGCCTTGGGTCGGGCCAAATGGTTGGTTGCGGCCTTGGGTCGAGCCTGATTGGTTGGTTGCGGCCTTGGGTCGGGCCTGATTGGTTGGTTGCGGCCTTGGGTCGGGCCTGATTGGTTGGTTGCGGCCTTGGGTCGGGCTGATTGGTTGGTTGCGGCCTTGGGTCGGGCCAATGGTTGGTTGCGGCCTTGGGTCGGGCCTGATTGGTTGGTTGTGGCCTTGGGTCGGGCCAAATGGTTGGTTGCGGCCTTGGGCGGGCCTAGTTGGTTGATTGCGGCCGTGAATTGGGCCAATGAAGTCAAAAAAGGCTATTTAGCAAAGGAGGGTATAGGTGATGTGGTGAGAAAGGGAGATTGGTGAATAAGGGTAGAAATTGTGGTGAAATAGGTATAAAACCGATATCGGTTAGATATGACCGGTATCGGTTAGAGGACCGATACCGGTGTTTTAGGGCACAATATAACCGATATCGGTTATAGGTAAAAAACCTATAAAAAGAAAAATACGGCCTGTCATTGTCACATTGTCAATTTGATAACCAATACGGCTTGTCTGGGTTTAAAATTGATTTTGTTGAGTTTGTACACTGAGTTGGTAGTAGTTGAGTGGAGGAGTGAGTGATTGGTAGACCCCAGTGAGTAGGAGGCAGAATTTGATTGGTGGAGGACCCAGCTGAGGAGATTTAGCCATGGCACAGCCAGGAGGAGCAGGAGGTGCTGGACCAGCTGGACCACCACCACCTATCCCACCACGATGACGTGTAGTCGTACCGGTAGGCTCTAAACCTCTAATTATGTGAATTTAATGATTTTAAGCTAGATGTGGGTTTTGGGTAGGAATCCAAATTTTTAATAAAATAATGAATAAATGGATGTAATTTGTAAAATGGAGTGGGTAGGTAGGTTAGTTAGGCTAAAACGGTAGGGTGGGTAGGTTTGTAGGGTTTTCCAGTGGGTAAAAGGGTAGAAATAGGCAAAAAGATGTTTTTGGGGGCCGCGTCGGGTTCGGCTCTGGGACACGATAGTGACCGATGTCGGTCACTAGGCGACCGGCATCGGTCACCAAATATTTTGCACAAATTGGATTTTGGGTAGACCGGCGTCGGTCGTATGTCGACTGCTTTTGGTGCATAGGATGTCAGGGGACCGGTGGTGGTCAAGGTGGCCGGTTAGTTAGGTTTGTTTTGTTTTGGTTTGTTTTTGTTTTGTTTTGTGTTTGTTGTTTGTTTGTTTTTGTTTTGTTTTGTTTTGTTTTGTTTGTTTTGTTTGTTTTTGTTTGTTTTTGTTTTGTTTGTTTTTGTTGTTTTTGTTTGTGTTGTGTTTTTGTTTTGTTTTGTTTGTTGTTTTTTTGTTTTGTTTTGTTTGTTTTTGTTGTTTTTTTTATTTGTTGTTTGTTTGGTTTGGGGGTGAAGAGGGAGGGGGTAGAGTTGATAGGAAAGGTGATTGGGGTGGGGGGGGGAAATGGGGTGGTTGTGTGGTTGGTTCGGTTAGGATAGATTAGGTGTTGGGTATGAAGTAGGAGGTGTTAAAGTGGCGGGGGTATAGGTAGATGGCTAGAGTATATCGGGGTGGTTGGTTGGTTGGTTGGTGGTAAAGGGGATGTGTAGGGTAAGTGTAGATGTGTGTTATAGAGTCGGGGTGTGGTTGGGTGGGTAAAAGGGGGTATAGAGGGTTAAGGTAGTTGTTTTTGTAAAGGGTAGGTCTAATGAAGTGGGTTGTTTTTGCAGGCACGTCAGCAGCTTACGATGCGGGATCGGATGCCCCCGCTATTGAGACGGATGCGGCCACATGTGTCCGCAGCATTGGGCCATTATGCGCGAGGTGGGACTCGGCGGAGTCCAGCGGTATAGGGCTGTGGATAGGGACCATAGCCTTATGGTTGCCCTCATCGAGAGATGGGATCCGGTAACCAATGTTTTCCATCTCCCTACTGGAGAGATGATGATTACCCTGGAGGATGTGTATCGCATCCTGAGACTGCCGATCGTAGGGGAGGCAGTGTTCCAGGTAGATGCGGAGAGATGGTGATGGATAGCATTCTTCAAGTATTTGGGGATGTAGCCACCTTATTGACTATCACAGCACGAGCATTGCCTATGGCGACATGTATCACGCACACAGACATGAGACACGGCTTGTCGTGTTGATGATGATAGGTATCACATGCTTCGCCCTCCCGGACTCAGAGGGAGGCCGCTTCCCACGGGCTTTGATGGGAGTGCTGCACGAGATGGTAGAGGAGCATACGTGCTATGCCTGGGCACCAGTATATCTAGTGCAACTATATAGAGAGCTATGGGGTTATCGTTGGATGAGGTGATTTGGGATTTGCTCGACATTTTTGTTACACTGTTGGGCATATGAGCACATCATATGTATATGACCAGTAGGGCTGCCCCAGCAGCCAGGGCCATAGATTGTATATAGATATGGCTTTCAGAGGTGGTTGGGGGTCGTGGGCCAGCCACGAGCGGTGCTCACAGGATGGGATGTGGCCTACTACCATCATATGCTAGAGGGTTTGACCGCACTAGACATTATATGGAGGCCCTACAGAGGCCATCACCCCGAGGAGGAGCACGAGCACGAGATGCTTGGATCCAGTATACTTTCTGGATAGCTGGACGGAGGCCCGGAGAGTATGAGCAGATACCCCTAGAGAGGGTACGATGGTAGTTGGGGCTACGACAGGATGAGCCACCTCCCTTCCCATAGTACTGGAGGGATGATGTAGAGGCCCCACCGCCACACACACGCAGCCGTTGACCTAGTTAGGTAGCGAGAGGCCGTGGATGATACTGTGGATGATGCGTTGAGTGCACGAGTTCATTTTTGGTGTGGTGGGTAGGGGAGAGAGCAGCCAGGAGAGCACAACCCGCATAGATTTTGGCGGTTATAGCGAGAGGGACCGCTCTTAGGATAGAGTGCGGTTATTACGGGGTAGCTTGCTGCTGCACGCAGCACAGAATCGGGTACTACGGGCGGCGATTGCTTGAGCATGAGTGCATAGCATAGTGCGGCCACGTACACCACCACGAGCACCGCACAGCACCACAGCACACCACCACAGCACCGCCCCGCCACGCGAGCAGCACAGCACCACCACGAGTACAGAGGCACAGGGTGTACCGGTAGGACAGGGGCCACTATTATTAGGAGTCGGGGACCAGCCCCAGCAGCCATGGTGGCACGGGCCCGCTATATGGAGGCGAGAGTGAGAGCCCAGGCCCTATTATTATCGAGGATGTCCTTGATGGTACCGGGCTGACTATCAGCCATATGTGGCACATAGAGCCGAGACCTCTCGGAGCCAGAGATCCCAGGGGCGCAGCCACAGCCGGTGGGTCGGTGATAGGGAGGAGGCGAGAGCCAGCACGAGGACCCGAGGGAGGAGAGGGGATAGGGTGGTGGGAGAGATGAGACACCCTTGGAGTGGATATGGTTTTGGATATTGGATATAGACACCGGTCTGCGAACCGGTTATGTATATAGAGGCCTGCGTGCCTACATATGATTTATTTATTCATTCTTGTTGTATATACCGGCCTGCGAGCCGAGTACAGGTTGTATAGTTGATACCGGCCTGCGAGCCGAGTATATTTTTGACATGAGAGACCGGCCTGCGAGCCGAGTCGAGATTTTGATAGTGATTGCGGCCTGCGTGCCGGCTTTGTATTATTTTGAGCTGACAGAGGCCCCCATGCAGGGGAAGTTGTATATTTAAACATTATATATATATATATAGATGATGATTTTGATCCACATGGTGTGTATAAAAATGTTTTATGTGTTTTGTCGATGGTTTTTGAAATTGAATGTATATAGATGATGAGTTTGATCCACATGGTGTGTATACTGATGGGTTTGATGTATATATTTAAAATGTCGTATGTATTTTGTTGATGGTTGTTTTATTGTAGATAGATGATGTTGATGAAATTGTGATGATATATATGTGTTGATGTGATTCTGATGACAAATAGTGATAATGGTGTAGTTATGCAGGAAAAAGAGGTGGGCGCCACAAAAATTTGCAAAAAAATAAAGAAAAGAAGAAAGTTTAAGAAAAAGGAGGCATGTGACCGATATCGGTTAGCTAACCAACGTCGGTAGATTATTGACCGATATCGGTTAGGTAACCGATACTGGGTTATGCCAAAAGAGAGCTTTTCTAAAAATAGAAAAGCTTGGGATGGAAACTTAAGTTCTTATTTTAGAGTCATGCAACAAGTTAAATATGTGAATGCGACATTGTTTGATGCCTGATATAGGTAATTGCATGAAAGAATTGAGTGATAAGGAGGAAAGAGACATGTAAAGCAATTGTGAGTGGTATTAAGAAGGTAGAAAGGACAGTTATATTGAAGAGGGTGGTGAACATGGCTGGACAGGAGAAGCATCTAGAGGTGGAGAGGAGAGAGGAAGACGAGTTCCACCCCAAGATTCTGCTACATCCCAAGAGGTAAATTGTTTGGTTGTATTTTAATTCTTGCATGTTTTGATGAATAGGATGAGAGAAGGTAAGAGGGTAGAGATGAGAAAGAAAAGGTGATAAGCAGGTTTGGGAGTAGAGTGAGTTTATGGGGGTAGGTAAGGAGGTTTTCGATATGTTCACGTGAGAGGGGGTAAAGGAGAAATAATTATCGACATAGGTGGTGGTTTTAAGCGGAGAGAGATCATCTATAGGATTAGTTCATCCGGCTCCAAACACGGGAGAATGAGACAAAAATACTTAGCGATTTCATTTATTGGAGAGATGAGGTGAGTTTTGATTCCACCAGAGAAGGGTTGAGGATGAATTTGTATGTTACGGGGATGTTGGCGGATCCAGTGGGAGGAACCAATAGTAGTGGCACCTTTGAGGATGGAGAGGCCAAGTGAGTGGCGTATTATTCACAATCACGATCATGCTATGTTGCACATTGATTGGGAGGTAAAATCCGCAGGTCTAAAGAATTTCATAGGAGTATAAGAATAAATAAGGATGATGAAGTGATGATGATGAAGATGTGTTTATTTGTTTAGGATCTAAATAAACCTAAATATGTATGTTGATTTGAGTGATGATAATAATAAGAATGGTTGTGTTTTGAATGTTTTGTTTTGAAAAAGGATAAAGATGAATGTGATCAAATAGAAATACACAAAAAGATTTATATTTACCACACATGATAGGTTATGGTAGGGGATGGTTGAGCTAACCTTGGGAGACCCCATGTCTCCTAAGTGTTGCCTACATAGCCCATTGCACAAAGCAAGGAGGGGCCTCAGACCGATGTAGTTCTCCCTTAGGACCAGGGAGAGGTGAATTTAGGCAACTTGGTTATAGTTAGGCAATTTGTTGGCTGGTAAAAATATTGATATTGGTAGGGTAACGTTGTTGGTGTTGGTAAGGGACTGGCGATGTTGGTGTAGGTATAGGTGAAATGAAAGTTAGCTTACCCAAGTAGTAGGGAATCGTGTCCTGATTAAGGTCAACACACAATCCTAGATTCGAGTAAAAGAGGTAAAAGTGTCCCATAGTTGAGAAGAGCTAAACAAACCACTTATTAACGTAGGATGAGCTTGAATCCCTAGGTGCCTTGCATAGGTGAGAAGTCGGTAGGTGAAAAGAGTCGTATAATCACAATATATCGGATATACGTCACGTCCCTTGAGTTTTGTTGTTTTGAAAAATGGTGAAGTGAGGTGGCTGGTAGAGCTAGGGCACAGAGAACTTGTTATAAGGTGATTATGCTGACTAAAGAGAACCAAACCTAAATAGACAAGTCCATGACTCAAAAGTGCTGTGGAATACTATTTTTTTTACTTTTCTGGATATAGACTGATCGATGCGGGAAGTCCATAGGGATATGCATTTTGTTGTTCTTGAGCTCTTCACGAAGGCTGATCAATGCGAGAAGCTTCGATGAAGGCTGAAGGCTTGTATAGCTGTCCTTGAAGGAGCAGTCTATTTATAGTAGCAGATGTGGTTTTTGTGTATAGCTGTCCTTCGGGGAGCGATCTATTTATAATAGTAGAAGTGGCTTTGCACATAGCTGTCCTTCGAGGGAGTAGTCTATGTATAACTTTAGAGGTCTAGATGTCCATTTGGCATGAAGCATCTAGTTTTGTAGGAAGTTTGACTCAAGAATATCCCATAAGCGTATAATTGAGAACGTGTTATTTTGATACTTTTAAGTCATGGACTAGACTAAAAAGGGGAAGGCATCTTTAAGGGGAGGTTATGACCAAACCATGTGAGCTTGATTTTATTTTGAGATGCATGAAACAAAGTGTATGAGGTGGTAAATGAGCTCAAGGGACGAGCGCAAGGTAGATAAGAAGTGATGTAACACTAAATTCAATAGTAGAATGGTCGGAGATGCAAGGCATTAAGGGGTTCAAGCTCAGGTTTACCATTAATCGAAGCTAAACGATAAGTGCTGATCCATAGATGTGAGTGATAATGTAAGGCCCAATCCAATTTGGAGCAAATTTTCCGTGTTTTCTCTTTTCTAGTTTGGTTACATGTTGATTCTCTTTGAGGACAAGATCACCAACCTTAAAGGTATGCTCATGAAGTCACTTATCATAAGCACGCTTGATGTGATTTTGATAGATTTGAAGGTGGTCAAGAGCTGTAAGATGATGCTCGTCAAGAAGCTCCAATTGGGCTAACCACTCTTGGCGGAAATCATCATTAGTGAGAATATCCTGAAGAGATATTCTTAGGGAGGGTATTTGTATTTCGAGAGGTAAGACAGCCTCGGTACCATATACCAAAGAAAATGGGGTGGCATTAGTGGAGGTATGAATGCTAGTCCGATAAGCCCAAAGGGCAAAGGGGATGTGATCAGGCCAATTGCTTCCAGAATCGTTAACAACTTTCATGAGGATTTTGGTTAGGGTTTTATTAGAAGATTCAGCTTGACCATTTTCTTGTGGATAGTAAGGTGATGAGAAGCTAAGTTTGATACCAAAGTTGTCACAAAGGTCTTGTAACAACTTATTTTTAAAAGATTTTCCATTATCTATTATCAGGCGATGAGGAACACCAAAACGACAGATAATGTGATGGTTAATGAATTCGACGATTTTTTCTTTTTTGGTTGAAATGAGTGGAATGGCTTCCACCCATTTAGTGTAATATTCGGTTCTTGTGATTATCCAATGGTGACATTTGCGAAGAGGGTGGGTGAATTTCACCAATAAGGTCTAAACCCCATTGTGAGAAAGGCCAAAGATCTCGTGCGACCTGTAGCGGATGGCTAGGAGTATGTTGAAGGTTGGCATGTTGTTGACACATAACACAACGCTTAACATATTCGTAGTAGTCATTATTAAGAGTAGGCCAATAATAGCCTAGGCGAAGGATCCGTTTGGCCACGGCAAGGCCACTAAAATGTCCACCACAAATACCGTCGTGGACTTGTTGGATGGTATAGGTGACCTCCGCACTAGGTTAGACATCGAAGGAGGATGCCATCAAAGCCACGTTTATAGAGGAGTCCCCCCATGATGACATAACGAGAAACACTTTTAAGAAAAGCACGTTTTCCGTTACTAGTAAGGTCAGGTGGGAGAACAGAGGTTGTAAGGTAGTCGTGAAATTGGTGATACTAGGTATCCTGCGAATTAGTAGACACATTATTTATCATACAAACATCCGGGGCTGAGTAAGATGGGGCAAAGAGTTGTTGGACCAAGACGAATATGTCAGAGTCAGTTGGTGAGGCAGGAATTTGTGAGGCTAAGCAAGCCATAGTATCCACAAATTTGTTAGTGGAGCGGGGAATGGTTTGGATAGAATAATGAGTAAATAAGGTCAAAAGTGAATCCACGTAATGTTTGTACTTTTGAAGTTCCTCATTTTTACATTGGTAGATGCCCATAACTTGATTGACTACCAGTTGGGAGTCACCAAAATGTTAATAGACTTGACACCTAAGTGTAACGCAACCTAGAGACCCAAAACAAGGGCCTCGTATTCCACTGTATTATTAGTGCAGGGGAAATCGAGCCGGAATGAAAGAGGCATAGGCTCAGCATCAAGAGGAATGAGAACAACGCCGGCTCCTCCACCGCACTGGCATTTGGATCCATCGAAGAAGAGGGTCATTGGATACGACTCCTCACTGAGTGAAAGAGTGGCGATGAGTTCATCGGGAAATTAAAATTGGTAAATTGTTCCCCAGGTAAAGGGGCTTCCGCGAGTTGGTCTGCAATAGTTTGTCCTTTTATTGATTTCTGGTGTACAAATTCAAGGTCGAGGTCGGCAAGGAGCATAAGCCATCGGGTGATGCATTGGTTTAGATGTGGTTTGGCATACATATAATGAATGGGGTTCGCGTTGGTGATGACAAAAGTTTTGTGATTCAGGAGGTAGTGTCGGAGTTTGGTGGCTACGAATGATAGGGCTAGGCACAACTTTTCTACATGTGTATACCTAGTCTCGTAATCCACGAGAGTATGACTTATGTAATAAATGGCTTGTTCTCGATGCTCGGAGTCACGATGTGCGAGCATGGCTCCTACAGCATGGTCGGTGGCAGAAAGGTAAAGGTAGAAAGGGCGATCGTCCTGAGGTGGGATAAGCACAGGTGGCTGCAAGAGATAGGCTTTAAGAGCCTCAAAGGCTTGGTGGCACTCTTCGCTCCATTGAAAGGCAATGTCCTTTTTAAGGAGATGATGGAAAGGTTGACATCGATCCGAGAGTTGAGAGATGAAACACCGGATAGATTGGAGTTTACCTTGCAAACTACGCAATTGTTTGAGGTTAGTAGGTGGGGGCATTTCTAGGATAGCTTTGACTTTAGCTGGATCGACCTCGATGCCACGCAAAGAGATGATAAAACCAAGGAGTTTTCTGAAAGGACACCAAAGACACATTTCTTTGGTTGAAGATGAACACAATATTGTAACAGGTGATCGAAAATAATGGTTAAAACATCGAGATGTTCACTGCGATGTTTAGATTTTCCAAGAAGATCATCGACATAATCCTCAAGGATAGTGTGCATAATGTCATGAAAAATGTAAGTCATAGCCCGTTGATAGGTCACACCAGCATTCTTAAGGCCAAATGGCATGACACGATAATAGAAGGTTCCCCAAGGAGTTATGAAGGTAGTTTTATGTTGATCGGCCGGGGCTACCAAAATTTGATTGTATCCCGAGAAGCCATCCATGAGAGAAAGCATCTCATGGCCCGCAGTGAGATCAACAAGTTGATCAATACTTGGGAGGGGGAAGTCATCCTTTGGGCAAGCGAGGTTAAGGTCCCGGAAATCCATACATATCCGAAGTCCCCCCGTTGCTTTAGTAACAGGTACGATGTTAGAGATCCATTGAGGATAGTCAATAGGTAAGATGAAGGAAACAGAAAGGAGTCGTTGAAGCTCTTCTTTGACCAAGAGGGCAATGCGTGGATGCATTTTTCTCAGTTTCTGTTTAACTGGTTTGGCATCGGGTTTTAAGGTAATGTTATGGACAGCAATGTCAGGATCAATTCCTGGCATGTCAGCGTAGGACCAAGCGAAAGCTTGGTTGCGGGCACGGAGGAAGGTAATGAAGGCAGTTTGTTCTGATGTGGTAAGAGATTGTCTGATCTTCACAATGTGAGGATCGTCCTCGGTGTGGATGTTGATTTCTATAGTCGACTCATTCAACATGGTTTGAGTATCAGATGGCAAGGCGCGTTGAATATAAGAGTCATCCGCACCAAGGTAAGTGAGGATGGAGTCGTCATCCTGGCACTCAACAACATTAATTGAAGGTGAGTCCTCTTCGATCATGTCTAGATACAGAAGGGGAAGAGAAGATGGGTCTTCATTATCGCATTGATAAGTGAGAGGACCCAAGAAGATAGCATTTATGAAAAAAAAAAGTTAGGAGGGATAGATTCAGGGTCTATCGACTCTATGGGTGACGATGGCAAAATGGGTGATGATGGTTTGGAAGGGGTGACTTCGTCACCTTCCTGGATACAACGGATATGTGATGTTTTCAGTGTAGGTGGTTCAAAGAATCCAAGACCACGACGATCTTTGTGTTTGCGTGTAGTAATGGGAATGATCGTATGTCGGCCTTGTTCATAAAGACCGAAACCGAAGCCCTTCCAAGCACAGCGCGTCAGGAAGGTGAGAGCGAAATGATGATTAGTTAGATATTGAAAATCAGATTGGAAGGGGACCACACCAAGGGGAGGTTCAGGGGTGACAGAGGATGTATCGACACCCCCATACGTTAGGTTGGTGCGGCAATTAGGTGGTCCGTAGGAGATTACTTCCCCCACACGACGGTCATAGGTAGGATGCGCATGTAACTGTCCGTACTCCTGTGGGGTATGGAACGTGCTAACGTTATACAGGTGATACTCCCCCAGCGTAAGGCATTGAAAGACATCTACTAAGGGATCTGAGGTTGGGATATTGTCTGCGGGAAAGGAAGTGGTATTTGCGATGCGGTTTCATTGGTTGAAGGTGTAGGTGCGGTTGAGGTGGATGGTTGAGGTGTGGTTGAAGTGGATGGTTGGGTTGGATGAATGGGTGTCTTGATTGGTACAAGCACATCATTAGGGTGATATAACATATTGCAGGTTTTGAAGGGGGGAGGGTCAGCTTTTACGGTGTAGGACTTCCCCTCATACTCGAATTTTATGCATCTATGTAAGGTGGAGGGAACACATCCCATAGCCCGGATCCAAGGGCGGCCTAACAACATGTTGTATTGGAATTCACCCTCAAGGACATAGAAGAGTTCGGGTAAGGTACGTGGCCCTACACGAATGTTAAGGATCACAGTGCCTAAGGTAGAAGTAATAGCATCGTTGAATGAGCACGGCATGGTGGGGTTGGCACACATGCGGCTAGAGGGGATATTCATTTGTTGGAAGGCTTTGGAAGAGATGATGTTTAGGCTAGCCCCCATCAATCATAACATGACACCCGATGTCCCGGGCGTAAGATGAGATGAAAAGAGCGGGGTCGGGATCTTACGCACCAAAGTCAACAATTTCATCTTGAGAAAACGCGGCCAGGTGGTTTGTTTGTACGAGGGGAAGTGATAGATTGTTTGGTGAGAGAAGCAGCAACGTGGTTGGGTGTTAAGATGGAGGTAATGGAAAGGTTTCATTAGGTAAGACCTCTATCCCTTGAAGGATTTCAACGAGAGCTTGTCGATGAGATTCAGAGGTCTTGAATGAGATCATACAGTGTCATTTTTACAGGTGATTGGTGAAGCTGTTTGATCATGGTTCGGTGGGCAACTCCATCAGAGATGGGGTAGGTAGGTCCACGAATAACCACTTTAGGTGGTGGTGTGATCGGGATGGTGGACGGAGAAAGAGAGGCCACAGGTGTGCTTTCTTTAGCTTTCCCATTGTTTTTCTGCCCTCGAGTAGCAACACTAATCATGTTGATCTCGTGAACACGAGAGGAGGAAGACGGTAGGGATAAGTCATGGTCTTCGAGAGGTGGGGTTGTAATAATGATAGATCTTGGTGAGGCGGGGACAGGTGGTATAGGAGAGGGAATTGAAGCTAAAGGTCTCTCCCTTCGTAAGTTGTCTTTCTTAACCTTTCTATCTGAGAGAGGTGACTGACGAAGGATGGCTTTCAAAGCTTTGCATCCCTCTACATCATGTCCTGGTGTGCGGTGGTAAGCACATATTTTAGACTCATCATAACCTATAGGTCGAGGTTTAGATGGATCATAAGGTCTAAGTGGGGGTAGGGAAATGGTCGCATTCTCCACCAACATATCAAGGATCTTAGCGTAAGATCCTTTAAGTGGGTCAAAGTCAGAGGAAGATGAAGCTATTGATTGGGTGGGTTTTGGTAATGTTTGGGTATGGTTGGTTCATACGGATGGTGTTTTAGATAAGGGGTTTTGATAATTGGATTTAACTAAACGTGGCTTCTTCGGTGCAAAAGTTATGTTTAGCTGGTTAGATGATGAGGCCACAGATGATGTGGTATCAGGAAACAACCACGGAGAAAGAGGAGTGACAACAAACAAATCCTTTGATGATGGAGTTTGTTTAGGGTTGATAGGTGGACAGGATATGGATGTAGAAGGTGCAGGTCATTTTAAAGAAAACGCAGGAGGTACGATGTATTGAGGCAAGGTGGAGGGGTGAGGTCCCAATATAGAAGGTAGGTGTGATGGCGAGGGTTTTAGTTGTGATAGAGGTATAGATTGGACTTGAGGAGATTGGGTCTGTCTCCTAGGTAGATGGACGGCTTGATTTTGGATAAATCTAACCATTTAGGTGGGTGTGTTAGGCTGGGTATTGGTGAAGTCCCAAGCGTAGGGGGAGGTTTGGTTAGGTTAATAGAGGTGGATGAGGTATTCGGTAGAGATGAGGGGGTGAAGGTGAGGACATAGGCATTTTGAGTTTTTGTAAACACCGCGGGTATATGATAGAGGTGTCTGGATCGGTCATCTGCATTTGAGTAGAGCATGGTGTACTCAAACGTTCCCATAGGACTCGTCTATCTTCGGAGGGGTGACAATCCTCACGTGTGAATAGGAACTTTTGTATGGAAGAAAGGTGGGTTGTGATTCCGGTCCACTGTGGGTGTGATACAGGGGGTAAATGAGGCACTGTATCAATGGGCGTTAAGAGGTCAACCGGTTGCTGAAAAGATTTAGGCGATGAAGAACTAATAGGTAGGAGGGCATGTCTGAGAGGATCCATCATGATTAAAGAATTTGGTGATGTCGGTTCAAGGGGTTTCTCGTCTAAGGATGATGAAAAAAGTGGCGAGCCTTCCTCTTGTACAGCAAGAGTGGTAGAAGGAGATGTTTGGGAAATAGATAAGTTAGATAACATCCGCTCACAGTCTTGCAAAGATGTGGTGTAAGAAGGCTCATCTGTGAGAAGGGAACTCTGGGCGGTTAATTCCTTTATGGGTAAAGGAATGGCAAGGTTATCATCTTGTCTTGATGGTGGTGAAGCGGGTGCGGATTCCTGCGTTGGTGAAGAGGCTTGATTCAGAATTTTCTCAATAGAGGCTTTTGGTTGGGAATCGAAAACTGCATGGATTTCATGAACACTCTCCTCGGCTAAGATATCTTGGTTTATGTTACTGTTAGAAGAGTGGTTTGGGAATGGTTTATTGAAGATTTTCAAATTTCGGTTAGCAGGGGCATTAGGATTATCGAGGGTTATATCCCCTGCATCAACCATTTCCTGCACTATGTTTTTCAACATCTTACAGTTTTCGTGACTGTGTCCCTTCACGCGGTGGAAGTTACAGAAGTCATTTTCTTTGTACCAAGAAGGTATAGCGTGGGTGGAATCAAACCCGGAGTGAGGTTTAATAGGAGGCAAGGTGATAGCTCCTGCTTTGAGCAATTTTTCCAATATGACACCATAAGTTTCTCCCAAGGGAGTGTAATTGATGGGCTCGGCTTTATACTTATAGGTGGTTTTTGGCGGGGTATTAGATGGTGCTTGGGATTTGACCATCACCGCGTGGACAGCTCCTTTTGATTTTGAAGCAGTCGATGCGTGAGAATTGGTGGTGTTGGGTTTGTTGGTGGAGTCTTGGGTTCGGAAATTAGGGTTTTTGTTGCACAACCGCAATTTCTCTTCCTCTAAGGCTCGAATTTCTAGTTTCTGAGCCATAGTAAAGGCCTCATCAAAGGTGTGGAAAGTTTGAATTTGGAGGGTAGGAGAAATGTGCTTAGCGCAGGCCCGTAAAGAGTTCGATGAGTTCGGCCTGAGGCAAGGCATAAGTAAGTTGGTTGATGAGACCCCGCCATCGTCCAACGAAATCTGCGATAGATTCGTCTTCAAATTGTCGGACGGCATAGAGGTCGGTGATAGATACTTTCTTAGCAATATTAATGGAGAAATGATCCAAGAAAGATTGGGCTAATTGGTTAAAAGAGAAGATTGAGTGTTGGGTTAAAGCACTGTACCACTCCAAGGCGGGTCCTGATAAGGACATGGGAAAGGTGCGGAGTAGTAAAGCATCGTCATGAGCAATCAGATAGCAGGCATGTCTAAATGATCGCAAGTGTTGTTGAGGATCCTCCTTACTATTAAAACAGTGAATTTTGGTAATTCCCATTGAGGAGGATATGAATGAAGGGGGACAGAAGGATGAATAGGCTCCCGAACTTGCTCGTATGTCGGGTGCTACGGCTTCCTGAAATAGAAGCCTCCAGATTTTGCATCTTGTCCATCATTTGTTTGATGAAATCAGTGGTTGGATGAGATGATGGTGCGGTTGTTGTAAAAGGTGGAGGATTGGGCCAAGGGCCTCCACTAGACAATGGGGGGGCTAAATGTTGATAAGGTATTGAGGATGAATATGTTGAGGTGACCAAATAGGGATGTCCTATATAAGGTGTTGAAGCCACCGGATAAGTGTGTGGAAATGAAAAGGTGGGCGGAGCTTGAGAAGGAAAGCTCGTGTGGATAGGTGGCAGAGAGCAAGTTATGAAAGGAGCAGTCTGCGAGAGAGACGAGGTAGGAGCGGTTAGTAATAATGATACGTGGGGCCCAGTTAACAAAAGGAAAGCCAATCATGTGCCGTAAGAACCTCAGAAGCCACTGAGTTGGGAGACGGGGCTAAGGATGAAGAAGGCAAGGCGGAGTTATCAGGTGGGGAAGGAGCTAAGTGAGCAGCTATACTAATAGGCATGCCAACAAGGAGTTGACCGTCGGGTGTACGGTCAAGGGCATGAGACAAATAGTACTGTATAGTGCTAGGATTGGCGTCCAAAAATTTCACAAATTCCTTATCTCCTACAGGGATTTTGGGAACCTCACTGGTGTCCATAGGATTCCCTATAGAATGTGAAGGGGGTGATTCAGGCAAAGGCACGGAACAGGCATGTGAAACCATGGCTGCGGCTTGTTTCCAAGTGATAACAACCATGGACAAGAGTACACAGCAGGGATGCAATCTATCAGGAACAGAAGCAACAACAAAATGTTGGAATTGGTAGGTTGCTGGTTTTGGGAACTATGAAAGATAGTAACCGATATCGGTCAGGTAACCGATGTCGGTCAGACTATAGCCGGCGTCGGTAAGTTAACCGATGTCGGTATAATAGGACCGGTGTAAGAAGCTGTAGGAAGTTGCTGATTTGGGGTTAACAATGCTTAGTATGCCTACCCAACTATTCTGAAGTGATCACTAAAATAGTGTAGGACAGAGAAACAGAACTAAAAACAAGCAAGATGCACAAGCAAATCAAGAGACTAACCCTAGGATTAGTTTTAATTATTGTGGGCTTATGCCTTAGATGCAAGATGATGTCAATCCTAAACAGAAGACTTAGGGGAAATGTCAAGTTTGTTTTGGCTTATAAGGTTACCTCAATCGGGCGGAGGAATACCGCGGAAAAGGGGGATGTTTGAGCTGTTGTGTTAATTTATGATGTGATTTGGTATGTGTTGTGCAGTGAAAGTAAGATTAATTTCTTGTCAATACCATGGATATCACCCCCACGTGTATGACCTGTTACTTAATCTATGTTCACTAGAATTGAAAACAACAAGCAAGAATGTGATGCACGTGTTTTAAACCCAAATCGAAAATGATATTCGATGAAGCAAGGAGATGATTTTCACTAATGCAAAGATGTGAAAGCAAGACAAATTCTTTTACCAAAATGACAAAATATTTTGTGAATATTTAGCAGAAACAAACTGTAAGTATGCTCCCTATATGAAAGCAAGCAAGAAAGAAAGAAACCCAAAATGGGTCCCACAGGCGTGCCAAAATGTTTCACACAGAAGGATGTTTCCGTTCTTGGAATAGAGTTGCTTCTATCCTTTCATTCTCTTGAGAAACAGATAAGGGTTAGGGCTAGGAGGAATACCTGTTGAATGTTTGGAGGGTGTGCGCGTACCGTAGAGAGAGATCAGATCGATTGCGAAGAACTCCTTTTTGTCTGGGAAGGACTACCTGCAAGTAAGAATACAAGACCACCAGATTCTAATTAGACAATAAATGAGGGAACTGCCTTAGGCCCAGGAAATATTGGACTTCCTTTCGAAGGTGGTCAGTTCCCCTGCTAATACGAATTAACACAAATTCTAACAAAGAAGTTATTGCAAAATTACAATTTAATTACCTTGTTAAAACAATAGAGAAAAGGTTGGTCTTGGTTTTGAATCACAGTGACCGATGCCGGTCACTATCACCGGTACCGGTTCCTAATAACCGATATCGGTAGGGGCAGTGATTTAGGGGCTTTTAGTGAAGGTTGGCTATAAGGTGGCTATGGTGTTTATTAGGCTAGTAAATGATTGGGGATAGGTAATGGGGTGATGGAGAAGACTCAGAGAGTATGGGGGCTGTTCTTGGGGGCAATGTAAGGGTAGAGGAGTTACAGTTAGATGTAGGGTGTTACTGGGTAGTGGATCTGGGAGTAGACTTATAATTACTGTGATTCAGAAGTCCAAGAAATGTTATTAAAAGAATGTACAAGACAGTACTTACTAGTTCCTGATGAAGATACAGGTCCAAAGACTGTGATAACGAAGGCAGGGCTCAGGTAGGATGATCGGACAATCAAAGATGAGCTATCTTCTCTCCCAATGCTTGGATGAGTGTCACTGGGCTCTGGTTACTCAGTTGCAGTCTTGGGCTTGATGTCCTTCTCTGCAAACTCCTTTCTTTCCTTCACTTGTCTCTTTCGGCCAAGTGAATTCCCATCTTTCAATGAATTCCAGATCCTTTTTTTTTTTTTGGTTGGGGGAGGTCATTTATAGAGAACCGATGGCGGTTACGTAACCAACGATGGTCGAGTAGGAACCGATGTCGGTTAAGTCAAAGTGGGCTATTTTTAGTAAAATAGCTAACCTTCCCTCCTTTTCTTCGAGGGATTAGTTGTGGGCTTGGTCAAGTCATTATTAGGTTGGTTTTGGTGCGGCTTAGATGTAGTGCAATGCTTAGTTAGTAAGTTAACCATTGTGGCAGTTGAGGTCAGTCCAAACCCTTCATATGCATATTTATTTTTAGGGATTTGATGTTTGTCTTGGGGTTTTACATTTCTTTTCTTCATAATTGATTACCAGTGACATACATCTCATTACAATGAAGTTATTGTGATAGGAAATGAAGGCATACAAATTATCCAACAATACCTCGGAGGAGGTTTGTAAATATTTTTATTAGACCAATGTGCCCATATCTCAAATCAAGGCACCCACATGCACCCTTGTAGCTCTTAGATGCCCAAATATACTCAAATTTCCCTGATCTACACTTTTCTAGGACCTTAACACAATGTTTCCTCCTCCTATTTCTCCATCCATCTCTACAACATAGTCCAACAAGCTCATCAAATCAACTAAGTTCTTTCTAAATCTCTTTGCACTCTATGGTTTTTAATTTCTACTTTCTTAGTTTCTTGGGTCATTTCCTTCATACATTTATTTTTCCTTCACTCTTTTTCTTAGCATCAGATTAGCTTAGGATATAGAATATTTAATATTTTGGTTAATTAGAATGGTTACTTAGATGAAGAGATTTATATGGATCAGCTAGATGGTTTTTACCGATAAGAAAGATTATGTATGCAAAATAAAAAAGGTTTTTATGGCCTAGAGAAAGCCCCTAGGATTAGTATGAAATTTTATACAAGTACTTAATTGAGTAAGGCTTCAAGAGAGGAGTTGTTGATAAAAACTTGTATATCAAAAGGAAGGAGATCATTTTTGATTATTGTTGTTTATGTGGATGATATCATATTTGGAGGAAGTAATGAACTCATGACTCATGAATTTTAGAGGATATGAAGAGATAATTTGAGATGTATATGCTTGGAGAGTTGTCTTTATTCATAGGAATACAAATAAATCAGTCTAAAAAAGGTATATTCATATCTCATGCCAAATACATCAAGGACATGTTGATAAAATTTCAAATAGAATATTACAAGCTTGTTGGAATTCCCATAGCTATGGGATGTAAGCTAAGAAGGGAATATGAGTCCCCTAAAGTGAATCAATATGAATATAGATCCATGATTAACATCCTTCTATATGTAACTACTTTAAGACCAGATATTGCACAAGTTGTTGGGTTGGTTGGAAGGTTTCAAGAAGATCCCAAAGAGTTGCATCTTCAAACAAAAAGAGGATATTTAGATATCTAAAATGGACTACTAAGTAGGGTTTTGGTATCCAAGGAGTGAATTATTTTATTTAAGGGCTTTTTATAATACTAACTAGGTAGGTAGTATGGATAATAGGAGAAGAACTAGTGGTGGTACATTCTTTTCAAAGGATTTCTTATTTCTTGGTCAAGTGAGAAACAATCTCTTGTGCCTCTCTCAACATGTGAAGTTGAGTATGTTTTTTTTCACAATTGTTTCCCAAGTCATGTGGATGAGATAAATATTGGATGACTATAAGGTAAAGTGTGATAGACCAACACCTATCTTTGTGATAGTACTAGTGCTATTAGTGTGTCTAAGAATCCAATTTTACACTCTAAAACTAAACACATACCAATTAAGTATCACTTCTTGATGGATCAAGTAAGAAATTAATGTATCAAATTGGATCATGTATCTCCCAAGGAGGAAGTAGGTGATATATTAACAAATCCTCTACTTAAACCTACATTTTAGGATCTCAGGGAAAGGTTGGCAGTGATATCAATACTGGAAAACCTTAAATGTTAAAAAAACATTGAAAAATGGAGCATGAAAAGGAACTTATCTGCTCCAATAACTCATGAATAAAAGTGTATCAGTAGGGTGTCATGTCATCTTGTAAAGGTATGTTTCAATTTTTTTCATTTGAAGTTCTAGTTGGTTGGTCTATTCAATAAAAATCTAATTTATCATTGAATAAGGTAGATATAAGTTGTGGTGTTTTGAAAGGTATCTTTAGTCAAGTTATTGTCCATGATCACATATGTCAAATATTTTCATTAAGTTGTTTAAGGATAGTGTATGTCATTCAGGTCCGAGTATAAGGTTTTTTTTTCCTATCAAGAGTCCATCTTATGTATGTATCATGGTATGATATCAAGGGAAGTGTATTCATGGACCTTACTTGTAAAAAGTAGATTCAAGTGTATTTGGTTGATGGTTAGTAATGATGTGGTGTGTATTGGTCTTGTTGTGTCCAAATTGGGTTAATAAGTATTGAATTCTTATAAAAATTCACAAAGTTGGGTTACATTTATTAATATTTAGTGAGAAATTCTGGAGGAGTTTGTTACCTCATGATAAATCATATCTTTTGATGTCTATTTGAGACTATGAAACTATGAAATGTGTAGGTTATGGTAAAAAGGTGTATCTTAGGCACTATGACAACCCTAATCTTTTTTAGAAAATTGTTACAGAATGAGATGAAGTGATTGAAATCTCGTGGAATGGTCACCACATGGTCTTGACATGATGATAATATAGACTTGAAAATTTTAGGACTTTTTGATCATGTACGGTCACCCAAATTCTTACTAGTTTGAAATTGTGTTGTGGAGACCTAGTAAAAGAATCAACTTGTAATCTAAGTAGAGTATCTACAAGATCATGCTATAAGTTTGATGAATAAGGTAAAATGAGAAAAAGGGTACTCAAATCAAGTAAAACTTATATGTGGAAATGATCTTATAAAATTTTAAGTGTGATTTCATCTTAAGATTGGGCTAGTAGACTGTCATGAAGCACAAATTGGATGCTATAAGATGGTATCAACATTCTAGTCAAGGGGCCTCTCTTGGCTTCATATAAGAGGTTTTTGAGGAAAATAGGGATTTTCATGATGATGAATATGATGGTTTGCAAATAAATACTTGAAGTTGGTTGATAAACTAAGCGTGATGAACTTCATAACCGAGACAATGTAGAAAGAATGTATGTAATGAGTAAAGGATGTCCTACATGTGTAAAGGTATGTGTGACAACATCATTGATGGTTTGATTATCCTTTTAAGCAACACCATAGGTTTACACTCATCTTAAAATTTCATAAATAAATGATAAGGCATATCAAAGTTTGAAAGGTAAATTCTATGTTGTAAAGTTTTGAGTTGTTCTCATTAGACATTAATAGAATGCTACAATATTATAAAAAGATCAAAAAATAGAGCTATAATCATGTAAGAGCCTAATGAATTAGGGGTAGTTGGTTATGTATCTCAATAAGATGATCTAAGGGTTCAAGAAGGTAAGGTTGATAGTTGAATGTTGTTTGTGTGGTTCTCTTACCTATGTTCATTTTCTATGATATCAAATGTATCAAAGGTTCTTCTACAGTGTCCGTAGGTGGTAACTAAGGCAAGGAAATAAGTTTTGAGCTCAAAATCATGAAAACCATTTGTATTGTATAAGGTGTTTGAGCAAAATTAAGGATGATTAAGGATCATTTAATTGATTATATGGTTTCTTAGAGATGATTACTCCTTACAAGGTGTTGGAGGGTAGTGAAGCATGAAGCTAGTGTGCTACAAATGTATAAAGGTCTTCAATTCAAGGGAGAGCATGATATTCTTTCTTAAAGTTTCTCTAGATTGTAAAATGGTATGTGAAGTAAAGTGTTTGAGGTCATTCAAGTTTATTTCAAAGGAAAGTAAGTGTTTGAGTTCATTTGCACAATCTTATCCAAAGGAGATTGTGAAAGACTACAAAATTCTGTAGGTATGGTTCAAAGTGTTTGAGTTGCTTTATGGATTGCAAGTATGTTAAAGAGAATCATTTTTGTGGTTTCCTCTAGAAAAGGGAGTTATAAGTCTAGGGGAGTTTTAAGGTTCCAAGTCATTGTGTGTGTGGGCTTCTAGGTCCCACAAATATTGTTCAATTGTAGTGAAGAGTTAGAATAGGGATCTCAGTCCTTGAGAAGGTTTGAGGTCAAAAATGGTAGAGATAAGTCAATTTGAGCCTTGAAAAGTTGATATTTCTCAAGAGTAAAGGTAAATATGGAATTTTGGATTCTCACTCAGTATTATTGGCATGTGTGTGGATTTTATTCATAGTCCAATGTCTGCTACAATGTTCTTAGAGATTGAAATAGGTCAAATCAGGGTATAAGGAGATGAAAACATGTTTTTATCTAAAACAAAGAGGTTGTGTGATGTTTGCACCCAAGAGAGAGGTAAGAAATATTTATTTAGGTTTATATCATCATTTTGGCATGAATAGGTTTTGTATATGCTCTTTCCCAGGGGGAGTACAATGTTCTTATGCTTTGAAAGAAGACAAAATTAGAGTTTAGTGAATAAATGACAAAATTATGAGCTATAATGAAGACTTTGGTCGATATTTCCAACTAAATGGTAACCCTATGAAGCTGAGGAAGGTGAAGATCATGCAATTATAGGTATGATTTTTAATTAATGTAAAAGGGGGAATAGTTCAATATGTTTTCCATCAATGACAAATGGGGATATTGTTGGTATGTTGTGTTCTAGGTGTTGTCATTGATGTAAAATCCCATTAATGACAAAGAGGATGATGGAGTAGAGTCATAGGATGCTCAATGTGATGATGACATGGATATTCAAGTGTGTTCTTGGTGGTATGAATTGATTTAGTGAGATTGTCTTATTCTAGCAAGCCTAGTCAATTGGCCTTGCTAGCTTAGGTGATTGTGCATGATGGTTAGAGTTTCTTAGCGGATTGAAGAGCATGTTTTGAGCATGGAGAGAATGCTTTTGGAGTAATTATGCACTCACATGAGTTTCATGGTGTAGGTATAGGTTGAAGACCAAGATTTAGGTGCTCATCTAGACTAGATCTTGGTGCTTGGATGCATGAGGTTGAGTTGTGAAGCCAAGTGAGCTCATGGATGCATGTAGGTGGATGTTTCATAATGTACTAAGGATGTCAATACCTTTGGGATATGTGATGAGTGCATTAATTGACTTATTATATCATCTATATGGCTATTGATTTATTCCTAAAAATGTTAATTTATGCATGGGGATGTTCTATATAGTTGTATCCTAAGTGAGATTGATGCATTTCTCTTGTTTTTGAACTATTGACTGTAGAAATTCCTACTAACTACTTTTGTGAGTAATGTGATGATGTGTATAGGATAATGATGAGCATTCGTGCTAATTTTGGGAAGTTACAATCAAGAAGGCCAATTCTTTTGCCATCATGCCATCATGGAGGATTTTCCCATAACAAGCCTACAAACAAGAATCATGTTTTTAGCTATATTACAGGATTTCAATGAGCTTTAATGAGGTTGTTATTGGTTGAATTCATTGCCTATAATCATGGCACATTCTGTAACTAACTATGTCTATAAAGACACCTTCTTGAAATAATTTTGTAGTAGTTGATAATAGTAATTTACAATATAATTTTATATCAGTTGGTATTTACTTTTAGTCTCATATTGAAATATGTTTTGGAACTCATTTGAATTAATATAGTCGATGTTGTTTTGAATATATTTTGGTGTTAAGAGTACCTCAATCCTAAGGGAGAGCAAGGGCCCACTCAACCAAGGTGATTGGAGGATTTATGTTTCATGCATGATCATTATTTCTGATAAGTTCAAGTTTTAATGCTTTGATTTGAATGTTTATCTGAATGCAGTTGCTTATTTCCTTTCTTAGTATATTTCCTTACTACTATTTCAATTCGCATTTCAAATTCGACTACAACAAACGTTGTTTCACTAGATTACATGTGTTTTATTCTAGTATTTTAGCATTGCATTTAATTTCCATATATTATAGGAGAAATAAGGGGAACCACACCAACCAAAAATTCCCCAAAGATAACCACCACAACAACCAAGTTACATAAGACTTCATTACATACAGCCTAGGAAAAAACCCTAGTTTTATAATGACACTCGACAATTGAATTTGTTGGTTAAATTATTGGATATTACAATGACCCATCAATATGTTTCATGATGAGTTATGATGACGTTTTAGTTGACCCTAACCTAAACCATGTAAAACCCCAAGGCCTAGTCATGAAAATGAGATGGGATGAGAATATGGAGAAATATTTGAGACATTATAATGATTTGATATGATGCATAGAGGTTTCCTAGAGGTTAGAGAAAAATTTGAGTCATTCTGAAGAGTATTTTGTAAGATAAGTTTTTTTGGTGAAATAGGGTCAAGAAGGTCATATCTAGCTCAAATTGCACCTTCTAATGATCACACTAAATTGTGTGATTTTCATGGTACCTTGTGGATTTTATGGATGTTTATAAATTTATTCTAGAATTTTTAACAAAATAATTATATCATTTCATCATCACATTTTTATGAATGAATGTTAAGAAGGTAAGCCACTAATTGTGTGTTTGAAACCCTATCTCAAAAGCAATAGGAGAGATATTTCTCCTAAGTTCCCAGAATGGATTTATATTGAAATTATGATGATTTTATGGCATATAGGACTCCTCAAGGTTTCCAAAAATATATTGTATTGTATGTGGTGATGAGTAGACCCCACTCAAACATGCATATTTCTAAATAAGTCTAGTTTGGGACAACGTTGTTCAAAGGAGATGCAAAATAAATAGACATTTTTATCATGGTAATTTTAACTATGGTAAATTTGATGGTTTTAGTTCATGGGGGTGATTCTAAATTGAAAAGTGCTCCTATTTATGAGGACTAGTCAAAGGGCGCTTTTGAGGCGGTTTCAAGCAATTTGCAGAGATGGTCTTGGTTGAAGTCCTTCCACTTTGAGTTGCAAGGAGTTATAATATGTTATAGAAATAGGATTTAGAGTTATTTCAAATAATATAAGGTTTTTTCATCTTGGTGATTTTATTTTATGGGTCATCTAGGCAAGTTTGTAGAGAAGAAGGATGTTTTTGTTTTATAGGACATATTTGCTCAGGTTAAAAGAATGAAGTGAATGAAACATGAAATGGATTATTTCATACTTGATATCACATATTAAGTGAAGAGGGATAATTTTTTTCCTATTTAAGTATTTTTAATGTCTAAGTGATAAAAATGGTGGAAACAAGTTGAGCTTGGAAAACTATTTTCCATGCATCTTGATTTGGTGAAGAGGAAAGTTTTGTGGTTTGAACACATGGATGTTTCAAGAGGTACAACTATGGATGTAATATAAAAGTCCTTTGTATTCCATAAAGTGGTTGCATATATTATTTTATTTGTTCTTTTATGGTCTTTACTCCAAAAGGTGAAGATAGTGTGTTAGTAATAGTTGTTTAGTGAAGGATATGAGCCTTTTGTCTTGTGTTATGAATTATTTGATTGGTCCAAGATAATTAACAAAAATGGATGATATTTTTATGATATATTACACATGTGTGATTAATTTTAGATCTTGACTAATCATGGTTTCTACATTTTTGTTTTATCCCATCAAGATGATGGGGTTTTAATCTTGTTTTGTGCAAGTTAAATGGTTTTGGGCATGTCCGACCTATATGGGTCATATGTGAATGTTCTAATGATTAAATTGGGATTATTTAAAGTTTTTTTGGTCAAACCAAATGAGTAAAACCTACCTTGTGTGAGTTTGAATCAAGAGAAGGATATAAAAGTGATGTTAAAGTTCAAATTTTAACTAGTTCTTTAAGAGGTAACAAGTGTGACCTATGTGGGTGTGTTTTATAGGTATGAAGGCTAAGTTTCAGATATAAGAGATTATATGGAATGTTGAATAATTTTTTAAATGATGTGTGTAGGATATTGAGACCAAGATAAGTGTAGAAGGAAAGAGAAAATCGAGCTAGGTGTGTAAGGGTTTGAAGGTTGTAAGTTGAATCAGTGATCTCAATCAATCGTGGCAGAAAGAATACATCAAATATCTTCTTTAAAAGGTATTTGAGTGGTTTATTGATCATCTTAGGGGATTATATCCTCCTTTTGTATTTGTTGCTTCACAAAACTAGGGGTTAGTGCTCCTTGTAGGGTTAGTACTATGCTTAGGGTTAGTCCTCCTTGTGAAGTTAGTGCTTCACTAAACACTTTTGATTTGAGTAATATAATTATAATTTTCAATGGTTTTATTCCCTTGATGGTTTCCCACTTAACATCTTGTGTTATGATGTTTTCTCTCTTATTCATGGTTAATTGAATGCATATTATTTGATGTTGTGTAGACATTAATGGATGGTTAATAGGTTTATGGTTTAAGTGAGTAATCTAAAATTGAATTAAGTTTGTAAGGAATGAATCACCCCCTCTCGAGTTCATTGTGTTTCCAACAAAAAGTGTGTGTAGAGTTTTGAAACATGTAACGTGGTGAACAACGGATCTATGTTTTGACCCATGTGGCCTAAGGGGAGATAGTGCACCGTCATAAGGAGAACTTGGAGATATAATTGAAATGATTTGGATATTTTTTATATTTTGAATTTTTTGTTAAAGGATATTGAAGAGGTAGGGAGTGATAATTTCTCAACCCTATTTTGTTTATAAATGGGAGGATTTGGGCATCCTATCACCATAAGGAAGAGTGTTGGGGAGAGAGGTATAGTTTTACTCTTCGTCCATGACTATATCCTCAAAAGGTCCTACCACTGTAGATGGATAGAGACTGAATTTAGTTTCATGTTGTTTCGTATTAGTTCCATTTCAAAAATGTGTTTTTTCAATTGAAGAACCCATATAGAATAAGTATAGGAAAATAAATGATGTCTCATTTCCCCCACTCCTATGGGTGTTCCATTTGAATAATGGTATATGGCTTCCAAGTTATGTCATCTGGAAGTGATAGTAATGTAATACGACTCCCAAGTTAGGTCATCTAGGAGAGATAGTAAATTTTTCTTATTATATCGATTAATTGATTTGATTTGAATGATAAAATATTGTTTTGATATTTTATATTTAGTAAATTACTCGCGGATAGGTTTTTGTGATTTTCCCCCATATTAGGTCATTTAGGGGAATATGTTTGAGAAAATATTGATTATGGTATAGAATGATTTTTCCTTTGTTCAAATGAGTTCAGAGAAAACTATAATAGTAATGTGTTGGTAGTATCGATTGATTGTATTGTAACTTGAGAGGGATTTTGGGATGATCTCAATTATATGCCCCATTTTGGTGAAAGGGTGAAGGGAGGATAAATGATCACTAAATTGAAAGCAAAGACGTATACAACAATGTAATAGTAAATGAGAAATAGTATTAGATAGTATAGTCTCAATGTGAATAGATATTGAGTAGTACATGTGCCATATGTAAATATAAGATGTTGAAATGTGTAAGGTATGGTGCAAATAGAGATATAAAAAGAGTTATGAGGCTCAATACATGAAATTGTGTAAGGTGTAAAGGTGGTTGTGGTTAGTAACTATAGTATAAGAAAAGTGGAATTACTATATATAGTAATAGTGAAAAGTGAATAGTATTTTATTTGTATCCAGATCGAGTGAGATTTGGAGATTTGAGTGAGATTCCTCATGTTTGAGCAGATTTGAGAGGTTTGAGAATTCCTCATGTTTGAGAAGACCGATGAGTTTAAGATGAGGTTTTTAGAGAGTAGTTTTAGAAAACTTTGCATTTAGTATTTTGCGGCAAAGATTCCAAGAAGTGGCCAGGGACAATGAGTGCCAAGTTTTATTTTGATCCGTTTGGCAGAATTTCTCCCGAACATCCTGTCTATTTTTGGGCACTTTTAGAAAATTATTGGCATTTTAGTAATTTGATGCTATGATAATCGATTGTTGTAGACTATAGGTAATAATGGCCAAGAATATTTTTTTTTATTTTCCATAGGGATATACACTCTGTGAGAGTTCTATGTGGGTTGCGATTGAGTACATTATGTTAGGTTGGGATCCCGTTTTCATGTGTGAAAGTGTGATCCACTAAGGAACCCGTGACCTTATCTCGGCCCTGTGGTGCTAGCGTCCCGAGTGGGGTTCAAGCGATCCCAGGGCATCTACATTGGGCACAAATTTTTGGTAAAATTACACCAGTAATTTCGGAAACGTGCTTTTCTCATATGGGTGAGTTTTTGACCCATAGGTTTATGGGGTGTATTTCCCATGGTTTTGATACCCACGAAAACTTTTTTTGTCTTTTATATTTTTATGCATATGATAGAACACAAGCAAATGTATCAGAGATGTTTTATGTGGAGTTTCATTGAGCATAGCTCCAAATGGAGTATTGTATTGAGAGAGCAAAGGCTTAAAATCTACTGATTCTTGGTGTCATAGCCCAAATTGGGTGAACCACGTTAAATACCGTCTCTTTGTGTTGTGTTATTTTATTCATTTTATTTGAGATCCGTAATTTTGGAATTATTTCTACATTGGAGGAGGGATTATTCCCATATTTTAATTACCTAACACATTACTTACTATGTTGAGTGTTATATTGGACCGTGTTGAGATAATGTGGGGATACCCCATAATATTACTTTTAGAGATAATGTGGGGATTCTACGTTCTAGTTGCCTACGAGTGAGATGGTCATGACCTTGGAGGATGTATATATGATATTATGGTTTCTTATATAGAGATAGAGAACATGTGACGACTATAGTGGATTCCCTAGTCAAATGAGGGAAGCAAGGCATATTTCACATGCACACAAGTACAGACAGAGACTCATATCAATTTATATGAAATAGTGGGATCAATGTTCTATAATTACAAAAGATTATCGCGGTGATTCTAGCTTTGTCAATTGCATTGGAGGGTAATGGAGTTGGTATATTGTATAAGATGCATGATATTTGTCACAACATAGAGGATCATGGGACTAGGTATGCATGGGCACGATATGTATTGACCCAATTATATAGAAATTTGAATATATTTACTCAGGAGGATCATGGGGGTGGACTAGGATCCATGAATTTTTGTAGGTATGGGAATATGAGCACATTATTATATTGAGGCCACTTAGTGGGCCACGAGTTGAGTGGTGTAGACATGAGATATTTGTAGTGAGATGGGTGGGTACTCGTAGCAAGAAGAGGATGTATATAATGACCCATAGATTGATGCTAGATCATATGGTCCATGTGGCCATTATATGGACTCTAGAGGCCATATAGAGACTATGAGTTTGGATGGAGGATGGTGTGGAGCTACGGTGCATTTGGTGCACCATGTGGTTAGGGGATCACTTCTCATGGGTGAAAGAGTTGTTTTAGGGTGAGTGATTATCTAGATATTTTGGCATGGCCCGTGATTTTCCCATAGAGCCATCTATATGGATGATATCTATTAGATAAAAGAGATGATAAGGATCAAATATGAGCCCGATAGGAGCAAAACTAGTGCATCTTGGTCTACATGAGGTAGATGTGGTTGTAGAGCCTATAAATGTTGACATCAAGGGGTGCACATGGGCCTTAAGTTAGTGGTGGGAAACACATTAATGGGTGTTTTTATTTCTAGTAGTGGTGGATGTGGTAGGTGGGCTAACAATTGAAAGAGTATAGGGATATGCACCTTCCCCCGATGTAGATGGTGTAGTAGCTACGAGAGCAGAACATAATATTTTCATTATTATTTGTTAGTTTTTGTGTGGTTATTAGATATTACGAAGGTGTGTAGTAACTAATGGTGCTTTTCATGAATGCGGTGTGATGCCTATTGGTCATTAATTGTAGATTCATCAATACACATGTTGACATGAAACATGCCTCCAGATGTGTGCTTATGGGAGGTGGTATGCTAGAGAGAGTTGATGCTATTATGGGTGATCATTCCCATTTGTTTGATTTGGTGGCTATAACAGCAACCACGTGTACCATATTATGAAGTGAGTGTGATGAGTCTCATGCAATGACTCGGCAAGCTAGGTAGGCCATAGGAGGAGGAGCCCTAGCTCAAGATGTTTTTGCTAAATATGTTAAGATACAAAGAATATTTTTAGAGCAGATGGCTGAGATTACAATATTATGGATTCATTTAGAGATACGTAGATGTCAAGATTAACGACGTCGATTGAGTGAAAAAACTTCTAGTTCTAGAGCTCATGTTATTGTATATAGTGATAGCAAGGATGATGTATGATGTATTATAGATTTTGATTGCTACATGGGGGCTTTCCCCTAGTAATTATATTTTAAAACTTTTGATTTTGATGAGATATATATAGATACATATAGATGTATACTGATTTGATATGTGTTTTTAATGTGCATTAGTATATGATGTGATGATTGTTGCTTGTAGTTTGGGTTGATATTTATGGTTGAAATTATTACTTTAATTATACATGCATGATGATGTGAAAATAAATAGATAAGTAATGAGTAGAATAGGACTTTTATTTCTATAAGAATGAAGATCATAATGTGTGATGAATAGAAATAGATGTATGAGATGTAGTATAATATAAAATGTGAAAGAATAATGTTGATGTAGACAATATAAGAGAATGGAATGAATGATGTGTTGGTAGTTGTATTGTGAGATAATGTAAAACAATGGTTTTGATCACATGTGATTATGAGAAAGAGGTGAGAAGATGATAAATTCCCTAGTGTGAAAATGAGGTTCATTTATAAATTCCCACTCATCAATCAAAATGAACCATAGAACAATAGTGTGTCATTGGGAAATGGGTTTATAAATGTGTTCTAGAAATATATATCATGAAGCATTGAGTGTGAGGTGTGAAGGAAAGTTTCATTAATGTGATATTCCCTCAACAATCAAGTTTGAACCGTAGCATGAGAGTGCATCATATGGAAATGGGTTTGTAAATGTGTGCTAGAAAGATATATCATGAAGCATAGAGCATGAGGTGTGAAAGGAAAGGTTCATTGATGTGATATTCCCTCAATAGTCAAGTGTGAACCATAAAAGAGAGTGCATCACGGGGTAATAAAATGGATAGTGAATATCATATACTAGAGGTGAAGAGGCACAGTAAGGCATAGATGGAGCATGTGAAGTAGTAACAACATGATAATAAGTGCCAAATTGGATGTCAAATGGAATGGGACCTAGAATAAAAGGTGTGGTGGTAGGAAGTGTGAAAGAAAGAGGCTTAAGATGCCAATGAGGTAGTGTAACAATTTTTCATAATGATATTATGTAACCAAAGGTGGATCGATAGAGGATGCACTGATGATGACCTTAGGAGGTGGACAAATGACAACTTTAGATGGAGGTGAAGGAGATTAGTTAAAAATGGTGGAAGCATGCTTATGTATAATAGGAGAAAGAGAGTACTCACAGTAGGGTGAGAGGAAAATAATGACACCTTTGTCTTCTAATTGTTGCAAGTGATCATAGAGAGCATAATAGTCATTATCAAGATGGCCATAGATGCGGTGAAAATTGTAAAAAGGGAGGTCACGGTGGTGTTGTAAGTGGTGAGGTGGATGGTGTTCAGTAGAAGGTAAGAAAATAAAGTGTTTATCGAGTAAATCACAAAATACATCATGAGGTTTTTCATTATGTTAGAATTGTAATGGTTCATGAGTAGGAGGTAGAGAAGACTTAGGTGTATACCAACATGGTGGAGGAGAAGAATGATGCTTATGCAGAGGAGGAGATGGTGACCGTGGAGGAAGCTTAATGGATGGAAGAGGAGAAGAAGTAGTAGAAGAATTGAAATGGGGTGATACAACTTATGCAAAAATTAAATCTTGTTCTAAGTTAATGACTTTGTAGCATAAGAGAGTAAAATATTCACATGCATCATATCATAGTTTGTCTTTCAATGTAGGAATTAATCCATGACAAAAGATTAATTTCTTTTCCAAATAAATGGGATGAAATAGTAATTGATGCATATAAGAATTAAATCATACAATGTAATCTACAATTGGTTCTTTATTCATCCTCCATATTATAATCTGTATTGATGGATCCATAAGGAAAATGAGTGTACCATTGGAGAGCATGATCAACAAGACTATGACAAAATGCTTTGAGTAACAAGTGATCATTAGAATAAGTAGACATGGCTGATCAATAATGCTTAAGATGTAAATAAGGATTTCCAGTGCCATCGAAACATGAAAAATTATGCATGATGAAGTCCTTTGGGAAAGAAAAAATATGAATATTTTTAGGAATAGGATTTCCATGCAAATAATTATTGTCAATAGAAGCATAGTAAGATTTAATTTCAAGAGTGAGAGTATGAACTTGAGATTTTAAAGTGCCAACAGCATGCATGAGAGATAAAATATCATGTGAAGGAATGGCCGATGAAGTAAGAAGCATATTGAGAGGTTGGATCTTGCCATTGTGAGTGATCATGGGAATGTGAGAAGGGGTGGAGGTGTAGGGATGAGAAGGAGGTGGAAGAGGAAAATAAAATGGAGACTTTATGGGAATGCTAGATGTAGACTCAAGAATAAGTAATAAGAGGTATACTAGTAGTAGGATTAGAAACATAATGAGAAACAACATCAAAGAAGGAGGAAGAGGTGGAAGACTAGAGAGAACATGGAGGCTCTGATGGGAACACTAGATGTAGACTTGAGAGATACAATAGAGGTTTAATAGGGTAGGAGTAGCATCATCATGAGAAATAATTTCAGAAGTAGAAGAAAGAGGTGAAAGAAGAGGAGAGGAACATGGAATATCTATGGGAATGATAGAAGTAGACTCAAAAGATATGATAAGAGGTGTACTAGTGGGAGGAGTAGAATTATCATGAGTAAAAATTTTAGAAAGAGAAGAAAGAGGAGTAGGAAATTCACATTCAACAAGATTTAAGAGAAGTAACATCATCACTAACATGTTCATGATCGAAGCTTAGTCTACATCACTATCAAACATATTTTCACAAGAAAGTATTTCATCAAGACTATCATCAGCATAAAAAGAAGTGGTAGGAGTACTAATATCATATCTATCATTGCATTCATTAGAAGAACTTTCAGAAGTAGAAAGATCAAGAGATACAAATTTTCATTCATCTTGACTACTAGTAGAAATAACATCATGCACATGTAAATTTTCAACATTATAAGTAGAAGTATTGGCATCCATATTATCACAACCAAGAACATAATCAAGAAAATAATTTTAGTAATACTATCATGTGTTATAAGAGGAGTGGAAGAAGGTGCAACAACATGGGTGACTACAGGAGAGCAAGGAAAACATGAAGTAAATTTTTGGTCAGGAGAGACTATGTAAATGTTAGAGTTGTGAAAGTTAGTAGGGATGGGTGTTTTGGAAAGCAAGAAGTTGTTGGATGATGTAAGAATCACATTGAGGGTTTTGGTAGAGGTAAAAAATTAAGATTACATAGTAACATTGTTAAAGATATGGTTCAAACATGTATCATCCATATGGTGCTTAGGAGATGATGACCTCTTCTTAGCCATGAGGGTTTTAGGGATCCTAGGACAAGAATTTTGAAGAAAAGTAGGTTCACCAAATGATTTAATAAAATATAAATTAAATCTAATTGAAAAGTAACATATATAATAGAATAAAGTAGATATATAAATGTTAAGTACTCAAGTAAAGAAAAACTATAAGAAAATAAGAGAGAGAGAGAGAGAGATGAATTATCTAGATCCTACGTAATTTGGAATTGATTTGGATGGTGAACAGAGTTGGAAATGTGTCATGAAATGCTCCTTGTAAAATCTAGATTCTAAGAATGACATCAAACATGGGATTCTGGTACTTAAAAAGGGAACTTGGGCACTAGTGACTGTTCATGGGCATTGGTGGCAACACGGAAGGTCGGAATCTACTTTCTTTTTGTTGTTATGGTTTCTCTATCACTTCTCGTTAATTACCTAGTATTTTTCTTTGATCAAAGAGGGTACCTATATCCTAAAACACTAACCCTAACTACCAAAACAAGCTCACAAACACATCAAATTGGAATGAAAATGTAATATGTGAAGTCAAATTGACCCCGGTGAACACTCGATGAGTGAACTTATGACTGAGGATTGGAATACATTTTAGATTCTATGTAGTTATTTGTGCTTGTGTGTTTAATAGTTTCCTTAGGTTTCCCTCACACCTATGACACCAAGATAGTGAGCTATGGCTAGATAAGATGAAAATGTGTGATATGGAATTGATCACTTCCCCTTATTATGTAGTGTATGTAATGAAAAAATATATTCCCTTTGATGGTATTTGTTGATTGTCAAACTTGTACCCGTGTCTCGGATATGGAAGGATCGAATCGTTTGAGACAACAATGGAACCATCTCAAAGTTGTGGGACCTTGTGCACAATTGAGATGGTTCTCTAGAGAAGGATGGTTCTTTTACCACCTATAACACTAATACTCCTAATTCTGAAAGAAAATCCTAAACTAAACATGCCAAGGGACCAAGGATAGAAGGATGTGTAGGAAGGGGAAATCCTAAGATAAGGAAGACAATAGCGCTAGGGAAAGGGTCAATCTCTCTCCACGAATAGAAAAGGAAATAGAGAGGACTTGGGAGAAGATAGAGGATGGAGCATGCCATAGATCAACATGTGTTCTTAGCCTTCTAGCACACAACACATGAACATGGGGAATGCAAGCATAGGAGTATGCATAACATGCCAGAAAATGCAAATAGAGAGGTGAGATGCAATGAAAAACAAGAAAGGTAAGAGAAGAGTTCCACATAACATTGTTTTATTGATTAAGGGACTCACAATAATTTACATCCATGGCAAGAGGTGAGAATATATCATAGAGATCATGCCAAGGTCTCACACTGTGGGAATTCGGCCACCATTTTGGCATGGTGCCGTTACAATGGAGAGGGATATTTTTACAAAGAAGAACTCCACTATTTGTAGAAGAAGGAGAGAAGAGAATGAGAAAGAGAGGGAATCTCGAGATTCAAATCTTCAAACACCAACAAAGTGAGTGATAAATGCCTATAAAACCACCGTAGGGTTATCATATGCACTTCCCCGTGTTTTTTGGCATGTAGAAGAAGGAAGAAGGAAAGATCCAATGAAATCTAGTGGTTGAGGTCAATTAGATGTGTGTATTGATGATTAGAAATATGTTTCCCTATTTACCTCCTTCCAAATCCTTCTTGGATTTGAATTTGAATAGTCCAATGTGTAGCTTGTGTCGGCATCTTTTTGACCGGCCGTCTAAGCGCATGCCAATCGTCGAGCTCTATAGCGAGAAGAATACAGTTGTCGAAAGATGTTAGAGCCATTTGGGTACGTAAGACACGTGGTATATGTGGATTGATAAAGAAATCGCCAACTGTTGATTTGTTTTGTCTTTTCTACCACATGTCATTCACTAGTTGGTTTTCTATATTCAGCACCCTATTGACACGCTTTGATAGGTTACGTGCATCACACTCAAGTCTAACAAAGATGATGTGGCACAATGACTAGTGTAGAAGAAGGTGCAAGGTGGAAGCAAAAGGAAGGCTACGAAGGGGAAATAGAGGGAAGGTGTGCATTTAGGTGCATGAACAGGGGAGGAAGATGAGAAAACTTGGAGGGGACAAGTATGGGGAAGGGCGTGCAAGTATTTAACCGAGGAAGGGCATATGGTGGGAGAAGAAAAAGGGGGACACATGAAGGAGTGTAAGGAAAAGAGGAAGTGTAAGGTACGTAAGGGTGAGGGCATGTAAGGGACTTAGCTGATTTTGAAGGCAAGTCTATAGAGGTGCACACAAGGGTGTGCAGCAGGATAGGAAAGAAAGAGGGCGTGCAGGAGGAAGGCACAAAGGAAAATGGAAAAGGAGATAGAAGAATGTAGAGGAAAAGAAGGAAGGTGCATAAGGGCACATAGAGGAATTACAACTGTTCCAAGGTGTCAAAAGAACAATCTTGAGTGCACACAACTTGAAATGTAAAACATCATAGTCATAATGAAAATATAAGTTATCCAGATAACTAGGAGATTTATTTGGATAATAGTTTTGGTGACTTTCGGGGGCCATCTTCCTGCTAGATGAAGATACCAGTAGCCTTAGAAGTCCATTGGGCATGGAGTCAAGTGTTAAACTTGAAGATATGATCTGCAACTTGAAGAACATCCCTGGAATCACTTGAAGCTCTGTTTGAACTCTAAACTGAACTTTTTCTCTCATATGAAGATATTTTGAATTGGATTGATGAGAGTGAAAGATGCATAGATTGTTGGAACTGTCTCTGCCGAAATTGAACTGTCATCTCGGAAGCAACAAAAGGGCACGTGAACACAACCAAAAGGAAAGGTGCTAGAGGGAGCATGTTGAAATAGAAGCACAACACTATGTACAAATTTGAAAATCATACATGTCCCAAGGGGAACATGCAGAGTGTGCGAGAGCACTTGTGTTATTGAAAGAAAACCTATTCTCTAACTAGAGGCAAAGGGTGCTCAAGTAAAACCTACTACAGGTAGGGAGAAATAGCTTCCTTCCTCACAAATTGTAACATGTGATTGATTTTGTGTTGAACATGGCTAGAAATAAGAGTGAAAGACTACCTTACAATGGTGTTTCACCCTCCTCAAAGTATCAACAAATATAATATATACCTCTTGAATTTGTTTTTGTTTGGATTCGGGAGGCATTATTGTTGACATTTGGCATACTAAAGCTCTACCTCATGCTCTAAAATGACCATGACCATTACTGGCTCAACTCATTTTTGGCTCTCCAGACTATCCCATGAGTATGTAATTGGGCACGATAATTAGTCTCCTCCCAGATCCTTGTATATTTTCCCATTACTTTGAATCTCAATCCCACATATGGGATTATCTTGTGAGACTCTCCACCACTTGAAGGAGTGCTTGCAAGATGGGGAACATAAAACTAAGTTGTGCGTGGTTCTATCTCTACAAGAAAATCAGTCTCCTCTGGGAGTACGCCCTCTGAGAATTATTTATTTTATTCTAGAACATGCACCTATATGATTTCCTCTTCCCATTCGGAGTTGCGTAATTCATGTAATTCTTCAAATATTCTACACTTTTGAACCTACCTCGTCAAACATGATGACGTTTATTGGGAAAGGCATGTTGGCAGGGGGTTATTCATTTATGGTATAGTTAGATAGAGGGGAATTGGAAGGAAATGGGATTCATATGCATTATTACACAACTTTAAGAGGATGGAAGGTGTGTGCAAAGAGGAGTGGAAGATCGCACAAGAGGGGATTACTCGGATAAGTGAAGGTGGGAGCATTGAGGAGGGGAATTCTCAATGGGTGAGCACGCAGAAGCTTAGAACATGCACAACATGCTGAGATAATGTAAGTTGGTGCAGAGGAGTGGGAGGATTATAAGATGGTAGTGCATGGTTTCCCCATTGAGGAAGGTGGATGCAGTGCTAGATTTGTGAGCCTCCATTAGCTCCTCCCACTTTGTAACCTGAGGAAGCATCTCAACAAAGGATAAATGCTACAAAACTTTTTTAGGTGCTAAACTAGCCTTTCATGCATAGTAAAGGCAACCCATGGACAAGGGACCTTATAGAGAAAGAAAACTTTAAAAGATGACATTTATGGAGAACTTGACTATGAGTTGCATCATTTCCATCTCCATCTTTTGAACCTCACCTCTAAAAATCAGCTTTAAAACCAAGGAGTCACCCACCATCATCTCAATTACATAAAAATTGTTCTTCATAAACATTTTGGATAGAAAAAACGTGCAAATCACGTGGGTCGAAAGTATGCATTTTTAGGATAATGGGACTTATAAAACTAATTTGGAGGAGGATTTTGAAATTTCCTTATGGGCCCCTTAAACTTGGATGGAGAAAAATAGATTTACTAGTTACAAAAACTGAGAATTCCATGAAGGAAAATAGAATTCATTATTACACCCCTCAACTTTAAAAGAGGAATGTGAGATAATGGAAAAAGGAGAAATGGATGAAATGAGGGGCCTCGGCCCTTCAGACTAGTCTATGAATGAACTTTCTCTCGATAATAGGTGTGTTTGGATTAGTGGAGTTTCTAGATTTTCTAAAAAATCAATCCAAAAGGACTTGGATCTCGGCAGAAAACACATCAAACTTGTCTTTCCTACCCGTGTCTCAAATCTATCTAACTTGGATCGAGTCATTTGAGATTAATAATGAAACATGATGAAATGAGGGGACTAGTCTATGAATGAAATAATATGTTATGGGACCTTACAAAGGTTGGATCTCGTTCTCGAAAACACATCAAACTTGTGACAAAATTCTTCACCCCCTGTCCCATTAGGGAGTGCCAAAACTATTGGTCAGATTAGGTTCTCATTTGAGAAATAATGAAACGGTTCCTCTACCTGGTCTCTAGAAGGCCGATTCTCTAATGCTACACAGCTACTCCTAATTCTGAAATAAAATCCTAAACTAAACATGCCAAGGGACCAGGGGATAAAAGGATGTGCAACAAGGGAAATCCTAAGCTAGGGAAGGTGATAACAATAAGGGAAAGGGACGATATCTCTCCATGAGAAACAAAGGAAATAGAGAGGGTGCAGGAGAAGAGGGCGGATTTAAGGAAAGTCAAATGTAATAGATCAACATGTGGGATCTTCCTTTTACTATGAATAATACATGAATATGGGGACTACAAGCATGGGAGTACACACAACATGCTATAAAATGCAAACAGAAGGCGATATGTAATGAAAAATGAAAAAGGGAAGATAAGAGTTCCATAGAACACAATTTAATAGCTTAAGGGATGCACAGGATCATTTACATCCATGGTAGGAGGTGATAATACATCACATAGACCATGCCAAGGTCGAAGACCCATGGGAATTCCACCACCATTTTGATATGGTGTCATTACAATAGAGAGGGATCTTTTTACAAAGTAGAACACTACTATTTATAGAAGGAGAGAAGAGAAGGAGAAAGAGAGGAAGTTCAAATTCAAATCTTCAACCACCAATAACTAGTAATAAATGCCTTCAAAACCACCCACAGGTTGTTAGATGCACTTTTCCATGTCTATTTGGCATGTAGAAGAAGGAAGAAGGAAAGATCTGATGAAATTTAGTGGTTGAGGTTGATTACATGTGTGCATTGATGATTAGAAATATGTTTCCCTATTTTCCACCTACCAAATCCTACCTATATTTGAATTTGAATAGTCCAACATGTATCTTGTCTCAACATATTTTTCACCAGCCTAGGCATGCATGCTGATCGTTCCAGAGCGAGAAGATATGGCTATTGGAAGATGTTAGAGCCGTCTAGGCACGTAAGACATGTGCATGCTTAGATTGATTGAAGAAATCAACCAACTATTGGTTTGTTTTGTCTTTTTTGCCATGTGCCATGCATTGGTTGCTTGTCTAGATTCAACACCCTATTTTTGATAGGTTGTATGCATCACACTCAAGTGTTACGAGAAGATGATGTGGAAAAATGAATGGCGTAGAAGAAGGTGTAAGGTGTAAAAGCCAAAAGGTAGGACCGTGAATGGGAAATAGAGGGAATGAATGTGCATAGGTGTGCACATAGGGAGGAATAGGAGAACACTTACAAGGGACAAGTATGGGGAAGGGAAATGAGTGTTCAAATGAGGAAGGGCACGTAGTGATAGAAGAAAAAGGGGGCACATAAAGGAGCATAAGGAAAAGAGGAAGTGCAAGGTGTGTAAGTACGAGGGCATGAAAGGGACTTAGCTGATTTGGAAGGAAATTCTATAGAGGTGCATGTAAGGGTGCGTGCAAGATAGGAAATAAAGTGGGCATGTAGGAGGAAGGTGCAAAGGAAAATGGAAAAGGAGATAATAGATAATGCAAAGGGAAAAACAAGAAGGCACATAAGGGCACATAAAGGAACTATAACTATGCCATGGTGTCAAAAGAACAATCTTGAGTGCATGTAACCTAAAATGTGAAACATCAAAGTCATAATGAAAATATAAGTTATCCAGATAAATAGGAGAGTTATTTGGATAACAATAGTGATAGTATGTAGATGATATTTCCCTTAGAATTTCCAACTAGAATAATAGAGTCTATATTGTGTATATATATGGATCTCTTGTTTGAATTTTTACACTTGTGACCCAAAAGGTTGACTATGAACTCTAGATAAGGATAAGAAAACTAGAAAGGCCAACCACAAATTTAAAAAGTGTAAAAATAATAAAGAGGGTAATAGCACCAAGAATGGACAGGATTTCCTTGGCACTAGTGTCTATAATGGGTGCTAGTTTCCTAGGATAAATAATGATAGATGAGATAATACTCGATAAATAGGTATCCCTGTGACCTCACCAAGACTAGGTAGAGAAATGGAAAATGTGAGAGAGCGAGACAATAAAAATAATCAAATTAAGTGGATGGACAAAGTATTGTGTCACTAGTGAATACTTTTCTTACTTAAGATCCATGCATATAAACAACATATTGACAACATAGTAAAATAGTAATATGTGTGTGATTTTGTGTCTACAATTACAAAGTAACTAATATGGTAAAATACAATAAAGATATAGATGTTAAGCACTCAAGAAATGCAAAACTATAAGTAAATAAGAGAGATAAATGACTTAGATCTCTGTGTAATTTGGAACTGATATAGGTAGTGTAAAACTTGAACACGACTGAAATAGTGTTTAACTACTCTCTATAAAATTTGGAACTTGAAAGGATGTTGGACATGGGTGCCCAAAGTGTTGGATAGAGACACCTAGGTGTTGGTGACTATTCTTAGGCACTTTGGTGACTACGTAGAAGGTTAGAATTTTCTTTCTTACGTGTTGCTAGGGTTTCTCTATCACTTCTGTTGATCACCTAGTATTCACTCTTTTATCACCGAGGGTACCTATAACCTGCAACACAAACCCTAGTTACCTACACAAGCTCAAAAACACATAAAATTGGAATGAAAATGAAATATCTTAAGTCAAACTGACCCTGACGATCACCCAAAGATTGAACTTATGACCAAGGGATGCACTACATTCCATATTCCATGTAGTTATTTGTGCTTATGTGTGAAATAGTGTCCCTAGGTTTCCCTCGCGCCATTGATGCCAAGATAATGGGATTGTAGCTAGATAATATGCAAATGTGTGATATGGAGTTGATAACTTCCCCTTCCTATGCAGTGTATGCATCCCAAAAATGTAGTCCCTTTTATGGTAGTGATAGTGTGTAGATGTGATTGCCCCTTAGAATTGCTAGCCAAAATAATAGAGTGTATGTTGTGTATATATATATATGCATCTCTTGTTTGAATTTCGACACTAGTGACACAAAAGGATGACTATGAGTTTGGGATAAGGATTATAAAAATTTAAAACTATAAATGACGATAGATGTGAAAGAAAGACATATAGGGATCCCTATGACCTGACCAGAACTAGGCACAAAAATGAAAAATGTGAGAGAGAAATACAATAGAAACAATCAAAGAAAGTGTATGGACAAAGGATTGTGTCACTAGTGAATACTTTTCTTACTTAAGATCCATGCATATAAACACATACTTGATGGCATAGTAAAATAGTAATATGTGTGTGATTTTGTGTACATTTTTACCCCCTTTATGTTATTTGAATGAAATTCAAGTAGTGTAAAGGAAGTAAGGAACATACCTATATAGAGTCCAAAGAATCCATGTTGCAAAGTGTGTGTAGAATGTAGAAAATTGTAGCATGGAAACCATGGATTATCATTTTAACCCATGTGGCATAAGTGGAGATATCAAACCTTCGTAAGGATCACTTGAAATATAGTCAAAATGATTTGAAGACTTTGGAATTTTTGAATTGTTTCCAAATGAGATTGAAGAGGTAGGGAGTGATCAATTCCCAACCCAATTTTGTTTGTAAATGGGAGGATTTGGGCATCTTTTCGCTAGAGGAAGAGTGTTTGGGAGAGAGGTCTAGTTTTACTCTTCATCCATGACTACATCCCCAAAAGTTCCAACCACTGTAGATAGATAGAGACCAAATTTAGAACTGATTTAGTTTTGATTACTTTTTGAAAAAAATTATTCCGATTGAAGAACCCATATAGGAGTATATAGAAAAGCCACTAACGTCTCATTTCCACCACGATTATAGTAACAGTGTTCCAATTTGAATAATGCTATATGTCTTCCAATTTAGGTCATCTAGAATTGATAGTAATGTAATGTAGCTCCCAAGTTATGTCTTGGGAGATATAGTAAAGTATGCTTATTTGAATGGATTGATTGATTTTCTTTGAATGATAGAATATTACTTTGAGATTGTGTACTTAGTAAATTACTCATGGAGATTTCTTTTCTTTTCTCCTAGATTAGGTCATTTTGGGGAATAGTTGAAAATATTAAATGTTAAATAGGATGATTGTACCTTTATTTGAATAAGATCAGAGTAAGTTACAATAGTAATTTTATCACCAAATCACGCACCCTTTAAATGGCCATTTGATGGATAGGACATTCAATGTGATTGGGTAACATGGGATCACCTTGTAAGTTATGCGACTTGCATCTTGAGGTGAACCTCTAGATAATGTAGGCTTCCTCTTCCTAAACTAAACACAACACTACTTCTATTGTAATAAAATCATTAACTAGACATATACTAACATTTCATGGTATTTAGGGAGAGAGATTTACAAGAATTAAAATCTATACTAGAAGTGGTGATGCACCAAGAAAAGGGTGTTGCTAGACAAGTTTTCAGTTTTCCAGTGAAGGAAGATGAAAATGAGAAGGATGAACAAGCACCACAACTCAACCACATATAAATCTTCACTCCCAGATAAGCACAAAATCCCAAAACCTATAATGGAAACTTGAAGTTACACAATATACCTACATACATGAGAAAGGCACAAAGAAGTAGCTAGAATGATGAAAGGACCAATAATTAGTCACAAAACACAATTTTATTACTTTAATCACATGCACAATGCATCATTACATGAGGAAGAGGAAAATTTTGCCATTACAATATTGGAAAAGAGGCTTGAAAGTCCCCACAATCCACAATAGACTAGCTTGCAAAGAGAGAGAGAAATATTAAAAATGTCCAACTGTCTAACCCTTGGAATGAGTTCCTCATTTACATTTATAGAAAATCCTTGTGAGAGAAGAGAGGAGAAATCCCTAAATCTTGGGCACCTGGTCTCTATAATTGATTACATCATTAATTGCATTTACCCATCATGCCCAATAAATTCAAAAATTGAACTTATCCTCATTTAATTTAAAAATAATATTTTTAATAAAATATTTTAATAAAAATAAAAATAAAATTGACTTTGGTGAGGTCTTGATTTTGCGTTAAGGGGTGTAAATATTGACTTTTGGACAACCAACTTTCATGCCAACTCAACAAGTTTGGTTGATGAGCTATTTCGCATTACATGGAATTTTCCTTCCTATTTCCACCGAGTTGTTATATATGCCTATCGTTAACCTTGGCTCTCTTGGTGTATCGAGCCCCATGATGTGCCATACTTCATCTTGAACCCTCATTTATATCTCCAAGTTATCGGTTCCATCTTTATTAGCTCATCGACACACAGCCCCTCTTTCTATGTTTGAGCCGATTCCCAACATTTTATTGATCATTGATTGATAGTTTTCATTGTATGGAGAACTTTTGAAAACAAAAAACCTACATATTTGACTATGTCTTCAAACCCATCATGTCTCTCACTTCATCACCTTTTGATTTGATTGAGCATCTCGACATTTAACATAAATCCTTGGCAAAAATTACTTTCCTATGCTTCCAACTCACCACAGAGACTCGGTCATGTATTTTACATTTTTCCTTCATTCCACCGAGTATTCCACATTAAGCACCCATCATTTTTACATAAAGAATCACCTCGATGAATCATCTTTGCATTTAATTTGAGTGACGTGCCCACCCAACTTAGAATCCATCTTATCCAAAATGGGAACTCTAAACCTCCTGACAACATTCTCATCCACATATCGATTAGGAAAATTGGCTCTCTATCTCCACTCTTCCACCATTTTGAGGAATTAAAGTGATCCTTTTCCTTGTCTTGGCATTCCTCCTCCTTGAGTCCGCCATAATGGCTACGCTTCAACTTGGCTCAACATTGACTCAATCCCCATGAAGTGGTAATTTGGATCTTGGGACCAAGGCTCCCTTGATCCCACATTATACTACTTTGGCCGAATGGTCTTGGCTCCCCCATTACCTTAGCCATAAGTTTTCAAACTCCCAATTGTTGGGTTTCCTCAGACTTCTCCCCTTAAAACCAGCCCACTTTGTAGATTCGAATCGATTCTAACATGGCCTAGCTCATTTGAGCAAGCTACTCACAAATTTTTCCAAATGGCATTTAAATGTCGAATCGATCCCTATCTTGACATTGAGCTCTTCTATTTCCTCTTAAATGTAATCCTCTCGATGTAGGCCTTGAACTCCCATGGTTTCTAAGGCTTTGACTTGTTGTATGATCACTCAATAATGGTCCATCATCTATTCTATCGTGGACATGTGAGTTTGAGATCATCATGAGCTAAACATGAGCTCTCTCGTGCTACATCTTCACAAATCCGAGACACTAATTTAATCTTCTAGGATTTGACCAACTTCCTATAATGGCCGAACCTCCATTGAAATTTGACTCATTCACACTTCGACCACCTTCACTCTTCATTCCTTATGCCTTACCCAACTTGAAACTAAGTTTCCATTATGATTACCTTGACTAAACTTAGCTTGATCATTCTTTCCTTGGTCAATGATCTCATAGATATTTGAGCTTTAAACCAATCCATCACTATTCACTCAAATGATGGAGCTCCTTACCTATGTAAATTCAAACTATAAATTTTCACTTGGTAGACAACTCGCTCATGCTTGTATATGATTTGATCTCATGAGTTTTCACACTAGCTCAAGCCATGTCAGCTTCCCTCCTAAATGAGCTAATCTTGGTATTGACCCACCCAACATGTCTTGGCATGGCTTACATCAATTTTTTCTTAGGCCAACCTAGATCTTTTCTGCATTTTGAGTTTGAGCTAGATTTCAAGCTCTCCTCCTAAGTTTATCATTCGAGTCGTGAGCTTCATTAAACCGTCTCACCATTCAAAACTCACTACTTGCATGTTGATCATGAGCTAGCCATCATATTCGACACTTGAGTTTCTTTGACGTTGGATTAAACCCGAAGACTCACTAACTCACCCGAGATTATAGGGCATTGGCTTATCCACTCACATCATCTCACCAACTCATTTTAACTCAATGTTACACGAGCCCCCAACCCACTTTTAATTGAATTTTGATTTTCATATGCTCTTTCTTAAAACTGAGAGGTAAGGGTTAGTACAATAAGACTCCTAAAACAATGAATTATCAATTTTAATCATCTTCACCTCTATTGACTCAATGGGCCCGCACAAACTTCTTTAAGCTTTCCTATCTTTTAAACCTTAAACTTTCAAAACCCCGGAAAGGAGAAAATAATTTAAAATTATCTGATACTTTCTTAGAACACTAAACATTGCAAAAACAAAAAAATTAACTTGAAATGACCCAAAAATTCTTGTGAAGGCATTTCTAATATTAGTGCCAACATGTTCAGTTCCATGTGATGACCCCCCCATCGTTTAATTTTTCCCCAAGGGGTGAAATTGGATAACATTTTTGGTGAACTCTCAGGGATGATTTCTCGTGAAGCATGATTCTAGTATCCTTCAACAATCCATTGGGCATGGAGTCGATGTTGGCATTCTAAAACTGATATGATATTTTGTGATGGATCCTAAAGTCTCCTAGGTCATTATTGATCTTGAAACTACCAAAAATGGAAAGTATGAAGTATACTTAAATCTGATGATTGACTTGACATTTACAATGACACTAAAAGTTTTGAAATAAGCATCTGAGGAATTGGAGATATCATAAACTTTATTTGAAACTCAAACCTTTTATTCTCTTCTAAAAACCTCCACCTTTGACACACCATGTAAGAACAAAAACAAAACACAAAACACACAAAAATGAAAAACCATACATGCTTCAAATGAAATATGTAGAGTGTGTCAGAAACTTATTCTACTAAAAAAAACCTACCCTTCTCTATGCTAACTAGAGGCACAAGTGAGCTAAATAAACCCTACAACTGGTTGTGTAAAATATCTCCCTTTCTCATAATGGGCAGCCATGTAGATTATTTGACAATGGACATGGCTGAGACTGAAAGTGAAAAATGAGATGAACCCAATTCTCCACTTGGTTCACCAAGGCATCAATTGGAAAGAGAAATAATGCCTCTTTTAGTTTCTCTACATTTTTCCTATAGAGGCATTGCAATTGATCCTCATAATTGTGAAACTCATCCTCACATTCTGAAATGAATGTGACTAGTTTTGGCTTCTCCTTTGGCTTCAATGAAGCTAAATACCTTATGGGACATGGTCTAACCCATTGAATATTCTTGCTTCTCTAAACTTCAATTTTAATAAGAAATTATTGTTGAAGACATCCTTGAAAAAGATGGTTATTCACGACCTAATTTCCCTCTTGTTTCCCATTTACAAACAATTGATCTTCCACCTAGATGGATGGTATCATAGTGACATCTCCCTCATTTAACATGGAATTTGAAAATTCAAACCCTCTTATTTACAACTTTTGAAGATTGTTAGGGGAAGAAAAATCTTCAAGAATACTTTCCTCCACCATAGGTTCATTAACCAAAATAGGTTCCATAACTAAAAATAGAATCTATCCTCATGATATAACTTCATTCAATGCTTTTCTAATCATCCTAGATTTTCCCATGTGTTCATTTCCTCTTCATTCCATGAGGGATGTGGAAGATTCAATTCCTCTCATCTTTTCTCGATTCAAAAGGTAATTATGAGAAATAAGTTGTTCTTGAGCATTTCCTTCCACAAACTAGGCACTTTGTGTTAGAAAAGAAGTGATGAATAACAAACTTGTCAAGTTCCATAGGCTCTTGTCCATCAAAACATTCTTCCAAATCTGATAGATAATCTTCTTCTTCATTCTCTAGATGTCTCAAAGATTCTTCTTCAATATGAGTATCCTTCAACTAGAACCTCCTTCACCTTGATATTCTTCATTTTCAAACATGAAATTAGAAAGATCAAATTCATCTAAAAAATTATATTTTTGAGAAGGTAGAGAGGGAAAAGGATTTGAAAGCCTCTGCATGGTCTCATCTGCATCCATGACCTCTGAATCTACCTTGGTCTCATGAAACTCCTTGTGGCTGATTGTAACATCTAATGATGACCTTGGAAAGATGCTACAACCTTCCAGAAGTGTTTCCAGTTCTTGACATGCATGGAAATTAGGATCATCGCACTCATTAGAATCACCTTGTACACTTGAGAATCTTTCTTCTTCAACTTATACATATCCTTTTTCTTGTGGAATTGGTTGCCAACTCTTTCTCTTTCCATATTTAAATTTTTATATGTGGTGAATCAACCACCTCTAATGACATGGCACCAATATGGATATTAAATTTCGAGAAAGGTAGAGTTTTGGTCTTCATCCTTTAGCTCTAGATTTGTTTTTAGTACAAAACTAGTTTGTTCCACCTATTTTGAGCTTCAACCTCTACAAAAGGTTTAGTCAGGAATGAAGTTTTCTTGATGTTAAGTTTATAGCCCACTCCTTTAGATTATTTGCAAGCTCTCCTTTGATAGTCTCCACAACCATATCTTCCTCTATTTTTATATTATCATTTGTTTGGTCCTTCCAAAATGGGTTCTAGAATGCAAGAGGAGGGGTGGTTGGGATTCAACAGTTTCATTCACTATTTGAGGTAGTGAAAAAGGTTCATCTTCTTGTCTTAATGGATGGCCTTCGTAGAAAAGAAGGAATTTTAGAATAACAAGGCATAGAAGATTCATAATGGGGTGGAGTAATAGGAGATGAAGTAGTGAATTCCACCATAGGGGTAGTAGTTAGAAGGTTAGGACTATGAGGCTCAAGTTGAAACTACATGGATGGAAACACAGGGAAGATGGTTTATATATGGTAATGCATAGGGACCTCCCATTGATAGATTGACTAACATTACATTCGTGAGTGTCCCTCTTCTTGATCCATTCTCTAACTTGAGTCATCATCTTGATTATGAATTGAAGCTTTTGTTGAGGATTAAACTCATATGGTATAGGGCTAATCTAGGGGTATGGAATGTTGAAGCCAATTTGGGCTTCCTTTTTCATTTCATTAATCCTTATTTGCACCATGTTATACTCCAACTCTCGAACCTTCTTCTACAAGTGGTCTTCTTCAGGTGTAGGATAGATTCCAAAATCTGCATGCCATTGTTCTTCAGTAGCCCCCAATTTGGTGGATGACCAAATTGATTTGCATCTTTCTCATGTGGACATGCATGCTCAAACTGATATTCATCATGAAACCGGTTTGGAGGTGGATTATAATATCCTGAAGATGGAAAGAACCATTGTTTCTGCAAGTGGAAACTCCACTGTGGGAATGAAGCCATGATCACACACTTCATGAATGGGAGAAAAATGGAAAACATGTAAAGAAAACTAGATGGAAATGGGTAAAAATGAAAGTTTACAACACAGAGAGTGGGTTACTTTGACCAATGGAGTCACCAATTGTGCTTGGGTATACCTCCTAAGGCTGAAATTTCACTAAGAGCACAACAAATTAATGAAATGAAGTGAACACAATATACACACCTATGAAAGATATGAATCTTTTGGTCCCAACAAGAGTGTCAAAAACTATTATAACTAGATCAATACACCCTCTGAATGGCCATGTGATGGATAGGACATTCGGTGTGTTTGGGTAACATGGGATCACCTCTCAAGTTATGGGACTTGGGCTTGAGGTGAATCTATGGAGAAGGTTGAACTTCCTCTTCCTAAACTAAACACAACACTATTTCTAATGTAATAAAATAGCTAGCTAGACCTATACTAACATTTCATGGGATTTAGGGAGATATATTTGCAAGAAGTAAACTCTATACTAGAAGTGGTGATGTACCAAGAAAAGGGTATTGCTAGATAAGTTTTCAATTTTCCAGTGAAGGAAGATGAAAATGAGAAGGATGAACAAGCACCACAACTCAACAACATCCAATTTTCACTCTCAGATAAGCACAAAACTCCCAAAACCCGTAATAAAAACTTGAAGTTGCATAGTATACCTACATACATGAGAAAGACACAATGAAGTAGCTAAAATGATGAAAGCACCAATATTTATTCATAAACACACTTTTATTACTTCAATCACGTGCACAATGCATCATTACATGAGGAAGAGGAAATTTTTCCATTAAAATATTGGAAGAGAGGCTTGAAAGTCCCCAATCCACAATAGACTAGCTTGTTGAAAAGAGAGAGAAATAAATACTAAAAATGTCCAATTGTCTAACCCTTGGAACGAGTTCCTCAATTACATTTATAAAAATACCTGTGAGAGAAGAGAGGAGAAATCCCTAAATCTTGGGCACCTGGTCTCCATAATTGATTACATCATTAATTGCATTTACCCATCATGCCCAATAAATTAAAAAATTGAACTTATCCTCATTTAATTAAAAAATAATATTTTATCAAAATATTTTAATAAAAATAAAACTTGACTTTGGTGAGGTCTTGATTTGTGCTTAAAGGGGTTTAACTAATTTGAAGCATCTCACCAGAGCTTGGTGAGTTGGTTGGCAAGCTCATCATGTTGCATGATGGTTTCCTTGTCTATTTCACCGAGATGTTATATATGCCTCTATGTTCACCTTGACTGCTCATGTATCAAGCCCCACCATGTGCCCCACTTCATCTTGAACCCCCATGTACATTTGTCATCAATTCCATATTTATTAGCTCATCGACACAAGCCCCTCCTTGTACGTCGATCCACTAAACTTTCTATGCATTGGTTGATAGTTTTCATTATATGGCGATCTTTTGAAAAAATTGACACCACCGATTTTCTCGGGTCTTCAAACTTGCCATGTCTATTCCTTTGTCACCTATTTATTTGACCAAGCATCTCGGCATTTAAAATAAATCCCTAGCCTACTACTTTTGTATGCTTCCAACTCATCCACCTTGGTCAAGTATTTAAAACTTGTCCTTCATTCCACCAAGTATCTTAGAAGCACTTGTCATGTTTACATGAAGACTTACCCTGCTAGCTCCTTGGCATTTAATTTTAGTGACGTGCCCCCACTCGAATCGACTTATCCAAAATGGGAATTCTAGAACTTGGATGTCATTCTTCCCACATACTAATCTAGTAAATTGGCTCTATAAATACTTCCCACCATCATGTGGGATTACGTGAGCCTTTTCCTTGTCTTGCATTCTTACTTCTTGATTCGGCCATGCACACTTGGCTCAACATTAACTCAATCCTGAAAAGTGGTAATTTGGATCTTCAGACCCAAAGGCTCCCTTGATCCCACATTATTCTATTTTATCCAAATGGCCTTAACTCTCCCATTGGCTGCTAATATTCACAACTCCCTAACTCGGGTTTCTTAGTAGACTCTCCCGCCAAGAAAAATTCACATTGACTCGGTTTTAAATCATCCTAACTCATTTGAGCAGGTCAGCTTGCCAATTTTGCCCCATGGCATTTACATGTTGAATCAATCCCTATCTCAACCCTAATCTCTCATTCCTCTCTCTGTGCAATCTTCTCAATCATCCCTCAACTCCTACAGGCTTCCAATGCTTTGACTCAGTATGATCACCCAACAATGATATGTATTCTATGCGTGGACATGCAAGTTTGATCTCATCACGAGCTAAACAAAGATCTCCCATGCTTACATCTTCACATAGAGACAAACACTAATTTAATCTTCTAGGATTCTACTGAGTTACTATACTATCAAAACCACCTGCATTTGACTCGGTTTGTGCTTTGACCACCTTCCGACTCTATTCCTCACACCTCACCCGACTTGAAACTAGTTTCCATAATGATGAAACTATGGCTTGGCTCAATCATTCTTCCATTGGTTAGCTCATAGATGTTTGATCTCGAATCACCAAGCCATCACTACTTATCCCAAATGATGGAGCTCCTTACCTACTGCATAAATCTAAACTATAACTTTTCACTTGCTTGGAGACAACTCACTCATGCTTGCAAATGATTTAGCGTCTCACAACTTTTCACACGAGATCGAAGCTACTGTTGGGCCTCCTAGATGAGATAATATTGGTATCAACCCAACCAACATGTATTGGTAATGATTCCATTAATTCATGCTCAAGATAACCTAGCTCCTTTCCGGATCATCGAACTCGAGCTAGATTTCAAGATCTCCTCCCGAGTTTATCACCGAGCCATGAGCTTCATTAAACTGTCTCATCATTTGAAACTCACTACTTGTGTTGATCATGAGCTAGCCATCATATTTGACACTTGAGTTGCTTTTACATTGGATTGAAACCCGAGACTCACTAACTGACCCGAGCTTATAGGGCATCGTCTTATCCACTCACATCACCTTACCGAGTTTATTTTTACTTAATGATACTTGAGCCCCCCAACCCTAGTTTTAATTGAATTTTTATTTTTATAGGATCTTTCTCAAAACAAAGAGGTAAGGGGTAGAAAAATAAGACTCCTAAAAAATGAATTATCAATTTTAATCATCTTTTCTTGTGTTGACTATAAGTGGGCCCACCATAGACAATTTCCCCATCTCGAGAAAACCTTAAGATTTCAAAACCTCGAAAAGGAGAAAATAATTAAAAATTATCTTGGAATTTCTTAGAACATTGTAAACATTTCCAAAACAGAAAAATTAACTTGAAATGACCCAAAAATACTCATGAAGGGCTTTCCAAAGATAAGAGAACAATAGGCCCCCGTCATCTAATTTTTCCCAAAGGGAAAATTAGATAACAAATAATATGCTAGGAGTGTTGATTGATTGTATTGTAACCTGAGAGGGATTATGAGATTATCCAAATTGCATGCTCCCTTTTGGAAATAGGTTTAAGGGCATAGAAATGAGCACTGAGCCAAAATAAATATGTATAAGATGTTGAAATAGTAAATGAGAAATAGTGTTGGATAGTATAGTCGTAGTGTGAATAGATATTGAATAGTACATATGTCGGGTGTGAATATGAGATGTTAAAATTTTTATGGTATGGTGGTAGAGGAAATTATGATCCATATGGCACAAACGATGATTCAAATGTTGTTATAAGGCTCAAGATATGAGAGAAACTTTGTAATGTGTGTTAGTTGTAAAAGTGGTTACAAATAGTAACTATAATATAGGAAAAATTAGAATTATTATATATAGTAATAGTGAAAAGTGAATAGTATTTCATTTGTACTATGATTGATTGATATTTTCATATTTGAGATGTGAGGATGCCACGTGTGTTAGAGATGTGAGATTGACTATATTTGAGATGATAGCGATAGTAGTGGCTTGTGCAGACTACCAATGAGTTAGTAATTGTGATTAGTTTTGGAACATTTTGTCGAATATGTCTATTTTTGTCAATTTTAGGAAAAACAATTATTTTTAGTGCTTCTAACCTAGGTAGAAGTGTCTAGGAAATTTCTATCCTTGGGGACACTAGTACCCAGATTGGGTCTAGTGACCTATTTCTAGATGCTCGTGACTTGCTCCTAGCGCTTGCATCCCAAAGTAGGTTTTGGGCACTATGTTGTAAAATGCATATATTTTGATTAATTTTTGGGCTATGCTGAGTTGTATGGTGTGCTAGATAAACTTTTATGTGTTACGTTGTTTTTAGAGAGGATATACACTTGAGTGAGTTCCCTGTGCCAACACTTGAGTACATTACTTACATTAGGCTTATCGGACATAAGTGGGATATATTGAACTATGTTGGATTATGTCACATTGCTAAATTAGGGGAGGTAACCCATAATATACCTATGTTGATTGTTTTGTGTAATAAATGGTGCATAAATACATGTACATTTTGATTTCCTACTAGTGAGATGGCAAAGGTGACCTCGAGGATGTATACTGGATATTGTGGTTTCCTATTGTAGGAGACAATTCGGTGTGATGAGTATAGTGGATGTCACGTTAGATGAGGGAAATGATTTGATATTTCATAGGCACACGAGTACAAGCAAAGACTCATATCAATTTAGATGTGATATTGAGATCTAGTGTTCCATGGTTGTGGAATTTTATTGTAGTGATTCTAGTGTCATCGGTGGTAGTGGAGGGTGATGAAGTTGGGATATTATAAAAAATGTCTGATATGTGTCATAGTATAGAGGAGCATGGGACTAGGTATTCATGGGTATGATGTGTATTGGATCACTTGTATAGATATTTGTATAGATTTACTCAGGAGGATCATGGGGGTGGACAAAGATCCATGAATTTGTTGCACGTATGGGGGCCTATGAGCATATAGCTATATTGAGGCCACTTAGTGGGCCATAAGAAAATTGGGGTAGACTCGAGATATTTGCTACAAGGTGGGTAGGCACCCATAGCAGGAGGATGGATACAACCACATATAGGTTGATGCTAGATTAGATGGGCCCTAGGGCCATTATACATTGAGGTGATATAGAGACTATGGAGGTTAGTTGGAGGATGGTGTGGATCTTTGATGCATTCGATGTACCATGTGGCTAAAGGATCACTTCTTAGGGGTGACATAGTTGTTCTAGGGTGAGTAAGTATCTAAAATATTTTGGCATGGCCTAGGATGTGCCCCCAGAGCCATATATGGTTGAGATCTACTAGAGTGGAGAGATAACTAGTAGTGAATCAGGGCCAAAAGTGCATAACTAGTGCATCTTAGTCTAGATGAGGTAGATTCAATTATAGAGCCTATACGGGTTGAGGATGCGGGGTGCACCCGGATATATAGTGAGTGGTGGGTGATATATCTTTCTATTTCCATTAGTGGTGAATGTGATCTATGATCAAAAAGTTGGAGGAGTAGAGGGGCGGTGCACGCCTCAATGTGGATGGTGTAGCGGTGACATGAGCCAAACTATTGAGTTGTGAAACACAATTACTTCGGATTAGTATGCAATATGAAACTTTCTGTAAAACACACTAACTGACATTGGTTAAGCAGGTAATGGCATATGCCACCTATGACCAACATCAATCAGGAAAGGAGGAACCAACATCGGTTAGGGATGAATGGTATCGGTTACCTATGTAGGAGTGTTTTATTTAATTCTAGGTAATTAGATATAGTTTTAGCCTAAAATCATATCTATTGATTGTAATTGCATGGTTAAGTTCCCTAAGTTTGTATACGCCTATATATAAGCATGAAAGCTAGGGTTTAGAAGTAAGAATTAAGAATAACTTACAAAAGTTGATGATTATTGTGAGAATAATTGTGAGAGAGAGAATTCTTGGAGAAGAAGTAAAAGCTTAAGTGAAAGACAATACTCTACATTTAAGAGGTGTCTAAGATTTAAATCTTCATTATATATTTTCAAATCTTTAGATAATATATTGGCTTGTTTCTTGGTGGATGTATCCCACATTGGGTGAAACCACGTTAATTTGGTGTTGATTTATATCTTTTGTTTTTGTATAATTATTTTGGTAGAATATCCACTTTCATTGCATGTATGTTTAGATCTGATATATTATCTATATAACCTTGTGCTAACCCCAACAACTGGTATCGTGGCTTTGTTTGAGGGTTTTATGTGTTGACATATTTACTTAGAGGGTTTTTGATTGAGTGTGAGCTACAACAATAACATAAGAAAACAAATATAAGGTATAGAAGTTTGATAACTGAAATTATCAATTATGGAAGATGTGGATTGAGGTTTATCTGTATCAAAGAGATTTGTACTTATCGTTGGATGAAAATTCTAGACCTATGAAGATGACTGATGAAAAATGAAAGATTTTTGACAAAAGGCTTTGGGATCTATAAGATTGAGCCTGCGACATCATGGCTTCTAATATTATAGAATCAACTTCTATGGTAGACTTAATGAAATCTCTTGCTTATTCATATGAAAAACCTAGTGCTTCCAATAAATTTTATTTGATGAAGAAATATTTAGCTCTAAGATGCATGAATTTGGATTTGCATCTAGTCATTTGAATGATTTTCAATCTATTGTAAATCAGTTAAAATTGGTTTATATATTGTTTGATGATGAAGTGAAAGCACTTTTATTCTTATGTTATTTTGCTGACAGTTGGGATAACTTGGTAATGGTTGTTAGTAATACAACATCTGCTAATAATATTTTGAAGTTTGATGATGTGGTTAGTATAATCTTGATCGAATAAATTTTTAAGAAGAGTAGAAAGGAATCATTTGGGAATACTTTGAATGTAGAAAGAAGAGGCAGGAAGAAGGAGAGATCCAAGAGTAAAATTAATGGGAAATCAAATTCAAGGGATGGAATATCTAAATCCAGGTAAGAGAATTACTTGTTGGAAATGTGGAAAGAAAGGACATGCAAAGAAATATTTTTGGTCAAAGGATAAACAAAACAACAACGAGAAAAAGGTAAAGAATAAAATATTGCTACATAAGAGGTAATACAAGATGCTCTTATTCTTTCTTTAGATAAAATAATTGAATCATGGGTTTTAGATTCAGGAGATTCTTTTCATACAACTTCAATAAGGGTTATTTCAAAAATTATGTCCAGGGAAATTTTGGACATGTTTATTTGGGTGATGATGAACGCTTAAATATTACTCGTAAAGGGAAGTTCATTTAAAATTGTAGAATGTAAATACATGGGTATTGAAAGATGTCGGCATGTGCCAAGCCTCGGGAGGTATCGTATTTCTATAGAGAAACTATGTGAAGTCATTAGGAAATAAGAGATAAAATATGTGGAATAATCCCTCACAAACTCTGAAACAAGAAAACTAATATGTAAAAATTATTACGAGATCTGAAATAAAATTGAAGAATAAAATAACACAACACAAGGAGACAATATTTAATGTGGTTCACCCAATTTGTGCCACGTCCACCAAAAATCATTTGCTCAGATTTTATTACAAGCCACCACTCTCTTAATACAATACCTAGATCTATTTAGAGCTATGCTCAACAAACTCTACAAAATTCACAGCCGAATTCAAAACACATCTACAATGTTTTTCATATCTCTATCATATGCATAAAACCATATAAATAGACAACTACTTAAGTAGTTTTACAAAACCGTGGGTATCAAAACCATGGGCAAAACCCATCCCATAAACCTATGGGTCAAAAATCTCACCCATATGAGAAGAGCATGTTTCCCGATATGTCGAGTGCATTTTTTCCAGCGAGGATACATGAAAAGTGTATAGTACTCTTAGTGTATAGTCTTCAACACTTTCACACATGAAAACAGCTCCACAACCTAACAATATCCCACTTGGAGACTAGTTTTCCTCTGAGAAAGCTTCTCAACCCTTCACTAGTTTATGTGAAGACCAACCAAAGATGAACACAACTTCAGTTTTTCCCTTGTGACCACCTTGGTCATCATGTCTGCAGGATTCTGACTGGTATGAATCTTCTCAACTTCAACTTCTCTTCCTCCAAAGTTATCCTGATGAAATGGTACCTTAACTATATATGTTTTGTCCTAGAGTGGAAAGCAGAGTTCTTAGCTAGGTGTATAGCACTCTGACTATCACTATGCAACTTTCCTTCCTCTTTCTTATGCCCCAACTCCTCAAGTAATTATTGTAACCAAATCATTTCCTTGCTTGCCTCTGTGGCAGCAACATACTTAGCCTCCGTGGTTGACAAAGCCACCAACTTCTGTAGTCATGAAATCCAGCTTACTGCTTTATTCCACCTACAATGTAAACATAACTTGTTGTGCTCCTCCTACTGTCTACATCTCTAGCCATATCTAAATCTACATAACCACACAAAATGGTGTTTGATCCACTGTAGCAAAAAACTGTCCCCATGGTCCCTTGCAAATACCGAAGGATCCACTTTACTACCTATCAGTGATCTCTACCTAGATCACTCATAAATCTACTCACCACTCCCACTACATGGGCAATATCAGGCCTAGTACACACCATGGCATACATCAAACTACCAACTACTGATGAGTGGTACCTTGGAAATTTGGTTTCTCTCCTGGTCTTTCTTGGGACACTGCTCCTTTGATAACTTGAAATGGCTTGCCAAAGGAGTCCCAACCGGTTTAGCATCCTGCATATTAAACCTCTCCAAGACTTTCTTAATGTACTCTTCCTGAGATAAAGTCATCTTTCATTCCTTCCTATCTCGAGATATCCTCATACCAAGGATTTTTTTGGCTGCCCCCAAATCCTTCATAGCAAAGGATTCACTTAGTTGCTTCTTGAGTACTTTTATTTCTTGCATGTTTTTACCTGCAACCAACATGTCATCCACATACAGATAAAGGATAATATAATTGCCATCCTCAAATTTCTTTGTATACATGCAATGGTCAAAATGACATCTAATATAACCTTGCTCCATCATGAAGCTATCAAATTTCTTATACCATTAACGTGGAGCTTGTTTCAAGCCATACAAGCTCTTCTTCAGTTTGCACACCATCTCCTCTTTACCTTTGACCTCATAGCCCTTTGGTTACTACATATATAGTTCCTCCTCTAAATCACCATGGATAAATGCAGTCTTTACATCAAGTTTTTCTAAGTGCAAGTCTTCTGCTGCAACTATTCCTAGAACAGTTCTAATAAAAGTCATTTTTACTACATGAGAAAAAATCTCATCAAAATCTATACCTTTTTTCTGTTCAAACCCCTTAACCACCAACTAGGCCTTATATCTTTTCTTTCCTCCTTCTTCCTCTTTGACTCTGAACACCCACTTGTTCTCAGGTTCTTTTCCTTCGGGTAGCTTTACCAAATCCCATGTCTGGTTCTCTATGACAGCCTGATGCTCCTCATCCATGGCTTGCTCCCACTTCTTCCTAGTATCTACCTACATTACTTCATCTAATCTCTCTGGCTCTCCACTATCAGTGAGTAATAAATAATAAAGAGAATGATAAAAGCATTCGTGTTCTCTTCTTACCCTAGAAGACCTCCTCAATATAGGAGTTTGGGGTTCTTCTTGAGGAGGTTCCTGAACTGATTCATGTGTCACTTTCCCATCTAGAAGATCCTCTACTGCTGCATATTCTTTCTTGGATTCTTCCCTATTTTCCTGCAACTACTGCTTATACATGAATTTCTCATTAAAGACCACATCCCTAGATCGAATGATTTTCTTATCCTTAATACTCCAACATTTATATCCAAAATTCATCACCACCATAACCAATGAAAGTACATTTTTATAATTTATCCTCTAGCTTGGTCCTATCATCCTTGTCTATATGGAAAAACACCTCACATCCAAAGACTCTAAGAAATGAATAATCCACTTTCTTACAATACCAAGCCTCCTTAGGTATGCCTCCATCTAAGGCACTTGAGAGTCCTCTATTTATCAAGTACACAACTGTGTTCACCGCTTCTGCCCAAAAAGAAAGAGGCAGTCTTGCATGTAACCTCATGCTCCTAGCACATTCCATTATTATTCTCGATCATCATTTCTAATACCCCATTTTTCTGCGGAGTTCTGGAACCATATTTTTCCTACGGATTCCATTCTTAGAATAGTAATCATCAAATTCATTACTGCAATACTCCCCTCCATTATCTGACCTAAGACATTTTAGCTTAAGACCTGTTTCATTCTCTACCAAGGCTTTCCATTTAACAAAAGTTTCAAATACATCAGATTTGTTTCTAATACAATAAACCTAAACTTTCCTTATTGCATCATCAATAAAAGTAACATAATAACTTGAACCCCCAAGAGATGATACCTGAGTTGGCCCCCACACATCAGAATGCACCAGCTCTAACTTACTCTCTTTCTTTGTAGGTCCAACCTTGAGAAACCTTACTCACTTTTGTTCCCATATATGTAGTCCTCACATAACTCCAAACATGTTTCTGTATATCCAAGAAAATCCTTCTTTATGATCTCCATGCCCTTATGGCTCATATGACCGAGCCTATAGTGCCACAATGTTGTATCTACTTTTGAAGCCACAAGATTACAAACATTAGTGCTATAAGTGGTTAAATACAAGGTTCCAACCTTCTTACCTCTTGTCACCACAAGAGCACCCTTGGTAACCTTCCAAGAGTCCATTGTAAATATCACAATACAACCATCACTTCCCAACTACCCTGCCAATATCAAATTTTGTCTTAATGTAGGCACATGTCTGACATCCTTCAATAGCCAAGTATTCCCATTTTGCATCTTAACCCTGAATTTTTTCTAACTATACCGCAAGGCTCATCATCACCAAAAAAACATGCCCAAAATCCCTTGAACATAATCAACAAAATAATGCTTATGTGGAGTAAGCATGAAAAGAAGCCCCAAATCTAAAACCCAAGATTCAAGAATATTATGCAAAGAAAGAATCAAAGCATCCCGACATCAATTACCCAATGCCACATTTTCCTCCTTGTTTTCTTCCTATTGTTTCTTCTTATCTCAAAGCTCCAAACAAATCCTTCTTTGCATGCCCAGACTTTCCACAGCCCAACATACAATCTTGCTTTGAATTTTGACCTTGCCCAATCTTTCGATTTTCCACGGTTCTTCTATTCTTTTGTCTCCCTCTAGTTTCCACCACAAAGCATTCCCTAAAGTAGAAGATTCCTTGAGCTTTTTCTTCACATTTCCTCACTTATAATCACCCCTACAACATCCTCAAACTTCAACTTCGAGTTAGTTTGCTTACCGCCATTACCCGTGCTATTCCAACTTTCAAGTAAAGAGCATGAATTAATAAAGCCCTAACTTCTTCATCGAATTCTATTGTAGAATCAAGCTAGCATATTCACAACCGTATTGAAATCATTTAAATGATCTCACTACTAAACTATTCTCAGACATCTTCATATTAAACAACTTTTTCATTAAAAATATCTTGTTAGAGGCAGAGAGGGTTTTTCATACAACTTCCTAACGCATCCATTAGATATTTTGTCATTTTTTTCTTTGAAACATTAAATAATACCAAAGATGCAAGACACAAATGGATCATTCCAAGTGCCTTCTCGATCAAAAATCCCATTCCACATCTGTCATACTCAAGGGTTTGTTCACCTTCTCGAACAAAGAGTATAAAGATCCTTCCGATAAAGGTAATCTTCCATCTCGCATCTTCCAAAGACTGAAATTCTACCCATTGAATTTATCAACCCTAGATCTTCCATCATCTACCATAGCTCCCAATCAAGCCAAAAAACTTTCCTACGATTCAACACTTCAAAGAAACCAAACCAGGCTCGATACCAATTTTTAGGAAATAAGAGATAAAATATGTGAAATAATCCTCTCACAGAATCACAACAATAGAAACTAATATGTAGAAATTATTACAGATCTGAAATAAAATTACATAATAAAATAACACAACACAAGGAGACAATATTTAACGTGGTTCACCCAATTTGGGCTACATCCACCAAGAATCACTTGCTCGATTTTATTACAAGTCACCACTCTCAATACAATACCCAGATCTGCATGAAGCTATGCTCAACAAACTCTACAGACCACATCCAAATTCAAAACACATCTGTTGTTTTTCATGTCTCTATCATATGCATAAAACCATATAAATAGACAAATGCTTAAGCAGCTTTTACAAAACCGTGGGTATTAAAACCATGGGCAAAACTCCGTCCCATAAATCTATGGGTCAAAAATCTTTCCCATATGAGAAGAGCACGTTTCCCAATATGTTGGGTCAATTTTTTTGAGGCCAAAAAATTTATGCCTAATTTTCTTTCATGGGTTGCGCCCCAGAACCCCTACTACTAATACCCCCAAAGACTTCTGAGTCCTGCCCACCTCAAGCCCCGAGGATACATGAAAAGTGTATAGTACTATAAGTGTACGGCCTTCAACACTTTCATACATGAAAACAAAGTTCTCCACAACCTAACAAAGCTAGCTACATGGTTACATTTATAGGAGACTCTTGGAAAGTCACCAAGGGTGATTTTGTTGTGGAAAGAGGTAAGAAGGTAAGAACATTATATTTATCTACCTGTGTTACTGATTCATTTTCTGCATTATCTACTTCAAATTCAGATGCATGCATGTGGTATAATTGGTTGGGCCATATGATTCAAAAAGGAATGCAGATATTAAAGGCTAAGGGTAAGTTATCATATTTGAAAGATTTAGATCTTGATTTCGATGAGTATTGTACCTTTGGAAAGAAAAAGAGAGTGATATTTCTCAAAGTTGGGGAAACTAAGAAGGAGCATAAATTGAGCTTGTGCACTTAGATGTGTAAGGACCTGCTCGGTAGCTTCTCATGGAGGATCCCAATATTATGTTACTTTCATTGATGATGCTACAAGAAATGTATGGGTTTATTGTATTGATCATAAATATGATGTTTTTGAGACTTTTAAAAGATGGAAAGACCTTGTTAAGAATGAATCAAATTCAAATTTAAAGTTCCTTAGATTTGATAATGGTGGTGAATAGTGTAAAATCTTTCAATGATTATTTTTAGTGAATGCAATACGAAGATAAAGGATGGTTCCAAGAACACCACAAGAGAATGGTGTTACAGAGAAAGAATGAACAAGACCATCTTGGAATGTGCTAGAAGTATGAGGATACATTCTGGATTACCCTTGCATTCTTGGGAAGAATCACTTGATACAAAGTGGTTTATTTGATTAACCGTGGGCCTTCAAGTTCACTAGATGGAGGAATATCAAAGGAAGCTTAGACCACAAAAGAGGTAGATCTTTCTTTTCTTTGTTAAATTTTTGGTTCAGAATCTTTTGTGCATAGTGATAGGGTAAATAGGAAAAAATTAATGCAAAATCCAAGAGATGCACTTTCATTGGTTATGGATCTAGTGATTTCAGATTTCATTTTTGGGATTTAGAGAAATATAAAATTATTAGGATTCATGACATTGAATGGAATGAAAAGAGAATTTATAGGGATCAAATTTTGGTACCTAAGAATGAACTGTCGAGAATTTTATGAATGAAAAGAACTCTCGTATTTAAAAGTAATACTCGATAAGGTTACACAAGAAATTGGGTGTCATTGACCCGTGACTAACATCATCAAGAGAACCAAGATTTGTTATAGAATATCCCAATTAGCATCGGTTAGTAGAACTAACATTGGTTACAGAGTGATCGGCATTGGTCACCGATAGATTTAGATACAAATTTCTAGGAGGTCTAAAATGAGCCTCCGTGCACCAAAATTCTTGTGAGAAGGTCGCAAAGGGTAAGTAAACCTCCAAAAGATTTAGACCTTTATTTTATTTATTATTGATGATAATGGTTAACCATAAAGTTTTGAAGAATCAATGTAGGATAAGACTCACATATAATGAGAGTGTGGCATGGATGAGGAGATGGAATCCTTAGAATAAAACCAAACTTGGGATTTGGTTAAGTTGTTAACAAGTAAGAGGACATTGTAGAACAAGTGGGTTTAAATGATCAAGGAAGAAGAGGGTGGACATAAAAGGTATAAGGCAAGGATTGTAGTAAAGGGATTTGCATAGAAAGCAGGTATTGACTTTGGTGAAATATTTTCTCCTGTTGTAAAGATGACTTCTATTCGTATTGTATTGAGTTTAGTTGCAATACATGATTTGCATTTAGAGAAACTAGATGTGAAGATGACATTCCTTCATGGTGATTTGGATGAAGATATTTATATGCAAAGAATTCTTGGATATGAATTCAAGGGTAAGGAGAAATTAGTGTGCAAGTTGAAAAATATTTATGAGCAGATGATTACTTTAGATGGAGCTAAAGGAGATAAGTAAACAGATAGTGGAAGCACACATATGTAGAATAGGAGAAATAGAGCACTCACGAGAGTTTGAGTGGAAAGTAGTGAAACCTTTTTGTTATAATTGTTGTAAGTGATGATGGAGATCATGAAAGCCATTATCACAATGGCCATTGATGCAATGGAAATTGTAAAAGGTTGGTCATGTTGACGCTGTAAGTGGTGAGGTGGATGATGCTAAGTAGAAGGTAAATTGATAAGTCATTTATCAATTAAATCTTATAGAACATCATGTGGTTTTGCATTATGTGAGATTTGAAATGGTTCACTAGGGGTAGTTGAATAATACTTAGGTGAATACGGAAGCGGTAGAGGGTAAGGAAGAAACTTACATGAAGATGGAGATGTTGACTATGGGGGAGCTTAATGGATGGAAGAGGAGGAAATGTAGTAGATAGTGAAGTAGTAGAATAAGTAGAAGGGGGTGGTATAATATGTGCGAAATTAAATATTGTTCTAAATTGTAGCATAAAATAGTAAAAGATTCACATGTATCATATAATAGTTTTTCTTTTAATGCAGGAATCAAGCCATGACAAAAGATAAATTACTTTCCTAAATCAATGGGCTGAAATAATAACTAATGCATGCAATAATTGAAGCATAAAATTTAATCTACAATTGGTTCTTTCTTTCCTTGATGCAAATAAGGCAAGTGTTCATATGTGACTTTAGGACCATTGTTAGAAATAAATTATCCAATAAAAAAACCTCCATATCATAATAAGTACTAATGGATCCATAAGGAAAATGATTATACCATTGGAGTGCATGATCAACAAGGCTATGACGAAATGCTTTGAGTAACAAGTGATCATTAGAATAAGAAAACATGGCTGAATGATAATGCTTGAGATGTAAATAAGGATTTCTAGTGCCATCAAAACATGAGAAGTTAGGCATGATGAAGTCCTTTGGGAAAGTGGAATTGTGAATCTTTTTAGGAATAGGATTTCCATGCAGAGAATTATTTTCAATGGAAGCATAATAGGATTTAATTTTAAGGTGAGTGTATGAACTTGATATTACAAGGTGCCAACATGATGCATGAGGGATATAATAATGTGAAAGAATGGTTGGTGAAGTGATAGGCATATTCAGATGTTAGATCTTTCCATTGTGATTGATCATGAGAATGTGATAAAGAGGAGTGGATATGGAAGAATGAGAAGGAGGTGGAAGAGGATGATAATAACATGGAGGCTCTATATGGGAATGCTAGATGTAGACTCAGGAGATACAATAAGAGGTGTACTAGTGGTAGGAGTAGAATCATCATGAGAAAAAACTTTAGAAGTAGAAGAAAGAGGAGTAGTAAATTCACATTCGTGGTCTTAAGGGAAGTAACATCATCACTAACATGTTCATGATTAAAAGCATAATCACATCATTATCAGTCATATTTTCACAAGCAAGTATTTCATCAAGACTATCATCAACATATAAAGAAGTAGTAGGAGTAATAATATCATATTTATCATTTCATTCATTGGAAACATTTTTAGAAGTAGGAAGAGTATGAGATATAACTTTACATTCATCTTGACTATTAGTATAAATGACATCATGCACATTTACATTTTCAACACTAGAAGTAGAATTATTGGTATCCATATTATCACAAGAAAGAACATGATTAAGCAAAGAATCTACAGTAGTATTATCATGTGTTATAAGAGGAGGAGGAGAAGGTGTAGCAACATGGGAGACTATGGAAGATGAGGGATAACATGAAGTAAAATTCTAGTCAGGGGATAATATGTGAATGTTAGGGGTGTCATGGCCCATAGGAAGAGTGTTTTAGAAAGTAAGAAGTTTTTTGAGGATGGAAGAATCACATTTAGGATTATGATAAAGGTCACAAAATTTAGATAATGTGTTAGTATCATCAAAAAAGGGTTACAAGTATGTATCGACCATATTATTCTTGGGTGATGGGGACCTCTTTTTAGCCATGAGGGTTTTGGGATCCTAGGGTAAGAAGTTTGAAGAAGAGTGGGTTCACTAAATGATTTAATAAAAATATAATTAAATATAATTATAGAGTAATTGATATGGTAAAATACAAGTAAATATATAGATGTTAAGAAGTCAATAAAAGCAAAACTATAAGTAAATAAGGGAGATAAATGAATTATTCAATCTTGCACAATCTAGAATTAATTTGGGCGGTGTAGAGTTTTAGACATGACTAAAACAGTGTCACAAGTGCTCTCTGTAAAATCTGGAACATGATAATGATGTCGACATGGGCTTCTAGTGCTAGACAAGGGCACTTAGGTGTTAGTGATTGTTCTTAGGCACTGGTGATTGCATAGAAGGTTGGAATTTGCTTTCTTCTATCTCACTATAGTTTTACTACTACTTCTCGTCAATCTCCTAATATTCACTCTTTAATCACGCCGATGGTACTTGTAACCTACAAAACAAAACCTAGCTACTTGTAAAATCTCACAAAAACATCAAATCATAATGATAAAAAGTAATATTTGAAGTTGGATTGACATCGGTAGTCATCCGAAGAGTAAACTTATGACCAAATGCTACACTACATTCTAGAATCCATGTAGTTCTTTGTGCTTATGTGTGAAATAATGTCCTTAGGTTTCCCTTGTGCCAATGATGCCAAGATAGAAGGTTTTTAGCTAGTTATGATGTAAATGTGTAAAATGGAATTGAAAACTTTCCCTTCCTATGCAATGTATGCGGCCCAAAAATGTATTCCATTTGATGGTAAAGATAGTATGTAGATGTGATTTCCCCTTAGAATTTTCATCCAAAATAATAGAGTGTATGTTGTGTATATATGGATTTCTTGTTTGAATTTTGACACTAGTAACTTGAAAGGTTAACTATGAGTTTGGGATAAGGATTAGAAAACTAGAAAGGCCAACCAAAAATGTCAAAATAAGTGAAAAGTTTCATTTAATTCCATCTACCGGTTTGGAGATATGAATTTTTCTCATTCTAGGGCACTAAGTCATTTTGGAAAAAATTCATCATGGTGTATAGGAAAAATCAAATTTCTTGGTTATTTTTTATCTATGATCATGGAGGAATTAATGTACATTTTTTTGGAGATCATTTGCAATGGTTTCTCAAAACAATCAGGTAGCACCTCTCACGCATGCACATGGAAGGAAGAAGCACGACAGTTAGAATTTTTGTAAATTTTGGTTTTTAAATATTCTTGGGAGTGAGATCATTTTTTTTTTCCAACCATCCCAAAGGGATGGGATATATGGGGTAAAAAAATTTGTCATCATAGCTTAACAAGTTTCACATGATGATTGCATGGAAAAAGAGAGAAAAGCATAAAAAAAAACTCTCGGGCTGAGACTGGGACACATGAGGAACCTAGGAAAGGGCTAAGCATGGGCAAATTTTTGTGTCCCAAATATCCCATCCATTTGGGATAGTTGGGATAAAAAATTAAGTCCTCACCCCATCTTGATAAGTAGCGAAAGGTGGTTTGACGAGGCGGGGAGGAGAGTGGACTAAAAATGGCATGCGAGCCTTCTGGGTCATGCTTTGAATCAAGGGATAACATGAGCTTGGTGTTCATTTTTGTGTCCAAATTTCCTAAGGTGATGATAAATATGGGACAAAAATTACACCCTCACTTGGGAGTGATAAGTGTCACTTCGTGATTACACAACGAGAAGGGCTAGGATTAGGTGAGAATGGGCTAAACCGAGCTCATCAAGCTTCATTAGGGTCATGTGCTATACTAGGGGGTCAAATGTGTATGGGTGAAATTTTTGGTCCAAACTATCTTGAGAGGATGATATGTATGGGACACAAAAATTTTCCTTCGTCTAGTGATGACATGTTTCCACCCTTGAAATCAACTAAGTCTCGAATGCTTACGTTGGAGAGAAACTTGAAGAAAAAATTCTTGAGCTTTGGGTGGAATTTTTGGGAACTTATTTATATGAAATTGAATCAAAACATAATTTTTAAAGAATGGGATGGATCCCATGATCTTATTCTTCCTATAACTCACTAAAAATATCCTTTTTCTCAGGACCGCAGTGTGTCTATAAAAACATTGTGGAGAGAAGTGCCTTGATTTTGTAAAAATCTGAAATTTTCATAATTTATAGCATTAAATAATATTTCCAATGGTATATATTTTACCTATAACTCTTTATGGATATCCGAGAATCATCTTCCAAAGCTTAGGAACCTGTTTTGAACTACAAACTCCTTCACCTTCAAAAATCCACTTTCACTGATATTGTCCTTAAACCTTCAAAGATTCCCCAAACTTTCCTAAATAAATTTTAATATTATCCTAGATCCTCAATACCACTTCTTGGTGAATTTTATCCTTCAACTCTGCTTCGGGGGTGCACGACTTCCTAAGAAAGGCTAGAAATAGCCCTTTCTACGTCTACTCGAAAAATTTACCTTTAGAAGAATTGCATTGGGAGAACTTCATGAGATATTTTTAATATTTCAAACATATGATAAAAATTATTAAAACACGTATGAGAACTTTGAATATTTTTGATAGGCTTGGCGTAGAGGGGCCACCGATCCAGATGAGTGCTCAAGAGGGTTTACAACCAAAAACATTACACTAGGGTAAAGTTGTCTATTTTCAACTTAAATTTTTCCTTGTAAAATCACGTGGCAAAAAAAAGAAAAGAAAATACTCTCTAAGTTTCACTCAATATCCTTATCCTAAGGGAATAAAAATGGCCAAAGTTATGTATCTAAAAGGGAAGGAACTCAAAGAAATCTATTATTGGAATCTCATGCACTAGTTAGGAACATTTAGTTGGACATGAATGAAAGTATGCTTTCAAGTTGAAACTTATGGTTATGAGACTAACTTCAAGGTTTTTAACATGATACTAGAGGATGATGATACAATTAAAATGATGGGTGACTAGGTAATCACCTACATGAATCCTCAATTCCTAAGTGAGGAACATACATCTAATTCCTCATGAAATTAGTGGTTGAGGTCACCCATCAAATCCTTGACAATATATACTTGGCAAAAAGGAGGGCACGTGATCTACGAGTGCAAGGAAGTAGAGAAAGAGCCAATAAAGAAGGCCAAAATATTGTAGGTGCTTGTTGTGGTGCAAAAATTAGGACATAATCCTAATTAATTTATTGATGTGCAATAATCCAATTAAATGGCATAAGAGGGATGCAATACTTATATGTATTGAATAACTAAATTTACATAACCAAAATGGTTATTCAGGTGTAACTACAACACAAATAAAAAAATAAACCTATGGTAATACTATTCTTAATAATAACTAAATTACAAACAAAATATTGTTATAACTATGTAACAAACCTACTAATGGTAAATAGTAATAGATGCATTATTAACTATTTATGGTGATAATTTACCTAACACACCCCCTTAATTTTGCATCATTTCAAGTGAACAAGAGATAAATTATATGAATGTCTCAAATTTATCTTATGCAAGTGATTTTGTGAATACTTTTATGTTGTTGATATTTTAGGAAAAACTAAAGAGGAATGTTTTTTTATAACATGTTCACGAATGAAATGTACTTATACCTCAATGTGCTTTTTCCTCTCATGAAAAATTGGATTGTGAAAAAAATTATATACCTTTATTATCAACATACAAGATGGTAGGTTTCTCATATGGTAGTCCAAGTCCCTCAAGTATGTAATGTAGCTATATCACTTCATACAACTTCACCTACACATGATATTAAGTTTTAGTAGAAGATTGAGAAACAAGTTTTGTTTCTTACTTCCCCATAATATGGACCATATCCCATAAAGAGTACATATCCTAAAGTGGATTTCATATCATCAATATTACCTATGTGATCTGATTCTTGATATCCTATCAAGAATAATCAATCATTATTCTTGTATTCTAGGCCAAAATCCATGGTTCCTCTAATGTATCTCAATATTTTCTTTTCTACTTTCCATTTATAAACTCTTGGTTCCTACATGAACCATGAAAGGTTGGTGACTGAAAAGTTGATGCCTAGCCTAGTGTAAATCAAGTAAATTAGAATCTTGGTCAATTGTCAATAAAGAGGTTCATTTATCTGTGGTAATGGATCTATACGATACATCTAAATTCTTGTCTCTATAGGTGTGGAAATGGGAATACACCCATCATCTGAAATTTCTTAAACATGGTCTTGGTGTATTTCAACCGAGAAAAAATATGTGATTCTCTTTCTTCCATACTTCTAAACATATAATATTTCATTGTTGATCGGTCGAGATCTGGATCTTAGTGAAGAAAATATAAAGGTTCATGCGGGAAAGTAGAGTGCATTAAAAGGTGCAAGAGTATCGAGAGGATCGCACACATAAAAAAATAGGTTCGGGACTTAGCCATTTTCATCATGAGGATCTATGTTTCGAGATAGCGTGCAAAGTAAAAAAATAGTCAAAGACATGCACAACATGCATTGGCTATATTTGGAGGATCATCTACAAATATTTTTACATATACATAGTCTGAGAATAGACCTACTACTGTCAGTTAACTAAAAGTAGTCTATTGTTAGCGCACTTGCATGTGTGGCTATTTTTGTAATGGTGTGTGATAATAATAGCATGTGACCTATTTTGGGATTAGATAAGTGGTGAAGGGAAAGTCCCCACCCATATAAATATGTATTGAACTATGTAGTAGAGGGAGAGCATATACGTGTGAGAACTAGGTTATAGTGAGATTATGCTTTGCCAAATCTATTACGCGCATGAGTGTATACTACCGTTATTGTAAGGAAGCTTCTATGTATTTACTTGTAATTAATATAATGGAGATTATGGACTAAAACAAGGTGTTATCATGGTTATATTCAGTATTGCATGCTTGATCCCATTATGGTTATCTTTTAAGTTTGTTATGTTCTAGACCTAGATCTGAATATGCATTGTAGAAAGATATATTAGTCATAGATCTGAATGATTTAAGTCTTCATCATGCTAACATCCTACAACAAAGAACCCTAAAGAGGGTCTTGGTACCTTTACATGCTTCGGTGAGCACTTTATCTAGGTTGAGTGATGTGTCAGTGCACTTGGGATTGTATTGGTGAATTCTAGCTACATCATTGGTTCCACTTTTTGGGACCTCTTTTTCAGATTTATTTAGGATGGTTCGATGAAGACATACCGGTTGACCTTAGCAAGTGTTGAGGAGTGGATACCGATCTGGAAGAAGAATACGCATGGTGTTTTAGCACTAGATCTGAGTTTAACCCACGCATGTGGGTGGAACATAATATGTATGAAAATTTATATGAGAGCTTCTTTGTTATCTTTCCAATAGAGAATTGCATGAGTGGTTTATTGCTCATGCATCTAAGTAGAATTATAAGTATCATGCACTTTTTTTGGACACGGGAATAATTTCAGCCCTTTATGATGTTGAGCTAATTTGAACTCCGAGCTATGGATACGTGGTTGCGTGGTGTTTTGGATAGTTATATCTTGGAGTACTCAATTTCCACTTATTCGTGCCCGTGGGTAGCTGAATTCCATTTTTTACGATATCCAAGGGGAACTCACCTGCAAGGCATTCCACTGGCGATCAAGATCCTAATGGTAACTTTGAATTTGGAGAGTAAATCGGTGGCTAACTAAACCACACCACGCGTGGGTCTAGAAACAATTTTGGTGAAGGATGGAAGACATAGCAACAAAAAGGAAAAGAGAGGAAAGGTGGATTAAGTATAATGAGGTGCATGATAGGGAGGTAAAGAAGTAGCGGGAGGTTACAGATCAAATGGCGTTGTGGAGAAAGATAGTTTGAGAAGGAGTAGAAGTTCATGTCGAATACACATGGATCCCGAGCCTCGGAACTCCCCCATTTGGGAAAACATGATAGAGAACACTCCTTGGCCTCATGTAAAAGCATGCCAGTAGAGACGAGTTGGGCCATGTGTACGCATCTAAATCCACCTAGAAACCTTTCCCTTGCGCTTGGTTTTCCAACATCTAATATAACAAACATTTAACAAGCTAATTCAAGAAATGGGAGAGTAGGAGTGGGTCTTATAAGATGCACAAAAATGGCAGCATAAATAGCTTCATTGTTATATGCAATACATTTTTAGGTGTATCATCAGCACATAATATAGGTGCACTGATTTTTGGACTATCTTCTGGGAGTGGTAACGCTTCGCAAATTGTCAGGGTACAGTTTAGTTCTACTATTGGGACACAGGGAAGTACATCTTCTGGTCTAACCCTAGTTACAAGTTTAGGATCAGGAGGCATAGGTAGCTCTAGTTCCAGTAGATCTAGTGGTTTTAGAGGTAGAGGAAACACAAGAGGTTCTAGATCAGGTGGGCAAGGTCCGCACCAACCCCAGAATATTTACATGGAGATGTCTCTTCGTCTTCTAGAGTATAGGGAATAGAAGATGCTGCTTGAACATGTGCATATGTGTGAAATACTATGGCACATAAAAGTAATCATGGCTTCTAAGTGTAGGGAAATCCAATTTACTACTACGTTACAAGGGTGCGCACACATCTGGTATAGAAAGTTTAACCCTGATCAGACTTACGTAGACTATACAACTTTAAAAGATGCATTCCTTAAAGAGTTTCACATCCCTAAGTTTGAGTAGAAGAGTATAAGTGCACTCAATGATATTGAGAAGGCACTACTTGAAAGTGTCGTAGAGTATGATGCTTGATTTAAAACATTGTTATATAAGGTTTCTTATGAAATACACACAAGCCAACATGCACAATGGTTTGTTGGGAGCTTGATTACTCCTTTTAGGAGGAATTATCACATAAGACATACATTGATAATCGCGTGAAGAACTTGAAGTAGCCTTATGCATTGAGGAAGTTGGAAGATGCAAACTAGGGTGAGCCCATTTTTAGAAGCATAGATCACATCTATGGAAAAATAGTTGGAGAAACTATCAACAAATTCAACACATGAGATGCACACAAGGATTTGGTGCATAGATTGTGAAGTAGAAGGTAAAAAAAGGTATTTTTCCTCACAGATCATTATTATCATTGTTTTGGATTGTGAGATATGTCATTTAAACCATGATGCTAGCCATTACCCATTATTACAACATGTGATAAGAAATAACATTTCAAGCTCTTGTAAAATTTATGAGTCCATGACTCATGAAATGGAAGACTACCAACTCGATTGGTTAGATCCATGATGCTATCGATATTGGTGTATGACAGATAGGAGTTTCAGATAACTCTAAGGGAAAGAACGAGCATCAGGACCAGGATCACAATCAGGTGTGCTATCATCGGAATGAAGGGTGTTTTAAAGGTAGTGGTGGTAGAGGTCAAAGATACCACAGAATTCGGGAGGATGAAGCCGTGGTTGTGGAACATGTTATACATGTGGATCTCGTGACCACTACTTGCGTGAATTTCCTCATAATATTACATGTTCTTTTGTGGAAAGAAACATAGCTATGAGGAGTGCCTGGACTTGTATGAGCATCTTAGTAAGCATCATAAATAAGAAAACAAAGGTGCATGGATGGTTAGGATACAACGCGTTGTTGAAAATCAGTGGATGCCTAAGTTGGAAGTAGAGTCCAAGGCATTGCAAGTGAAGATCACGACCCATGCTGAGGTAGCACATGCTAGAGAAACATCAGCAGCAAAAGACTACCTTCACTAAGGAGGAGGATCTACATGCATGGTACCCGGATCCCGCCATCAAAAGGAGGTTTATCAGGAAACCATGGAAGTTCTCAAGAATATTTAGGGTGAGATACATTACTTAAAAGATAAATCACTTGATGATGGAGAAAAATAAATAATCGACATGGTCTAAACTGATATAGATGACTTAAGAGAAGTGTTCAAAATTTTGCGCTAGAAAATATCATTCCATTATTAAGGATTAGTTAAAGGAAAACACTCCATACACAAGTATTGAGACTGGACAATAGATCCTGAATGTAAATCTTCCCCCTCATAGCGTAAATTATGATAAGGAAATCACTCAATGTTGTTGTGGATGGGTGGCTATTGAGTAATATATTGATTGATACAGAACAAGTCAATGTTCTTACCTTAGATGCATGGGTACAAATGGGAAGACCCCTATTACACCCATCCTCTAATGTATTGTTCATGGCTAATCGAACAAAGGCCACTCCCAGTTGGAGTTTTGAAATATGCATCCATTACCATACAAGGAGACAAGTTCACTAGAGACTTTGAGGTTTTAGCTCTAGAAGAGTCGGATAGCTTCCCATCTCTATTGGGGTGTCCTTGACGCTATGTAAATAATGATGATCTTCGGTTCAAAAGGGTTATATCAGTTTTAAAAACAAGGAGGAAAGAGTTATTATCCCCTTAACAGATGGAAAATCTATGCCCTATGTTGAGCCCTTAAGTTAAGAAGATCTGAATAGGATTTATGTACGTATTATCCGAGATCCGAGAGATGCTTGAGCCAAATAAAGAAGGAATAATTTAGTGGGAGGATACATAGTCCATCAGCGATACTACAAGTATTGCTTGTGATAATTGGGCTCATAGAACTTATGAGTTAGTAGGGCATGAAGTAAAGAGAATATTTCCTAGAGGAAGCAAACCGCGTTATGTCAAGAGGATAGGTAACAACTCGGTACCTTGTTACACCGGAGAAGGAGATCTTATGGTATTCCTATGTGCCATAGAGGAATAGTGGATAGACCCATTGGAAAGAAGAAATATGCTAGCATATACACTACATGGGACACCAAAAATGCTCATGGGTAGGATGGAATGAAATTAGGATCACTCTTACTACTAGCTTCTTCAGAACAATGCACCTACTCAAATATGCACTTATCCTAGTCATCAACTTGTTCACCACCAAGTTTAGAAGTGTGAGAGACTATAATCGGACAGGGGAAGCTTTACCACATTTTCTATGGGTGCACAAGTTTTATTCCACTTTATGAGGATGTGCGTTAGGATATGTATATCCGTAACTCCATAGAGAGACTAGAAATTGGCAGGATTTAATTGCAGAATGGCCCAAACATTTGACTTCTTCTCTACTAAACCATAGGTGAAATAAGCATTGAGATTAACAAAGCACTTGACTATGGAAGATAGTGTCAAGGCTAAAGAAATCCTTCATGAGTTATTGGATTAAGAAAACTCGGGAGCATGTCTTGTGAAAAACAAAGGCCAATGCCACACTACTTCAACATGCTTTCCTTGAGAAAGAAAAAGGAAAATTGGTTTACTTAGTGGATGACGAAGAAGTATAAAATATGGATGTAAACCATTCAACAGGTAGGCGTGAGGTGTTGCATGAAAATACGACCACGTGCACCTATCATGAACCTATGAAGACAAAGAGAGTGAATATTGGGTCCATGGTGAGCCTAAGGAAGCTATAATTGGAGACTATTGGTCAAACTCTGAAGTGGAAAAAATCATAGAGTTACTAAGGGATTATCAGGACTTATTCCCTAGGGGGTACCATCAACTTAAAGGCATGCATGAATCGTTAGGGGAGATGAAGATAAAGCTTAAAGAGGGTGTGCGCCCAGTTAGAAAGAGACCCTACAGATGAACCCCAACTTTCGCAGAAAGGTCAAAGAAGATATTGACAGAATGTTGAAGTTTGTAATTATTAAGCCCCTTCAAAGGGTGATCAATATCAAGAAGGACAATAAAATTAGGATTTGTGTGGACTACAGGAGCTGAATGTTATATGTGTGACTCGATCCCTTTCCTACTCCATTAACGAGGAAATACTAGAAGGCATTGAGGGCACGAGATCTATTCATTTACAAATGAGTTCTCTGGGTATCATTAGGTTAGGATTTCCCAGAGGATCAAGAAAAGACTATGTACTACCGAATGGGGTAGCTTTTCCTATATTGTAATTCCTTTTGTCTCGAAAATGGTCTGTTGTATTTTCATGCATAGTTGTTCAAGCATTCAAGGAATTTATTCACGACTTCTTACAGTTGACAAATGATTATTTAAAGATCATTGTGACAATCTACACTTAATGTTTGAAATATGTAGACAATTAAGTATTTCTTTGATCATCAAGAAGTGCATAGTTACCACACCATTTGGAATACTATTAGGACACATAATTTGTAAGGAATGTTTATTGGTTGATCCACCAAGGCTACATCATTATAGGGCAAGAGAGCCTACTAGCTAAAGTAAAGTGCATGGATTTTTGGGTCATACAGATATTATAGGAATTTTATCAAAGGATATGCCAAAATTGTCACACTATTGGAAGAGTTACTAAAAGGGAAAGGTACGTTCTACTAGGGAGAACCACAGTAGCGCACATTCGAGACATTAAAGGAAAACTTACTACCGCACCTATTCTACTTTTTCCTTCATGGGACCAACCATTTCATGTACATGTTGACGCCTCTAGCATGGCCATTAGCATAGTGTTGGCTCAACCTAGAGAAGGTATTGTAGATCATCCTATCTATTTTGCTAGTAGAAATCTAACTCTTGCAAAATAAAATTACACAACTACAAAGTGTAAAGCTTTGTAAATGATCTATGTGCTACATAAATTTACAAGTACCTACTAGCTACACCATTCATCTTTTATACAAATCACATGGCATTGAAGTATTTGGTAAACAAGCCTATTCTACAAGGGTGCATATGTTGATGGGTGCTCTTATTTCAAGAATTTGATTTCACATTTGTGGTGAAACTAGGGAAAAGTAATTTTGGACCAGACCATCTATCTAGAATACAGTCAGGAGAAGAAGCACAAGAAATTGAAGATACCATGCCCGATGCATAGTTATATATATTATAATGAGCACCATCAAAACTAAAGGACATTGTTGTCTTTCTACAAATAGTTCTGGCACCAGAAGGACTAAAATCCTTGGAGAAGAAACAACTTGCTATACACGCAACCCCCTATATGTTAATTAGCAGTGACCTATACAAATTAGGATAGGTTAAAGCATTACGTTGTTGTGTATTGAAACATGAGTGCATAATATTATGGTAGAAGCTCAACATGGTATTGCAAGTGGCCACTATGTAGGTGATGCAACTACACACAAGATTCTACTTGTTGGATTATTATGGGAGATTGTATGATAGAAAAGTGACATGCGAGCATGAGAATCTACAAGTAGCATTTTTGTGTACCCAACCTCTCGAGGTCATGTCGAGAGCCATGGAATTGAAGTATGTGGGGATATGGCCAAGCTAATTGGGAAATCTTATATCCTCAACACACAATAATGGGATCTACAAATCTAAGGAAAAGAAATCTCTCCTAACTGGATCAGGGATAATGGATCGTTTAGATATAATAGCTGCTCGGAGGTTCCAATCAATGTCAAGCTCTGCCGAGATCCTATCTATTGGCTATTAGATATGTGGAAAGTGACCTGTAGGTGCTTTGTGTACATTTCTAGATAAGGTCATGGAAAATGGTAGTGAGAGGTGTAGTGGATATTCTAGAACTTTATGGGTGATTCTCTGGTCTAGTCTAGAAAACCCTAGCATGATTGGATGTTATGTTTAATATGGAAAACTTGTGTAATAATGTCTAATGGAAGTGGTGATGATTTGAATATGAGTGTACTTAAACTGGTGTCAATGTCTAATTGATTAGCAGGTCCCATTGGGTTATGGGACCTATGGATCACAACCATAAGTTCATGGTTATAGTGGACCTCCAATGGTCATGTGAGGAATCAATCCCTTCTTTAATATCCAGTAGTCATAAGCTTTTTCAGCTTCTATGTTTAAAACTAACAACAGTATGATTTTCTTATAATACCTTACGGTGTTCTCAAAACTTGAATATGTAATCCAAGATCTATGTCGATGAGGATATCTCCTGCATTTGGCTTTGGAACTAAATGATCACAACCAAATATTTGTTCTCTTCTAGGGCTCTTGTATGGTCATGCGGATATCCTATCAATGCAATCTATAATTGGGTTGAATTGACTAGAATGTTTATGCATTTTTGTCTTCAATATTCAACTCTCTCAATTTTTCACTAATTGATTGTGGATTTATTTTCGTTTGAAAGACGTGAATCCTAAGACCTTGATCTATATCTATTAGTGTTACGAAGAGATTTGGCTGAGGTACTACCGGTTTGATTACGTAATCCCTGGGCTCTCTGGGTCCCGTAATTTTCATGTAAAAGATGATTCAATTTTAACTAAAATGAGTAAACTAACTATGAAAGATATATCTACACTATGCTTATATTATTTTTATTTTTGTATTTTTGATGATGTATATTTGAACGAAATTTAAAGAGCAACTATTCTAATATATTCAGATAATGGACAATTAATCTAATAACAGAATTAAAACAAGCAAGTTAGCTTGATGTAGCTATTTGCTTGTGCACTTGTGAGTTTATCCTAAATATTTAAATAACTAACTAGTTTAATCGAAAGACCTCCAATCTTACCTCAGAAGTGAGGAATAAATCATAGCTTCTCAGAAGCTATCATTCCCCACAACTTCCCTGGTAATACTGAAAGTGAACTTTAACTGAAATAATCAAATTTACTACTCTATTTGATATATTTTAACTACAACTTTGATAGCTCAAACCTGGAGTTTTACAAAATAGTGGTAAATCCAGTTGTGTCATGACTTGTCCCCTCAGTTTGATCTCCTCATTCCTTTGTGTTTTCATGAATCTAGAAAAGTGTGAATGTGATAGTGTCGGAAAAGAAGATACGTGATAAATGAAAACTTTGGATATAAAGTGAATACAATGCAAGTAAGAGAGGGATAGTGTAAGTGAATAGATCTTGGCTATGAAATTCCTAGCAGGGATTTATTACGGGATACAACGTAAATATACCAGAATTCTCGGATCTATTTCTTATGACAAAACAAAACCCTAACTCTAAGATTATCAAATGAACTCTAATCTAGAACTAAAACTTATGCTAAGTCGACTATGTAGGACAACAATGGAATAAATGAAAACATGAAGATCAAATGATCTCTAAAATAGAAAAGGAGAGGCTAGAATTCATGCAAAATCTAAACCTATTGAAACTCATGGAAGAACTTCAAAACACACTGAATAATCAAACATGGAGGGAGAGGGGCCATTTTCTTGAAAACAAGATGGGTATTTATAGCATTTGGATTTACCAGAGGGTAACTTGGAATTGAACTCTTTTACTATAAACAAAGAGAAAACACTATTTACCAGAGGCCAAAACATAAATGCAAGCAAGAGTGGTTAAGGAATGCGGGTGAAATTTTAATTTTTACATTTGATGAAATCATCGAATGTTCTCGAAAATGTGCACACAAGACCACCACCCCCGCGTGGTGGTAGTTATAGGACCACTACCCTATCCTATGGCGGTCATGTAACTTAAGTCCAAAATGCAAAGAAAATGAGGGCAGAGGATAAACAAAGCATGTGGAGGCTGATAAATTATTTGGGATGCAAATGTATACTTGGCAAGCTTTTCTGGATTCTAAACACCTTACAAAGAGATCTGAATCATCATTGGGGTTTTTGTAACCTCTTTCTAGTGGTACAATACCTTACAATTTTGGGTACGTACATATTGCCCCCTCGAGAAGCGTTTTAGCCATAAAGAGGTGTAAAATGGTGGGTTTGAGTATGGTGGTCCCAAAATGGGAGTTAGAAGCTATACTGACACACCCATGTGTCAAAATTTTCCCATCCAAAGTCCCGCTATCTGCAAAATGAAAATGGGACTCAAGTGCAGATAGATAAAATAAATCAAAAATAAATACTAAATTAACATGAAATGAGGACTTACCATTTGCGCAGGGATGAAAACTTACCTCCGTCACAAGACTTCAACTCTCACAAAGAACATTCAAAACAAGTTAAAATATTATATATATATATATATATAACGAGCTCAATTTCCTATTCATTTGCATGTGTCGATTTGGTGGTTTTTGAGCTCTGGGACCCACGATGACCATTTTTGATGAGAGTAGAGTCAAAATGTTCATTGTGAGATCGTGAGCATGCCTCCAGAGTGAGAGATCACTTGAGAAGTCTCAGTTAGTTCTTCTCAATTTATCGTTTTTAAACCTAAAATATAAAATGTAGAAATATTTGTCTTGGGGGATCATTTTTGAAAATGTTAGTTTTAAATGAGTCTCTAGGGGGCGCCATAGGGTAGGTCTTTATTTTGTCAAAAATGATGTATTCTTGCTTTTTTAAGTGTTTTTAGGGCTTTAGGGGCATTTTCCAATTCAGATAGGACCGCCACCCTATAATAGCAAAGTGTTTACAAGATCGCCGCTCCATAAGGTGGTGGTTATAGGACCACCACCTAAGAAGGTGGTGGTTATGGAACCATCGCTCTACACACAGGGTGGTGGTTTATAACAGAATGCAAAAAGGATGTTTTACTTAATTGTTTTTGCATTTTTAACATTTTTATATGTTCTTGATGATTTTTCCAGTTGGATTATGTTACTAAATTTTTGTTTTTATCTGTTTTTGGGTGGATGTAGAAGGAGGAGTACATCAGATGGAGTAGAGAGAGGGAGTGTGATTGGCTCCCAGTAGTATTGGATACATTGACCTGGCATGGAGAGAGACACTTTGCAGAGGGCTTGTATCTTGAGGATCTCTCGGAGTTCCTCATGTTACTCCTACTAGTCACATACTATGTGACTTATTTTCATACTAGGATGCAAACCGGAATACCTTCCGATTACCAGTGTTAGGTTGATTGGACTATCACACTAGAGGATGTCTATCGTATACGAGGGTTTTGATTCTTGGGAGGTGGTTGTCTCTTAAGAATCATCGCATCCGATCTCGAGATGGTTCAGTGGGCCACCTATATGGAGGATGTTGTTGTTTCCATGGGCTCGAAGAAGGGGGTGAAGGTCTGTTCTATTGTTACTTCTCCTATCCATGTGATCCACAAGGCTATTATGGGTATCCTGGCCTCGTGGTTGATTAGGGACAAGGGAGGGGATACTCTCTTATACTATTGGGCTCCTATTATTACACAGATTGAGGCCCATGGCCGTATTTACACTTGGGGAGAAGACATTCTTGGGACCACCTACCATGATTTATACAGGGTGGTTAGATTACAGGGGCAGTCATTGAGTCACCCTACTCTAGTTATGAGTTGGGTGTATGAGTGCATCATTCCTTATGGGAGAGGTGTACATGTAGAGGATCTGGGGGCTGTCAGGGCAGCGAGGTGGACAGGGATGACCATACTTAGGACACCACACTAGCCAATGGCTTCTTTGACTATTACAGACATGGAAGCCACTCCTTATCAGGACATGACAGGGTTATGGGGAGAGGAGACACATACACTGATCACCTACCATAGTACAAGTCGGTTGGTAGGACAAGACAGGGAAGTTGGAGACCCACCCCTTTGATAGAGTACCTCAGTAGTTTGGCCTCCCCTATGTTGATATGCTTCCTCTAGTGGGGTCGATACATGTCTCTATTAATGATTCCAGGGGAGGTCCTAGAGGCCGAGGTTGGACCACGAGCTTACTCCTGGAGTTCCCATTGCAACTAGGTGGGTGGTTCGTGCCTGGGGGGTAGTCGGTGCTCCTCAAGCACCTTTACTTTAGATCGGGTCCACTCTTGCTCATAGTGAGATGAGCCCATTGATGTGGACTCAGACTCTAAGGAGTTCACTGGAGAGGAGACAGAGGAGGAGATGGAGGATGAGACGATGGGAGGAGAGGCCGATGGGATGGCCGAGGTGGATGAGAGTGATTCTGAGTGGCATGACACTGAGGATATCTTGAGGGCCGAGAGGGAAAAGGAGAGTGCAGAGAACGTGACCTTGATCTCAAAGGAGTTGCCTCCATAGGACTTAGGGGGAGATGATGAGTCCATGGTAGGATGTCACTTTGTTCTAGATTTGGGGAAGGTTCCACAATCAGCAAGCAACATCAAGCAGTGGTAGGCACAAATCCTAGAGATCCCACCTGGATGCCTGGAGATCCAAGTGAGTCTCTACTCTTTTCTTGATTTTTTTTAGCTAGAAATGTTTAGTTGATATTTCCATTTTGTTATTTCGTTTGTTTTTGAATTTATTTTTGATATTTACTAACTTGTTATTTCTCTTTTTTTATTTGCAACAACTACCGAGGGATGGCAAGACTTGATTTACCGAGTGTGTGCGGACATCCTATGCTCCCATCGAAGATTACTTGGGCTGATATTACTACGGACATTGGAGATACTTAAGTAGCTGGTAGACATACCGATGTATTTGCCCCTATCTGAAGGTGGAAAAGTTAGTGATCTCTCTTTGTAATGAGCTGGCTGATATAGGACTCCGAGCGCTTGATGAGGAGGATCCATTTCTCAAAGTGAAGCCACAACTCTCTGGACGTGATCGTGACCCCTCGGTTCATTCAAAGCATTATCGTATTAGAGTCCTAGATGCGGTCACATGCACCTTCTCCGAGGGATCCCACGAGGATTAAGAGATCATGGTGTATTTTGTAGTGATTTTTATCATATTTTTATGTGAGTGTTTTTGTAATTTTCGGGCTCATTGAGCGTTTTGACCATGCCTAGTGCATGATGGCATTGTATGTAGAACACTATATATATATATATATATATATATATATATATATTTGATCTAGATCTTCTTGTATCTAGAATTTTGTGATTCGTTTCCCATGTGTACACTAGATGCTTTTAGAATCTTTGTTTTTATATGCTTTTCAGAATGTATGCAATGGATGACAAGTGATAACAAATACTGAACATAATGTTTTTCTTTTATTTGCTTTTGTAATGTTGACATGTGATGATGTAAACATATTGTAGTACTGAACTTTTGGCTTCTTTGGGAAATGTTCGTTGCTTCTTCTTATTTTGGCAAAATGTGATGAATATATAGTGATAATGAGATGAACTTTCCCCACTCCTAACTCCACGCAACTAGTAAGATGTGAGGGCTCACCACCAAGAGTTTTGGAAGGACGTAAATTGTATGAGTTTGACTGAATGGAATGATGAGAGAAAGACAAAGTATTGACAGAAACCAAACTTAGACCTACACACTTACCCTACCCAAAACCACCACATAGCTCAGAAGGCAACTTACTTTCCAGTTTATCTAGACTTAGATCTATAAATGGCAACTTGGTTGACAAAATATGGTTTTGAGGATTTGATCTCTTTGGAATTTGGATACTTAATCTCACTTAATATAATTTTCTTTGTATTTTTAAAATACCAAGATTTGTTAATTTGTGTGAATGGACCCCCTACACCTTGCCCCATGCCACTAGTAAGAAGCATGGGTTTGTCACCAAAGGTAGGATGTAGGTGAGTAAGGGCACTTCTTTCCTTTCCCAACCCCACACCACCTATAAGAGATGTGGGCTTATCACCGAAGGTTGGTGGGAAAATAAGTGTGTAAAATAAAATATTTCATTTGCTTGGTATTTTTTATTCTATTTGATTTTGACACTTCTGATCTGTGATTTTGGAATATCCTTGTTTCAAAGACATGTAAGAGGGATATATGTGACACCAAGAAGATTCTAGAATAGATCGTAGGTAAGAACAACTTAACCTAGTAGAAGGAATGAGAACGACCAAGTATGCAGGCCTTGGTATGGTTTTTGTCAATATTTGTCCATTAATTTGATGAAAAGATTTGAAACTATTTTGATGATACTATGAAAATTGAAGAGATATGATTTGAATGCTTTTGCCAATGTTTTTAGAAGCTTGTAATGAATTGCTTAAGAATAAGTTCCTTGACCACAAAATTTACGAAATGAGTGAACAAAATGAAACAACTAAGTGACTAATGCAATGTAGGTAGATATAATATATAGATGGTGATTTGATGATTTATGCATAAAATTATTTAAGATGCAAGGAATTGACAGTTTCATTGAATTCCTCTCCTTCTAGTGTACACAAAAGATATGCACCATTTCTGTAGTCTTTCATGACTTCTATGGGCCCAACCAATTGGGCCAGAATTTCCTTCCTTTTCCGGTTTTATCAATTTGGTTGTCTAGTCTCAAAGCACTAGATCTCCTTCATATATTTCTCATTCGTAAACCTTTTTGTTATATTTCTAGCACATCCGGTTAGCATAGGTTCTATGCCATTGCTCGAATTTAGCCTGGCCTCATCAAGGCTTTCTAGTTGAGAGAGGTGTGCCTCCCTATAATGTTCTTCTCCCAAAATCCCCTCGTAATGAATGCGCGGAGACTAGGTATTTCAACCTCAAGTGGGAGAACTACTTCTACCCCGAATACTAATGAGAAATGGGTTGCCCTGTTGGAGTTCTTATTGAGGTTCGATGGGCCCACAAGGCTAGGTATAATTTAAATGCCAATCCCATTTTTTTCTCCTTAATCTGCTTTTGAGGAGAATGGACTTTAATGTTTTATTCATGGCTTCACTTGTCCATTGGCTTGGGGGTAATAAAGAGAGGCCATGTGATGGTTTATCTTGAATTTTCTACATAACTCATAGACCTCATCATTCTTAAAGGATGTGCCATTATTTGAGATAATGACTTGTGGGACACCGTACCTACAAATGATTTAGTTCAGAATGAGCTTGGTGATTACGAACTTGGCACGGTCTTTGAGAGGCATGGCCTCTACCCATTTAGTAAAATATTTTATGGTTGTGATTATAAAGTTATGGCCATTTGTTGATGAGGGAGAGAATTTCCCTATCAAATCTAGGCCCCACATGGAAAAGGGCCATGGGGTTGCGATTGGTTATAGAGCTTGTACTGGCATGTGAATCTTGTGGGATAATTCTTGGCATTTATGGCACTTGCGCACAAATTCTATTGTGTCATGTTCTAGAGTGGGCCAAAAATATCCCATCCGATGTATTTTACAAGTAGTGGCGTGACCACCAAAGTGGCCTCCACATATCCCACTATGGGATTCATAAAGAATCTTTTTGGATTCTTCTGTGTCAACACATCTTAAAAGCATGCTATCAAGGCTTTACGATAGAAAACCTATTCTAAAATAACATATTTAGCAATGATAATGTGTAACCTTCTCGGGTATGTATGGTCCATGATAAAATTGATAATGTCGAAGTACCAAGGACATGTAGAGATGGGGGCATAGTTTTGATAAAGTATATGCACTCATCGAGAAAGTATAGGTCTACCGAGATCGCCTCCATCTAATGGATTATCCGCTAACCAGCTTTGCAATGATTTTTCCCTTAATGATTTTTGGTTTACAAATGTTAATTCAAACTTGCCCATTAAATTTATTAAACATCCAAATTTTTAGATAAAGACCCTTACGCAGAGGAATGTCTATAAATGATCTGTCTTTACTATGACCCTTGTTTGATTTAGCATGTAGTGTCTTAAACATTTTGTTGCAAAGACTATGGCAAGGCATTTCTTTTATGCATGTGTGTAACGTGTTTCATAATCAAGCAATGTCTAGCTAATGAAGTAAACTACACGTTCTTGTTTATCATCATCTTCCTGAGCCAACATGCAAGCTAACAAAACATCAGTAGCCCGCGAATACAAGATCAAAGGATGATCTGGTCTAGGAGGCATTAACGTGGGAGGAGACAATAAGAAGCGTTTAACTGCTTCGAAGGCTTCATTGCATTCTTTCATCCAATCAATGCTATAGTCTTTCTTTAATAAATTATTGATTGGATGAACAACAAAACTTAAGTCCGGGATGAACCTTCGAATTGCACTGAGTTTCCCAAGAAATGATCTATACTGCACTCATCCTCTAATGGTGGAATCATCTCAAGAATAGCTTGATTTTGGTCTGATCGACATCAAATCCCTCGTGATGATATAATGTAACCTAGAAGTTTGCCTCCCATTACACCAAATATGCATTTATCCGGATTCAATGTGACGCCATATTCAATTAATCGTGAGAGAATGATACAGAGTAACTTTGGGTGATCACAACACTTTTTGGCCTTGGCCAACAAGTCATCCATGTAAGATTCCACAATTTTATGAATAAGATCTTGGAATATGTATGTCATTTCCTTGGTATGTAGCACCAACGTTCTTAAGACCGAATGACATGATAGCGTAATAATAAGTTCCCCAAGGAGTTATAAACGTGGTCTTGGCTTGATCTTGTTTAGATATTTTGATTTGATTATATCCCAAGAACCCATCCATGAGAGATAAAAGCTCAAATCTAGTTGTTGCGTCAACAATGACATCGATGGATGGTAATGGGAAGTCATCTTTGGGGCAAGCTTTATTAATGTCCCGAAAGTCTATGCAAATGCGTATCTTCCCATTCTTTTTGAGAATAGGGATGATATTAGATACCCATTGTGAATAGTCGACTGGTTTGATGAATCCTACTTGGAGAAGTTTCATTACTTCTTCTTTCACCATGAGAGCCACTTTTGGTTTCATTGGTCTTGATTTTTTTTAATTAGCTTTGCATCTAGTTTGGTGAAAAGATTATGCACTACGATATGTGGTGCAATTCCCATCATTTCTTTATAATTAAATGTGAAATCATTTTGATGTTCCTTGAGGATCTGAGTATGTATTTCTATCTCCTCCGGAGTTAATGAGGATCCTAACTTCAAAATCTTTGGTTCTTCCTCCATTCCAATATTTATGTCAATCGTTCCTTCGATTAAGGAAGTGTTTCCTTCTTCAAATTCAGGTGGGGTCGGAGGTAGTTCCAAACCTTCTCCATTCTCTACCTCGTAGATATCGAGATTCTTTTCAGAGGAGATTCTATCATGGGATTCCCAAAATAGGAAGAGGAAGATGGGATTAGGGAGAAATCTACTATGGGATGAGCGAGATGTAATTCGCATAGGTGTTTAGATATTCAAGAGTTGTTCTATCACTGTCAAAATGATCTAGGATGGTAGACTCATTCTCAGTTTCTATATGTGTCAAGACTGGTATTGTTGGCATTTTTGCACCAATGGTTCAGTACGAAGTGATACCATGAAACTTGTATTTTCCATCTCACTACTTGGTGTGAAACGAGAAGCTAAGGTTGTTATTGAATCAGCGAGAAGGTTTTGTTCACGTGGGATTGCTTCAATTGATATGAAGTCGAATCCCTTGGTTAGATCTAATACCATTGTTTTATAGAGTTGTAAGTGTTCAGCTCTAGTTTCGTATACCTCAGACACTTGGTTTGCAACTAATTGTGAGTCTCCTAACACTCTAATATTATCAATGCCCATTCTTTTAGCTATGATAAGACCAAGGAGAAGGGCTTTGTATTCAGCCCCATTGTTCATACATTCGAAGTTTAATTTAAAGGAAAAAGGTAGGATCTTTCCCTCGATAGAAGTAAAGATCACACCCGCCTTTTCCGAAATGACATCTAGCTCCATCAAAGTGGAGAGTCCAACATTTTTTAGAAAAATAGATGTTGAGACATTCTTTGTATCCACTTCTTCTGCCTCGGTTACTTCCACCATACAAACTTCATCTGCTGGAAGGGAGCCAATTCCTAGGGTGTATCCCATACCCATGGAATCAAATGATAGGAGAATAGGTAGATATTTCTCTAGTAACTCAAAATTCTTGTGGTAGTTCCTAATGACACTATCTCTATGACATTAGTCTCATTTTTGAGTGTCAGAATGCCCTCGACTAGATTTGTGATTTCTAATTATGTTGTAGGTATCAACTTTACTTCTGTTTTGAAATGAATGGTTTTTAAGTTGATTTTTTGGGAGTTCAAACTCAGAGTGAACACTTGGTCTTTTCTTCAAATCTACTAAGTGTATATCAAATGGTTTTGGGTCACCTTGTGCCACAAATATTTTTCCTAGGTGTAAAAATCTTATTTCTTGGAATAACGTGGAAGGGATTGCCTTCATGTGATGTATCCATGGTCGAATCGAGAATCATATTATAGTTGGTTTCCCGATCTATAATATAAAATTTGGTGAGGATTGTCTTGGGTCCCAAGGTGACTGGTAACACTATAGTCCCAATTGAAGTGGCCTTGAGGCTATCATAACCCCTTAGCGTATTTCACGTTGTGGAACAATTTGTTTCTCCATATCCTAGCTTTTGAAGAAAAGTGAAGGGGACTATGTTAACTACTACCCCATCATCAATCATTACATTTAATGTAGTTATTATAAACCCATACTTGTACATATAAAGTTTGGGTCACCTCTACATGTAATTTCAGCATCTATTGGCATTTTTCTTATATCAAATATAAAATCAGTATCCCTATCTACCTGCCCTAGAGGGTAGACATCAAAGTCTACATGGTTTACTTTCATTTTAGGAGGGGGAGTGATGTTAATTAGATGACCAATACCTAGTGCTTCTAATAGAACAACCCTGTGAGCGGGAGAGTTTTTCAACAAATCCAAGAAGGAAATGTGAGAGAAGGTCTTTGTTAGGTCATTGATTAGATCATAAACACCTATGGCTTTTACCAGTGTTTGTTGAATGTTGTATGGTTCTAATGGGTAGTTTGGGACCGGTTGAGAAGAATAATCTTGTGTTCTTGTTATGGTTTCTACGGGTAGCTTGATGTCTAACTCTACGAGACCAACTATCTTGGTTTCTGGTTGAGTTCCTAATTGGGGTGTAATGGGTGGATTTAATGAAGTTGAGGCTTCATGATCATTGTTTCCTATTATATCACCCTTGTTCATCCCATTTAGATCTAACATGTTATTGTTAGAGTGGTTTAGGAGAGGATCATTAAAAATCTTGAGGGTGCATTTGGTGGGGAACCGCCCGTATAAGTGTGTGGAAACTACCCTTGTGGTGATTTTGAATAAATGTTTAAGTAGGGAGGAGCATTGCTCTGGTATGGGTTGTTTGGTGCTAAGCCGGGAGGTATCATACTTCAACTATAGAAACATTTGAAAATGTGGTTCTAGTTGGTGTTAGTTGTGGATGGTTATACAAATGTTGAGGAGGCATTCCCACATGCATGTTCCCATTCCTATGAGGAGGTCAACTTGGCTAGGATGATGCGGAGGGTTGGGAATTCCTGCTTGCCTGAAATGTGAATTTTGATTTTCTTGAGCAAGTTCTAATCCTCTAACCTTCTCAACCAAAGTCGAGATGACCTCAATTGGTGATGACACCATGTTTTGCCTTAATGGTGGTTGTTGCACACCTTGAGGTTGTAAAGGGGTATGGTACCCTGCTATGAATTGATCATTACCCTGCCAAGCTTCACCGAGAGTATTTCCCATAGGTGGAGGAATGGGGGTTTTCTTAGAGCAGGTTTTCTTGCAAACTTCCTATAGGTGGGTACATGTTTTGGAAGTGTTGTTCGCTTCTAGCGTAGCACGCTAAATACTCCTCATCCAAAAATGGGAGTGGATCTGATCGCTACTAATTTTTCGTCTAAACAAAACCCAAGGAGATAAAATGTATTCTCTAAGAAATGTCATATTGTTATAACATGAGGGCTTAGGTTGTTGTGTTTGTGTGAGTTGATCCAACTCCTCAATTCGAATGAAGAACTAGAGCTAGTTCTTTGAGGAGTCTATGATGACAAGTAGTTACTTGAATAGTTGTCAACCCATGTAGAAAGTAAGGGTGATGGTTGTCTATTTGTTTGACCATAATATGCTTTGAGACCTAAGAGAGGTTTTCCATATGCATCGTATCCCGACATATTTGGGGGGTATATAAATACCCATAGAATAATGGGAAAAAGTGAAAATGGATGAAAGAAATGAAAATAAAAGGGGAATAGTTGTTTGTTTCATGTCGGGTTCACCAATTTTGTATGATAGAAAAGTGACATGCGAGAATGAGAATTTACAAGTAGCCTTTCTTCATACCCAACCTCTCGAGGTCATGCCGAGATAGCCGGTGGAAATGAAGTATGTGGGGATATGGCCAAGATAATTATGAAATCTTATATCCTCAACACGTAATAATGGGATCTGTAAATATAAGGCAAAGAAATCTCTCCTAACTTGGATTGGGGTAATGGATTGTTCAGATATAATAGCTGCTCGGAGGCTCCAATCAATGTCGAGCTCTACCGAGATCCTATCTATTGGCTTATTGGATACGTGGAAAGTGACATGTAGGTACTTCGTGTACATTTCCATACAAGGTCATAGAAAATGGCAAAGAGAGGTGTAGTGGATCTTCCAGAACTTTATGGGTGATTCTCTAGTCTAGTCCAGAAAACCCTAGCCTGATTGGCTATTATGTTTAATACAGAAAATTATGTAATAATGTCTAATGGAAGTGGTGATGATTAGAATATGAGTGTACATAAATCAACATCAATGTCTAATTGATTATTAGGCCCGTTGGGTTGTCAGGACCTATGGATCACAACCGTAAGTTCATGGTTGTAGTGGACCTCTTATAATCATGTGAGGAATCAATCCCTTCTTCCAACTATCCATTAGTCATAATATTTTTCATCTTCTATGTTTAAAACTAACAAATTGTATGATTTTCTCATAATAACTTATGGGTGTTCGAAACTTGAATACGTAAGCCAATATCTATGTCGATGAGGAGATATCTTACATTTGGTTGTGGAACTAAAGGATCACAACCAAATATTTGTTCTCTTTTGGGCTCTTGTATGGTCATGCGATATCCTATCAATGCAATCTATAATTAGGTTGAATTGACCAAAATGTGTATGCTTTGTCATCTTTAATATTCAACTCTCTCAGTTGTTCACTAATTTCTTGTGGATTTATTCTCATTTGAAAGATGTGAATCCTAAGACCTTGATCTATATATGTTAGTGTTATGAAGAGATTTGGCCGAGGTACTACCGGTTCGAATATGTAATCCCCGGGCTCTTGGGTCCCATAATTGTCATACAAAAGATGATTCAATTTTAACTAAAATGAGTAAACTAACTATGAAATATTTATCTAAACTATGCTTATATTATTTTTATTTTTGTATTTTTGATGATGTATATTTGAACGAAATTTAAAGAGCAGCTATTCTAATATATTCAGATAATGGACAATTAATCTAATAACAAAATTAAAATAAGCAAGTTAGCCTTGATGTAGCTATTTTCCTGTGCACTTGTGAGTTATCCTAAATATTTAAATAACTAACTAGTTTAATTGAAAGACCTCCAATCTTACCTCAGAAGTGAGGAATAAATCACACCTTTAGAATCTATCAATTCACAAATTCTCGTAATCTATCATTCCCCAATACTTCCCTGTAATACTTAAAGCAAACTTTCTAACTAAAATAATCAAATTTAATACTCTATTTGATATATTTTAACTATAAATTTGATAGCTAAAACCTAGAGTTTTACATAATAGTGGTAAATCCATTTGTGTTGTGAATTTTCCCCTCAGTGTGATCTCCTCATTCCTTCATGTTCTTGTGAATCTAGAAAAGTGTGAATGTGATAGCATCAATAGAAGAAGATACTCAAACAATGGTAGCTTTGGATATAAACCAAATATAATGCAAGTAAGAGAGGGATAGTGAAAGTGAATAGAGCTTGAATATGTAATTCCTAGCAAGATTTATTACGAGGATACAACGTAAATATACCAAGAATTATGGGATCTATTTCTTGTGACAAAACAAAACCTACAACTCTAAGATTATCAAATGAACTCTAATCTAGAACTGAAACTTATGCTAAGTCGACTATGTAGGAAAGCAATGGAATAAAATGAAAAATGAAGATCAAATGATCTCTAAAACAAAAAGGAGAGGCTGAGAATTCATGCAAAATCTAAACCTATTGAAACTCATGGAAGAACTTCAAAACACACTGAATAATCAAACATGGAGGGAGAGGGGCCATTTGCTTAAAAACAAGCTAGGAATTTATAACATTTGGATTTACTAGAGGGTAACTTGGAATTGAACTCTTTACTATAAACAAAGAGAAAACACTATTTACTAGATGGCTAAAACATAAATGTAAGTAAGAGTGGTTGAGGAATGTGGGTGAAATTTGAATTTTTACATTTGATGAAATCGTTGGAACGTTCTCAAAAATAGTGCAAGTCTTAAAATAAATAACTCCAATGGAAAGAGCATGAAAAAATAATAACTTTCACAACTAACTATGAAAGATATATCTACACTATGCTTATATTCTTTTATTTATGTATTTTTGATGATGTATATTTGAATGAAATTTAAAGAGCAACTATTCTTATATATTCATATAATGGACAATTAATCTAATAACCGAAATTAAAACAAGAAAGTTAACCCGATGTAGCTATTTTCCTGCACTTGTGAGTTATCCTAAATATTTAAATAACTAACTAGTTTAATTGAAAGACCTCCAATCTTACCTCAGAAGTGAGGAATAAATCATAGCTTCTCAGAAACTATCATTCCCCACAGCTTCCATGGTAATACTGAAAGCGAACTTTAACTGAAATAATCAAATTTACTACTCTATTTGATATATTTTAACTAAAATTTGATAGCTCAAACCTAGAGTTTTACATAATAGTGGTAAATCCATTTGTGTCATGTGACTTTCCTCTCAAGCAGATCTCCTCATTCCTTCGTGTTCTTGTGAATCCAAGAAAAGTGTGAATGTGATAGCATCAACAAGAAGATATACTCAAACAATGGTAGCTTTGGATATAAACCAAATATAATGCAAGTAAGAGAGGGATAGTGCAAGTGAACATAGAGCTTGACTATGCAATTCCTAGTAGGATTTATTATGGGGATGCAATGCAAATATACCAAGAATTATGAAATCTATTTCTTGTGACAAAACAAAACCTGCAACTCTAAGATTATCAAATGAACTCTAATCTAGAACTGAAACTTATGCTAAGCTGACTATGTAGGACAACAATGGAATAAAATGAAAACATGAAGATCAAATGATCTCTAAAATAGAAAGGAGAGGCTGAGAATTCATGCAAAATCTAAACCTATTGAAACTCATGGAAGAACTTCAAAACACACTGAATAATCCAACATGGAGGGAGAGGGGCCATTTGCTTGAAAACAAGCTGGGTATTTATAGCATTTGGATTTACCAGAGGGTAACTTGGAATTGAACTCTTTTACTATAAACAAAGAGAAAACACTATTTACTAGGCAGCTAAAACATAAATGCAAGGAAGAGTGGTTGAGGAATGTGGGTGAAATTTGAAATTTTATGTTTGACGAAATCATGTCGAAACATTCTAAAAAACACGCACATGACTACCACACGATCTCTTTATAAGTATAGTTCAAGTCTCAAAATAAATAACTCCAATAGAAAGAGCACACAAAAAAATAACTTTCACAAAAAACGGCACTCAAAACCAAGTTACCGATCAAAAGATACAAGCTTTTTAATATTTTGTCTATTATTTATTTTAGTTGCCACTAAAACAAAGTAAATTGTTGTTGCCTTCACCACATAGATAAAATTGAAGGGCTAAGGATTTTAAACACTCATAGTAGTAAATTGCCCAAGTGCAGATCCCTCAGAAATCCAATGCATACCATAAAAATAATCCCACGTTTTTTCTTTACAGGATTTTATCCCGAGGTAGATCGATGTGCCTCCTCCCGCAACAATACAAAAAACCCAGAAAAATGACTGCCTCCAAAATGGTCAAGCTTATAGTCGATCTTAGGGTTTTCCCACCTTTTGGATCCAATGGAAGCCTCTATTTTGCATAAAAACACATGCAGCAACAAAATATGACCAAATCCCAAATATATGAATATACAATGAATTTATTTGCAAAATAAAACTTACACGATGATGTCAACAAAGAATCTCCTACTCGATACCATGAAAGTAACGATAACTAGATTATACCAAGCCAAGAACACAGATGCTAATCAAACACCATGATCAATAAGATGAAATTAATTCACTAGAATAACTTTAGATAAACCCACACTGAGAATAACTTTTGCAAAAAACCTTTAGCAAAAAATATAATATCATATATTATTATGGAACTCAATGTAATACATTGAGAATGGGCCTTGCTTAAATAGGCAAGGAATAAAAATCTAAGAACTAATCAAGGTCGTAGATCAAGCCATAAATCAAGGAAATAACTAGTCATCAAAGAACTAGTCAAAACCATAGATTTAGGAGAGAACTAGACATCAAGGATCTAGTCAATACCATATAGTCAAACCTACCATAGATCAAGGAAATAACTTTACCTAACAACTAGATAATATCTCCTAATATCTAAATAAGATAAAAGAAATATCCACACACATAATTGGGTGAGGATAAATACAATAAAGGTAAATAAAGTACCTAGGTGAACATGAGCTAAGGTAAATACCTACTCTAACACAGGTGTAAAAAATACATTTTGGTGTTGTATTATTATCTTTAGTATTTATGGAGATTGGGGTACCTGATGGGCCAAAGGAGAATATTTGGGAATACCCCATGGAACACAAGTCACCTACGAAAATATTTGGAAATTACTTGTGTGATGGATCAATGAGTGGACCATTCAAGCAGAGGGTGGAGATGTGGTATGATAGACTTTACATGGCGTTCGAAGAAGAGTGGCACATACCCAAGGATTTTCCTTTGGTGGTGGGTAAGGCAGTTTAGTTTGCATTCTATCAACATTTTTACATCACATGATTTGTGATGAAGGATGGAGCTTGGAGCCCATGGTGCAAAATTTTGTATGCCTTCACAGCAAGGTATTTCCAGCATCATTTCACTAGTTTTTAGATGCATGTCGCCTAACCTTCAATGTAGACAAGGTAGATTGTGACTACCACACTCTAGAGAAAGAAATATGTATATCCAAGGTAGAATGCCTACATTGAAAGGCTTATTTAAAATATTATAAGCATTAATCATGCAATCTTGGTAGTTGGGGACACCGGAGTAACACTTGTGTACCTGTAACTCAAACCCAAGCTAGAGAACACTAAGTATGTGAAGAATGAGTTCACACTCCCAAGGCTGCCAAAGGGTAAGCATACAATGGAAAATTTTCCAACCCCTAAACCAATAGAAACAATTCAAGTAGATGATGAAGAAAAAAATCATGAAGATATTGGTGATTTGGAACACAGAGGTAGATGAGAGCCTCCAAATAAGGAAGAATCTAAGTGTGCAACTACACCACCTCAGCCACAAGATGGAGATGATGAGGACTTGGATGCAGTTCAAGGAGAGTACCATTTCAAGAGAGTATTCAAACTCGTGAGAATAAGGATCCAAGGTTCTACTCCATAAATAGTGTGTAAATCACCTCAAATATCTCCATAGAAGGAGACAACTAAGAAAAGAAGAAGGAAATTGAAACTGAATGAGGAAGTGGAAGAGTCTAAGGAAAGCGTGCCCAATTCTCCTACACCTCTAGAGAATTTGGAAGAACAAAAGACAAAGAAATAAAGGATGGAGAAGAGGGAGAAAAGGAGCAAATGAGACAACAACCGAGACTTCTTAGGACATAACCACACAAGTTCCAAATCTTGAAGCCTAGGTTCCTAAGTAGCCTAGATCAAGAAGAAAAAGTGGGGAGTATATTCCACTAGCCATGGGCTACACCAAGGACACAGGTAAAATTGTCCATGCCCGTTTCCAAAGCACAATGACACAAAATGAGTTGTATGGCTGGGAGTTAATGGATGAAGATATGGCAACAATGTGCACAAGGAAGAAATTCTCATGGTTGATGGACACACACATGGATGATTCAATTGAAAGGAGTTGGCTTTCTTGTAAGCATTGATTGCATATGGACCACTCCAAATTGCATCAAACTTGGAGTGTCTCCTTGGTTTAGCTCTATCAGCATCCCACTTCAGCACCAAATCACCAACTTTGAAACTCTGAAATCTGGCCTTCTTGTCAAACCATTGTTGGGTTGATTTTTGATGCTGCTCTAATATTTCCATGGTAGAATTCCTTAATTCTTCCAACTCAACCAATTCTTCCATCCTGATCTCTCTTTGATTAGCCCCTTCAAATTCTAGTTGTTGGGCTAATTCAAGAGAAGGTAACTCAAGTGATAAAGGTAGCCTTGCCTCTTTTCCATAAACCAACCTATAAGGAGAAGTTCCAATTGCCTTATTCATGGTAATCTTGTCAGTCATAGAGCACTTCTCACCTTGGTATGCCACTGCCTCTGGTTGATGTCCATTTTCCTTTTCATGATCCTTATTAGGTTCTTGTTGGTAGATTCTGCCAAACCATTACCTTGAGGGTAATAGTTGGAGGAAGTCTTCAAGTAAATTCCAAGTTAAAAATTCCAATTAGAAATATTCGAGCCAAGGAATGCCTTGGCATTGTCAAAATGGTTTGGGGAATACTAAACCTTATGAAAATTTCCTCAAGGAAGTCAAGGATCACCACTTTCGTTTCTTCCTTCAATAAGACACCCTCTGGCCAACCTCGGTAATATAATTTATAGTTATCAAAACCCACTTGTGACTGACACTAGATGAAGGAGGTCTTATACCAATAAAATCTAGGTTCCATTGTGAAAAAGGTCTATATACTTGAATATGTTGAAGTGGGATAGTTGTCAACTTCTTCTTTCTTATGAAAAGGCACATTCTTTGCATGTTCTAACCAATCTATGGGAATCAAAAAATAATGTGGGCGAAGTAACCTACCCTTAGAATTTTTTATGGTTATAACTTTGGATGAGAAATGACCACCAAATAAGCCACCATGAAATTCTCCTTAAAACTTTATATTTTTTCCCTTCAACACACCTCATCGAGCTCCATCAATATTCTTCTTGAACAAAATTCCATCCACCAAGGCATATGGAATGGATTGCAACCTTATTTTCCTTCTTTTTGTTTTTTCTCAAACCATGAGGGTATGTACTTGTAGATAGGAGGGTGACCATATTACCCATCTAGTTGTGATTACTAGTTTCCTCTCCTCCATCTTGCTGAATTTCAACATCATTTGGAAGTTCTTCAACCATGAAGGAAGCCTCTTGTTCATCCCAAGCATCAACAACAAGTTTCTCACATAATCCTCTTCCTCTTACCAATTTGGTGGCCTTTATAGTCACATCAAACTCCATTATCTTGGTGACCCATCCAACTCTCTTTTCATTAATATCTACCCCCATGATAAAATCTCTCACACTAGAATGTGAGACCATAACCTTAATGTGATTGGTGGAAAACATGCTCTTGAACTTCTTAAGGGCCCTCATAATAGAAAAAACCTTCTTTTCAATATGATTGTACTTCAGCTCATAATATTTCAATGTTTGGCTGAAAAGGCCATAGGCTGCTCCATACCTTGATCATTTTGTTGTGTTAAAACAACAACAACACTAACATCAACTCCATAAGCATATAAAATAAAATCCTTACCATAGTTAGGATTAATTAGTGTAGGATCCCGAAAATCTCTCACTTGATTTTATCAAAGATTTCATTCCCTTCAATTGTCCATCTGAAGGTTGCATTCTTCTTGAGCATCAAAGTGATTGGCTTGACCAATCCTGCAAAATTAGGAATAAACCTTCTCACAAAATTGATCTTGCCTAGAAAGGACTGCAAGGATTTTTTGAGTTGGCAAAGAGAGGGAGAGGATAGCTGAAATTCTATCTGGATCAATAACAATTCCATCCTTTGAAATAATGTGTCCCAATAGCTTGCCCCTAGAATTGCAAAATTACATTTTGGGGGTTAAGAGACACCCCAAATTCCCTACACCTCTCAAATACCTTCTCCAAGTGGTTGATGTGATCCTTTCTCTATTTTGAAAAGATGGTGATGTCATCCAAATACACAAGGATGAACTCATTGATGTAACCTTTGAAAGTAATATACATTTCTCTTTGAAATGTGGCACCTACATTTGACAACCCAAAAGGCATCTTTTGATAGGAAAATGTACCCCACTTTGTTATAAATGTAGTTTTAAATTGATCTTCTTCCCTTACCTTGATTTGATTAAAACCTGAATATCCATCCAACATGGAAAACCTTTCATCCCCTATAACTATTGGTGTGAGTTATCCTATGTGTCCTCCACTCACATTTGGAGGGTCATCTCACATGGGTTAGGTTTAGGGTTAGGTTTAGGGTTTTCTTATGAGTCATGCACTAGGGTTACTCAACACCCTATATGTATCCCTTCATTTGACATTTATGAGTATGCCAAGACACTCTGTTGTCTTTCTCTACATGTGCAAGATTTGTTTTGTTATGCAAGTTATTTAGTTGTTGATCGATTCTTCCTTGTGATTATGTTGGAGCCATTATGATTCAACTAGAGTGAAAATTCATCATGGTGCATAGTTTCCGATACGATTCTTCAAATCTTTCATGGTATCAAAGCTTGAGATTGGGTAAACATGCACTCATTTTTTTGATTTGTGATTACTCTTATTTTTTATTCTTTATAACTCCTCGTGCAAGTTTTCGATCATTATATTCTAGTTTTTCCTTGCTAACGTATTTAACTTCTTGCTCTTGGAAAGTTTTTGGTTTTGTTGTGTTCTTCGTGCATGTGCATATCTCCTTGAGCTATCAGGGGTTTTACAGCTACATTTAGCTAGTTGCAACTAAATCTAGCAGATCAACCAAAATAGAGTATTTTCTAGTTTTTAAAATCTTTTTCATTAAACTGGAAATTATTTTTTATCTCTATTTTTCTTGTTTTTTTGTGTTTGCATGGTGTTTTGGAGTTTTTCTCTATCCCAAGATCTTTCTCACCAAGATCCGAGTCATCCTGTCCCATGTTGAGCCGAGTTCTCTCTCCTAGTTCATCTTTCTTGTCCTAAGTCGTGACATGTCCTCTCTACCCTAGTGTACATCCCTTGTTCCGAGATGATTTGCTTCTTCTCTCTCACCATGTGCATCCCCTACTCTATGTTTGATCCCACTCGTAATCCCACTCTACCTCTCTCGACTCCCACTCGCCCCATTGAGCGACTACGTGCTCTATCCCGCTCGGCCTCCAAATGGTTCTCCTCCGCATGTTTCGACCGCCCTATTTAAACCTCGCGTCCGACTAGGGATCTTCGCCCAACTTGGGATCTCTTCCCATGGATCCATTTTAGGATCCTCGCTGATCCCTCCAACCATCGACCTCGAGACCCCTCTTCCGAGTCATCCTCCAATGGCTCCATCTAACTTGGGATCCTCTTGTGGATTTCTCGCTTCTTCCAACCCACACAACTCGGGACACTCCCGAGTTGGTAAGTTTCCTTCTCTACCAATAAATCACATTTGGTAAAGTTTTTTTATTTATTTTTAAATAAAGGGAACTATATTTAAAATAAGTAATTAGGATTTAATTAAATCTTAATTAGTTTTCTATTATTTGAAATTAATTAGATTTAATTTAATTAAATCTAGTTTTATTAATTTCCAAATTAAACTTCTTTAACAATTCAGTAACTCAATTTAAAATTGTCCTTTAAAATTAACATTCTTTATCATTTTTTAGTCCAAATAGCTCTAATATTAGCTAAATCAGATGTTTCCAAACGGTAAAATTTTAACGTGTTATTGTCAATTTTTTTACTAATCATGTGCTCAAGTGTGTAAAGACACTCTTAGCACTTCTTGTCTTCCGCATGCCTTTCCAACATTCTGAAGATCATCATAACTCATCTTGAGTTCATCTAAACATTATAAATTACCCTATTATTGCTTGTGACTAGTGAGTGCATCCACCACAATTTACAGCAGGGGGTATCATTTGCGACGTGAGACACTTTTTCTCACAACTAGGATCTGATTTCACCTCCTTCCTAGTTTTTTACTATTGTGCTTATATACGGTGTCACTTTGCTGCACTCCACGAAACACGATTGTGGTCTCCTCTCTGTACGTTATTATGCTAATTGCAAGGTGAGTTACCAAGTGTTTTACGACACATGCTCGGACCTGATTGTATTCAATGCACTAAACTATAAAGTGTCAAAAGCAGGGGGTTATTATATTGTCCTGGGTGGTTGTGTTTCTTTTCTACATTTCTTCTCTCTCTTTTCACTATGGATGCACTTTCAATTCCTTTGCTTACGTTGTTCAAATTTTTCGAATGGAGATCGAAAATAATTATGAAACTAAGGGGTAAAGGGTTATTCCGCATCACCATGGGAACTGAGACTAAACCAAATGACGACCCTGAAAAATTTAAGTGGTTAAACCGTAGTGATGAAGCTTTAGGTCTTCTTTGCATGTCCATTTCTCTTGACTTTATCTTCCACATTGAGTCATCCGAAACACCTAATTCTACATGGAAAATGTTAGATGAAATGTTTGGACAACAAGATGACATAAGAGCGTATGAGTTGAAAAATGAATCGCTAGGGTTAAATCTAGTGATTTTGAAAACCTACATGCATTCTTCTAATTTTTCCACACTAGATTGTTGTTAAAGGAATTTCAAGTAGAGAAGAAAGATTCTCAACTAATTTTGTCAATTCTCTCTAAGTTAGGTCCTCAATATTTTGTCTTTTTATCAACCTTTTACGCTATAAAGTTACCTTAGAAAAGGATTGGAATATGCCCTCCTTTGACTATTTTTCGTCCTCAACTTATTAGAGAACAAGAAAAAGTCATTCAAATGGGGTTATCTCAAGTCCAAGTCGCATGCCCTTGTAGCAAGTAATAGTAAGGAAAAGAAGAAAGAAGAAAGAAAAAGGATCAACCTAAAAGGAAACCAAGACCAAAACTAAAATTGACATGAACACTTCACTTCTCGAACCTAGAGCATGAAAGACAGGTATTTTGTTCCTATTGCAAGAAGTTTGGTCATAAAGAGAATACATGTATGAGAAAACAAATTGATCACCTTACTCATTTACTTGAGAAAATCAAATAGGTGTTCCTAAGTCTATCAAACAAAATGCTCAAAGGCTAAGACTTCTACTCAAAAAAGGTTTAAAATCTAATAAGAAGAAAGGAAAGTCCTCAGTAGCTAAAGTTGCTCCTTCATCGGTGTGGATTATAGATTCTCGCACCTCACACCACATGGCTTCTTTTGCATGTTGAGTTCACTAACATCGATCCTTATGATATGTCCCAAATCACGATGGGTAAGGACACAACAATGTCGATTTCCAGTAGTGGATCAGTAGAGATGGATGGGGGAACATTCAACCAAGTGTTGAGTGTTCCTGATCTCTCTACCAATATCCTATCGGTTTACCAAATTACTCACCTTGGTGATTATTCATGAGTGGAATGCGAGTGGAATTTGGTCCTAACTCGGTGATTATTCATGAGCTTAACGATGACACTACAATGGCAGAGGGAAAGGCAGATCACCATTCATGGTTATATACCTTTTCCCACTTTACTTATGATTATATGCCCACTACCTTGCTCACTCATGTAAATGAGGTTAGTAAGTTATGGCATGAGCGTTTTAGACATCTAAATTATCGCTACCTTGAACAATTGAGCAAAAACAAAATGGTCAATGGGTTACACCGCATCAAGTTTTCTAAGGGTCTTTGTGAGGGTTGTACTGGAAAGCATCCCAAAAGAAATTTGACAAAGGAAAATCCTAGAGAGCTACTCATCCTTGGATCTTGTTCACAAAGAATATTTCTGGTCCATTTCCGTCTCCTTCATTTACTAGAGCTCTTTATGTGCTGACCTTCATTGATGACTATTCATGATATACTTGGGTATATTTTCTTAAGCTTAAATTTGAAGTCTTTGAACATTTTCAGGAATTTAAGGCTCTTGCTGAGAAACAAGTAGAATGGTCTATCAAGGTAATTCAACCGACAATGGAGGTGAATATGTAAACAATAGGTTCATGGATTTCTATACTTCTGAAGGGATCTCCTTGCAGCATACAGTTGCATACATCCCTTCGTAGAATGGAGTAGTAGAAAGAAAGAACCGTACTCTTAAAGAGATGGCCACTTGTATGATTCACTCGAAGTCTCTTCCTCCGCAGTATTGGGCTGAAGCAATGAATTGTGCTAATTACATTCAGAACTATGTTCCACACAAGGCAATAAGAGGGATGAAACCCTTTGAAGCCTAGTTTGGATGTAAACTTGATGTTGAGCACTTTCGAGTCTTCTTCGGATTTAAGCCATGGCTTGGATTCCCAAGAAGAAATGCAAGGCTTTGGAACCACAATCTAAACCTTGTATCTTTGTAGGGTATCCTGATGGTGTGAAGGGATATTGATTGATGAATCCTAATTCTCATGAGATGTATATTAAGAGAAGTGTTAAGTTCGATGAGTCTTCTTCGACTTCTACTTCTTCACCTACTGAGTTCTTCACTCTCACTAACTTAAATTCTAACTCATCAGATGATGATGTTGTTAAGTGTTCTCATCTTCCTCGATCCTACCAACCATCGGACCTCCGAGTCTTCCGATTCTAACAAGAGTGATGATGAGGACTATGTCCCTTTCACTTAAGTGAAAATATTCCGACTCCAAGCCTAATACTCTTGGTCCTCTTTGGGGTAGGAAAACTTTGCAAAGTGCTTAGATTTAGTTGAGGTACTTCGGATATGATATGTACTCACTCAGATTTCATTCGAAATCACTCCTTCTTCACCTCTTCTTCTCGATCCATAGTATTTTCGGGAGGATTCTAGTATTCCTAAGTGTGATTCTACATGGATGAGGAGTATTCCTCTCTCTCATGAAGAATGAATACTTGGGATCTCACCCCTCTTCCAAAGGATGAAAATAATTTAGTGTGAGTGGGTGTTTTGGAAAAAGTATGGAGTAGATGGATATATCGAAAAGTTTAAAGTGTAATTAGTAGCTAAGAGTTTCTCCTAGATAGCTAGGGTTGATTATACTAAAACCTTTCTACGGTTATGAAGATGACTTCTACTCAATCGACCCTTTCCATTATCGCAGCAAAAATGGATGGAAAGTCCATCAAATGGACGTTAAGAGTGCCTTCCTTCATGGGGACCTAGAGGAAGAGATTTGCATGGAACAACCTTCGGTTATGTCCATGATCCCTCCTCATCCGTAAGTTAAAGAAGTCTCTTTATGGCCTTAAAAAAGCCCCTCAGGCTTGGTATGCCAAGATGGACTCCTTACTTACATCATGGTTTACTAGGTGTCACTTTGATCCAAATGTTTATATTCTATGACAAGATGACTCCATACTCATTCTTGTTCTCTATGTTGATGACTTGTTGATCACAGGAAGATCTTCCTCTATTATTGATTCTATGAAGATTGCCTTGGCCAACAGGTTTTCCATGATTGACTTAGGTCTACTTCATTACTTCCTTGGGATCCAGATTTCACAATCTAACTTGGGAATTTTGATTTCACAACCTAAGTATTCTCTTGATCTGCTAGTTCATTTTCGATGTCCGATCGCAAGTATTCTCCTACTCCTTTTCTTTCTGGGGTTAAGTTTGTTTCTAATTTCTCTACTCCCTTGGTTGATGGTACCCTTTATTGACAACTGGTAGGAATCTTGATTTACTTGACTCACACTCTCGGATTTATCATATGTTGTTGGGATCGTGTCTAGATTCATGTAGGAGCCACATGAGCTACATTGGAAAGCAGCTAAATGGATCCTTCATTATGTTCATGGCACCTATACTGATGGCATTCACTATCATGGAGGGGTGGATATTGACTTGATTGGGCTCACAGATTCCCATTGGGCCGGTGACTTATATAATTGGAAATATACTTTTGGCTATAGTTTCTCTCTTGGTTTGGGTCCTATTAGTTGGTCTAGGAAGAAGTAGAATGCAATTGTGATATCATCTATAGAGTCGAATACGGTGATGTGAAGGCTAATGAGGTGGAAAAGATGAAAAGTATACTAATTTGGAAGAACACGTAATAATATGACTCGAACTAGAAATTAGGAAGTTCACGTCGGGTTCACTAATTTTGTATGATGGAAAAGTGACAAGTGAGCATGGAAATCTACAAGTAACTTTTCCTCGCACCCGACCTCCCGAGGTCATGCCGAGACAAATACAAGTGAGGATTGAATATGGGTGGGATGTAGACAAACTAGTTAGGAAATTTGATGTATTCGACGTGCACTAGTGGAATTTGTGAATCTAAGGCAAAGAAGGCCCTACTAACATGAATCGGAGTGATAGATCGATCAGCAAGGATGAGTGCTCAAGGCTCCAATCAATATTGAGCTTCGGCGTGATTCGATCTATGGGTTGTGGAATATGTGGAAAATGACCTAGGATAGTTTCTGTATGTCGCCGTATAAGGTCATAGGGTGGATAGTAAATATAATTGACTCTATGGGTGATTCTCTGGCCTAGTCTAGAACTCCTTAGCTTCATTAGCTGCTATGTCTAATAAGGATAATTGTTTGATGATGATAGGTGGAAGTGGAGTAGATCTGAATATTAATGTGTGTAGGCCAGCATCAATGTCAGATTGACCTATGGGCTTGTTGGGTTGTGGGATTTGTGGGTCACAACCATAGATTCGTGGTTGTTGTAGACCTGCTATGGTCATGTGTGGAATCAGTCTCTAATCCCTAGTATCCAATAGTCATATGCCTTCTCGGCCTCTATATTTAGAATTAATAGTTGTGCGATCTTCTCAGAGTATCTCACAGGTGTTCTTGCAACCTGAATTCTTAAACTAGTATCTATGTCTGTGAGAGTATCTCCTACGTCTGGTTGTGGGACCAAAGGATCACAACCGAACATTTTCTCTCTTTCAAGCCCTTCTACAGTCATGTGAATAGTTATCTATGGTAATCTGTAGTTTGGCTGACTTGACCAAAACGTATATGCTTGGTCGTCCTCTATATTCAACCCGCTCAACTGTGAGCTGATCTGTTGTAAGTTTGTCGTTGTTCGGAAGATTTGGATCCTAAGACTTTGATCAATATCAGCTTATCGCTGTGATGAGATTGGGTTGGGCACGATTGGCTCAAATACGTATTCCCTGGGCTCTCTAGGGCCCATGATTGTCATACACAAAAGCAAACAATATGAACTAAAAGTAGAAAAGTAAAATTAACTATGTGAAATATAACAATAACATATGTAACTTCTATATTTTTGTTTTTCCGATGAATTTATATGAATGAAATTGAAAGAGCAATTATTTTAATATATCTAGAAATTGACAATTAATACTAATAATGAGATAAAACAAACAAAGTAACCGAGTGTGGCTACTTGTCCGTGTAATTTGTAGATCTACTCTAAACAATGAAATAACTCGATCTAATCTATTTGAAAGACTCTCGATCCTACCTCGAGTGAGGAGTGAATCATAGTCTCTCAAAACTATCAATCCCCATAGCTTCCCCTGGCAATATCGAAAGTAAAATTGATTGAAATAAAGTGATTGCTACTCTATTTAATATGCTTCTAATTATAACTTTGAAAGCTAGAACCTGGATTCTCGAATAGTGGCGAATCCGATCGTGGTGTGTGATTTTGTCCCCTCAACGTGATCTCCTCGTTCCTTTGTGTTCACGTGGATCCATAAAATCATGTAATGCTAGCATTAATAGAAGTAGATGTTGGGACAAACGCAGCTTAGGATACGACTAAATATAATGCGAGTAGGAGAGAGACATCACAAGAGTACGAGCTTGGCTTATGTAATTCCTCGGGATTTATCATGAAATCACGCAAGATAAAACATCCGAACCTAAAACTATCCTATTTAAAGAACAAAACCTGCAACTTTAATGGCTTCCTATTGACAAACAAACTATCCTACTCCAATGGATTGGATGAAATAACAATTGAGCTTTACACAAGATGGATATGTGGCTTTCTAACAGTTAAGAGAATGCTAACTACGCATGTAATGAACTAAACTATGAATCCTAAGAAAAAAAAAAGACCGAACTACCAAATGAGAAAATGAAAGGCAAATTTTGAAGGGCCATTTGCTTGAGCACAAGCTAGCTATTTATAGCATTTGCATTTACCCAAGGTAAAAACCAAATTGATCTCTTAAACTATAAACAATGGCAAAACACTATTCCAGGGGACCAAAATCATTAATGCAAGCTCAAGGTGGTGAAAAAAAGCTGGTGAATCGTTGATTTTTACGTGAGTCGTGTTAAAAGAGCATTCTAGAAAATGCGTAACGGACCACCACCCTCGAGCGGTGGCGGTTATAGGACCGTCACCTTGTTTAGGTGGCGGTCACGAGACCGTCACCCGTAGAAGGGCAGCAGCTTTCAGAACTAAAGAGAAAAAGGCCAAGAAAAAAGGGGGAAAAGAGAAAAACAAAGCATGCAGCAGCTAAGCGGGGATGCAGGATGTTAACACATGTTTAGAGGGCTTTTCTAGATCCCGAACACCTTGTGAGGAGACCTGTATCATCATTGGGGCATGTGTTACACTGCTCAGCAGGTGCAAGTTCTCCAATTTTGGGTACATACATATTGCCCCCTCGAGAGAAGCGTTTTAGCCATGAAGAGGCGTAAAACGGGTGGGTCCGACTATGGCGGTCCCGAAAATGGGAAGTTAGAAATTATACCTCGATACGTCCGTGTGTCAAAATGACGCCATCCAAAATTCCCGCTACCTACAAAATGAAAAGAGGAATCAAGTGCGAGATACACAAAATAGATAAGAAAATAAACACTAAAATAATGAGAAATGAGGACGTACTCCTTTGTGCGAGGATAAAACTTACCTTCACAAGACTCCAAACCCGTGGTGAGATAGGACATGAAAACAAGTCGTTACTATATATGTAAAAGTGGGCCCATTTTCCTATTCATTTGTGTGTGTTGATTTGGTTGGTTTTGAGCTCTGGGACCCACGGTGATGGTTTCTTACGAAAGTAGAGTCAAAATGTTCATGACAGGGTAGCGATCATGCCTCCGCAAGTGGAACATCGTCCCGCGAGATCACAAAGTTAGTTTTTCTCAATTTATCATTTTTACCCTCAATTTTAAAATGCTAAAATCTTTGTCGTGGGGGGTTATTTTTGAAAATGTTAGGTTCAAAAGGTCCATCTAGGGGGGGCCTACTGGGTAGGCCTTGTTTTAGTTAAAATGGTCCTCTTTTGGCATTTTTAGGCTTCTTTTAGGGTATAAAACCCGCGTGGGTTTTCGGGCCACGACCCCGCCCTATTCGGGGTAAAGTAGTTATAAGACCGCCGCCTTTAAGGTGGCAAGATTCTTGAACCGCCACCCCGCTTTAGGGTGGCGGTTCTCCATGCGTAATGCCAAAAGAACACTTGTCTAAAATTGTTTTTGAATTTTTAGCATTTCTATGTCTTTTCATGATCTTTCCAAAGATCACTGGATGCTAACTTGCTTTGTTTTGTGTGTTTTGGGTGTATGTAGGTGAGGGAGGATACATTCGGTGGATCTAAGAGAGAGAGAGTGTGACCGCTCCCAAAGATTACTAGATGTGCTTTCAGATGAGGAGGACACTCTTTAGAGGGCCGAGATACTACGTATCTCACGCGTTCCACATGTTGCACCATCCAAATTGACATTCTTTCGTGACTTATTCTCCTATTGGAATGCCGATCGGAACACCTTCCGATTACTGTGGGTCCACGGTGAGTGGACCATCACTTTGGAGGATACCGGGTGCTTACGCGTAGAATTGTTTAAGGTGCATGGAATTGATTGTTTCACCAAATTACTCACCTTTTAGCGTGCATAAGAGGTATGCACCATTTTCATAGTCTCTTATGACTCGGTATGGGCCCAACCATTTGGGCCGGAACTTCCTTCCTTCGCCGGTCTTTTTGTTGATCCAGCTTGTCTAGCCTTAGAACTAGATCACCTTCATATATGTCGCATTCATAGACCTTCTTGTTATACTACCGGCACATCCGGTCAGCATAGACTCTATGCCACTATTCAACATCTAACCTAGCTTCATCTAGGCTTTCTAGTTGGGAGAGACGTGCTTCTCTATAAGCATCTTTGTCTAGAATCCCTTGTAATGAGATACGGAGACTGGGTATTTCAACCTCAAGTAGGAGAACGGCTTCCACCCCAAATACCAAAGAGAAAGAAGTGGCTCTTGTTGGTGTTTTTATTAAAGTTCGGTGGGCCCATAAGGCCGGATGTAACTTCAAATGCCAATCTTGTTTATTTTATTTTACCATTTTAAGAAGAATGGCTTTTAATGTTTTTTTTTGTGGCTTCACTGTCCATTAGCTTGATGGTAATACGTAGAGGCTATATGATGGCTTATTCTAAATTTATTACACAATTCACAAACTTCGTCATTCTTAATGTCAAGTCCCATTATCTCGAGATAATGATTTGGGACACCATACCTGCAAATGATTTCATTCAAAATGAACTTGGCGAGGCGACACGAGTAACTCGGTCATAAAAGTAGTAAGAGGCATGGCCTCTACCCACTTGGTAAAATATTTCATGGCCATGATTATAAAATTATGGCCGTCTATAGATGAGGGAGATAATTTCCCTATTAAGTCAAGGCCCCACGTAGAAAAGGGCCATGGAGTAGCAATTGGTCAGAGAGCCTGGCCGGCATATGGATCTTGTGGGAGAACTCCACGGCACTTATGACACCTTCGTACAAACTCTACCGTGTCGTGTTCTAGAGTAGGCCATAAATAGCCCATCCAATGTATTTTACGAGTGGTGGCATGGCCACCGAAGTGGCCTCCACCATTACACTCGTGAGATTCATGGAGAATCTTCTTGATTCTTCCGTGTCGACACATCTTAAGTATTCCATTGAACACCTTTCGATAGAGGACTTTCTCTATAATGACGTATTTCACTACGATAATGCGTAACCACCTTCTTTGTTGCAGAGTAGCACCTTCCTGGATACGTATGGTCCATGATATAATTAATAATATTGGTATACCAAGGACATTCGAGAGATAGGAGGTCTAGTTTTGATGTAATATATGCATTCATCGGAAAATCCAGATCCACTAGATCGCCTCTATTTAATGGATTATCACTAACCAACTGTGATGACTTGTCCTTTAATAGACTTCGATTTACAAATGTTAATTCAAATTCACCCATTAAGGTTATAAAGCGTCTAGCCTTTTTTGAGACAAGGACCCTGCGTGAGGAAAGTTCATAAATGCTATGTCTTTACAATGAATTTTGTTTCTTGATTTAGCATGTAATGTCTTAAGTGTTTGGTCAGCAAAGACTATGTCGAGGAATTCTTGTTTTGCTTGCATGTAGCATGTTTCATAGTCAAGCAATGTCCGGCTAATGAAATAGATCACCTCTCAAACCTGTGGACTTGGGCTCGAGGTGAACCTCCGGAGAAGGCCGGCTTCCTCTTCCTAAACTAAGTGTTGTACTACTCCTAGTGTAACAAAAATGATTATCTAGTCCTATGCTAACATTTTCATGGGGTTTTAGGGAAAGATATTTACATAAATGAAACTATACTAGGTATGGAGATGCACCAAATAAAGGGTGTTTCCAGACTCAAGAAGGGTTAATTTGAAGAGGGTGTGTGCACCATAGGTCAACTTCACCTACTGCAACTTAGAGAGGGTACAAGATACCACAAACTAAGAGACACGCGTTCCCTTTGTTAAACTTTATCGAATCGAGAAATATACTAGTTTCCCAAAGAAGAAGGATGAACTCAAAAAGGGTGAACAGACACCACAACTCAAATTCTCTGCATGCAATACTCCACCACTGATAAGCACGTAACTCCAAGAACTCCGTAATAGAAACTTAAACTTTCACAAAGTACCTGCAAGTACAAGAAAGGCACAAAGAAGCATAAAAGGATGAAAGGACCAAGATTATTCATAAAACACACACTTTTATTTCTTCAATAACATGCACAATGCATCATACATTCAGAAGAGGCAATAGTTTCCATTACAGTCTTGAAGAGGAGGCTTGAAATTTCTCTCAACACACAAGAACAACTTGTAGAAGAGAGAGGATTCTTGAAAAGTATACACTCACCTGAGATATCTAACTATCCAACTTGTCTGAACTGTTAGAACCTTTTGAAATGAGCTTCCAACTTACATTTATAGAAGAATATGTGAGAAAGAAGAGGAAATGGTCATAATTACATTCCTAAAATGAAGGCCCATGATGTATTTATTTCAGCTTAGTTGAACCACTTGAGAAGGTTCCATCATGGGTCATTAATTGCTTGATGACCTAGTCTTCTTAATTAATTAAAAGAATATTTAAATAAAATATTTAAATAATAATAATAAATATTATTATTAAAATATTTAAATAAAAATATTAATTTAATTAACATAATGTCGGGACCCCCCCGTTGACCCGTTTGATCGGAAGAGGAGGGGTCCACGTAGATAGAGTCTCGCACAAATCCCAACTCGGTGAGTTTCGAATCCTCTAACTCGGTGTTGCAATCAATTTTGAACCCCACACTAACTCTTTCCTCACTTTGGCAATCGATTCTTTTGCATTGAGTCCTTTGGTATTTCGGCAAAGCACACTCGCAATCTTAGCTCCAATCAACAATTATGCCACTATTGGGATCTTAGTATGGCATAGGTAGTCATGTGAGCTACACAATATACTCATTTTCCGTAAACTAAAAAGATCCTTTATGTTACAATTTGCAACACATAAAATAAGCCCTTCAAAAAATACATCAACCACCTGGGCAACCAAGAGGACCTTGGAAAATGTATAGGTCAACCATATGAATTCTTCCTTAGTCGTGGATCAAAGCTAATAGAAATAAGCTAGATAAAATTAGCTTAAAATTGTAGTATAATTGTCCATTGTAAAAAAAACACAGCTTCTAAACCTAGTAAAAGAATACCGCTTCTTGCCCTCGAGTTTCTTAAAGAGACCATTTACAAGTAACAAGGATGTAGCATGCAAAATAGCCAACCAGGTATTTGAGTTGACCTTCACATTCAATTCACTTCTAGGAGAAAACATGCTGAGCAATATGAATCATTTCATTCTGCACCGTAATAAACCTTCATCTCCTGATTCAGGGAAATTTTATGAAGCCTCGAATAGCATGACTCCAATCCATCGTACATGGCAGTGAATATTTGTTTCCTGCAGCTGCTATTCGATCTGAGTTCAGAATAAGGATAAGCCTACGAATTTGAGGATGCATTCGACATCAATGTATAACACACATGCGGTTGACAACTCCTGTCTTTGGGAAGCGTTCAAAAGAAAGGCTTCTACTATACTGCAACATGCCTGCTGCCTATGCGTGGGATTTTGCCTCGTGACCACCGAATGCTCAGAGCCCAAATGGGAGTTGGGAGAAGTATGCTGGCAAAGGCGAACTGATCAGGTCAGACATCTGTTTGTTGCTTCGTGAGGAAACCTGTGTCTTCTGTAAGCTACAATTACGGTATTCCATGAGAAGGTGTTTCTTTCTTGTGAGCCTGAAACTAGATACTTTTTCAATGTCGACCCATCTTCAACCATCTCGCCATCATCCTCCCTTATCGCTTGGAGGATTACTCACCGCCCAATTTGCAACTGCCACTTTAACTCTCCTTGTGACTTGCACAACGTGCTCCGATCCTATTTACACGGCCTGCATGGAAGTATCATGTTGGATAGCCATCGTAATATTTCCATGCTTGGCGCTTTGATCCGATTTCTCCCATTTACGTAAGTTTGATCATGGTTTACCAAACCAATATTTCCACTTAGCGGTGCTTTCCCCGAGTTCCCCTATTCATACCTCAACAGGGATTAATCGCTTGCCTACCATCATCAAATTTCCGACCTCAAAGATATTAGCTCCAAATCCCCGCGTAACGGCTCGACACATTAATCCGCTGGCCCCGGCCTTAGCTTCACCATGAAAACTTGGCAAGTTCATTCCTTATCTCCACAATTCCCACCAAGCATTCGGATCCCCATGATTTTTCTCTCCCGCCGAGTTTTCCTTCATCAAATTTGAGGATAACATCAAACTCTTGGTGTAAACATTTCAGCCGTAGTCAGAAGGTGTGATAATTCCAACAAGCCTTTATGCCTGCCAACTTAGTGACTCGTTGAAGATGCTCATATAATTTCAAAGAAAACTGTGCCTCATGAATATTCTGATATGAAACAGTTCCACCTCTATGAGATTCTCCTCTATGAGTTACATCGTAAAACCAGTAAGGTCTCGATAGAGAATCTTTGTAATAAATTTCCTCAGGTCTCCCGGTAACACTCTCACTGTCACTTAATCGATTTTCATAAAAAATATCTTGAAGGAAAATCCCGAATTTGAAGATGCATTCGATGTGAATAGATAAAAACATAGTTGGACAACCTTCTTGTTGGAAGTACTCAAAAGAACTCTTACTATACTGCAACATGCCTACTGCCTGTGCACCGAATACTTGGTCGAGGAAGGTCTGAACACCATTATAATTCATAACTCTTTTTAAGATGTTGGTTTGACTCAATTTTACATTGGTATTCTATGGTGCTTATACTATCTTCCTGGGTCGATAGAAGTCCTTCCATTATGTAATTACAAACCCGAGATTCAATGATGTTGAACCTCCCATATCTGCATAATTTCATATCATCTCGGTCAAACAAGATAATTCTCCCAAGTGGTTAGTCAAGCATTGTCTTAATGGATTAAACCTGGCATCATGTTGACTTTGACTCTCCCTGACTTGGCCTTTAGATATTTTTGCATCGATCTCCACCGAGATCCTTGTACAGTTCCTTTCATTCATCAATTTTCAACGAGCTATATTTTGCATTAACAAGACCTTGTCGAGCTCTTACAACTGAGAGTCTCTACTGAGATGATTTCCGAGATGACTATCAATTTGACACCGGATTCTCTATCAACTCGACCCCAAACTCTTCACTGAGTTGAGATAAACTGGGTGCCTTTCGATGCTAGGTGATCTCTCATATGCAATTTAAGAATTATTTTTAATTTTTGTATCTTGATAATAACCGGAGATGGGTTCCTGGGACTACTATTTTCATTTTGAACGTGATAGGACCCTGTTGTCCAATCTTGCCATGTGTGCAAAATTGGATAACGTGCACCATTTCGAGAACAACCTTTTCTTAATTTAGGTTGGGTCAACATCGATCCCGCATGATGATATAATGTAACCTAGGAGTTTCTCCCTGTTACGCCAAAGACTCATTTTTCTAGATTTAGCATGAATCCATATTCTATTAAACGTGAAAGAATGACGCCAAGCACTTCCGGATGGTCACAACACTTTTTGGCCTTGATCAACAAGTCATCTAAGTAGGATTCCACAATTTTATGAATAAGATCATGAAATATATATGTCATAGCCCACCGGTATGTAGCACCAAAGTGTTTTTGAGACTAAATGGCATAACAACATAGCAATAAGTTCCCAAGGAGTTATAAATGTTGTTTTATCTTGATCTTGTTTGATATTCTAATTTCATCAGATCCTCGAGAATCCATCCATGAGAGACAAAAGCTCAAATCTAGCTGTCCGCATCAACAATGACATCTATGGATGGTAACGGAAGTCATCCTTAGGACTCGCTTTGTTAATGTCCCGAAATTCTACGCAAATGTGTATCTTCCCATTCTTTTTGAGAACCGGGATGATATTAGATACCCATTGAGATTAATCGACTAGTTTGATGAATCCTACTTGGAGGAGTTTCATTACCTCCTCTTTCACCATGAGAGATACCTTGGGCTTCATTGGTCTTGATTTTTGTTTAATTGGTTTTGCATCTAATTTAGTAACAAGGTTGTGTACCGCAATGTGGGGTGTAACTCCTGTCATTTCCTTATAATTAAATGCAAACACCTTCTCGATGTTCCTCGAGGATCCGCTTGTGTATTTCTACTTCTAATGGAGTTAACGAGGATCCTAACTTCAATATCCTCGGTTCATCTTCCATTTTGATGTTAATATCAATTGTTTCTTTGATTAGAGAAAGCGTTACCTTCTTCAAACTCAAAAAGTGTGGTCAAGGGTAGTTCCACTCGCCTTCATTCTCGATCGTGTATATGTTGAGTTCCTTTTGTTGGGGAAGCTCACATGGGATTCCCATAATAGGAATATGAATGCGGGATCAAAGATAAATCTATTGTGTGATGGGTGAGATGTAATGTTGTATAGGTATTTAAGTAATCAAGAGTGGTTGTCTCACTATCAATGTGGTCTAGGATAGTAGATTTGTTCTCATCTATGTCCATTAAATGAGGGCTTGAAATTTGTTTCACTAATGGTTTGGTACGAAGGGATACCATAAAATGGGTATTTTTTAACTCGCTCGCTTGAGTGAAGCGTGATGCCCAGGTTGCTATTGAATCGAAAGGAGATTTTTTTCTCGTGGGATTGCTTCAATCAATATGAAGTCAAACTCCTTGCTTAAATTCAATACAGCTGTTTTGTAGAGCTGTAAGTGCTTGGCTTTGGTTTCATATACCTCATCGACTTGGTTTGCTATCAATTGTGAGTCTCCTAACACCCTGATATTATTAGCACCGATCCTCTTAGCTAAGATGAGGCCAAGGAGGAGGGCTTCGTACTCAGCGCCATTGTTTGTACATTCAAAGTTTAGTTTAAAGGAAAATGGTAGGACCTTTCCCTCAGGAGAAGTAAAGACTACACCCACCCCATCTCCATAACGACATCTAGCTCCATCAAAATGGAGAGTCCATATTTCGTTAGGAATATGGACGTTGGGATATTTGTTGTGTTAATATCTTCTACTTCCACATGCAGAGATCCTCTTCTCGAGAAAACCGACACCTAGGGTGTGTCCCATGCCTACCAAATAAAATGGTAGGAACATTGGTAGATCCTGTTCTCGTAATTCAACAATTTCTGCAGTAGTTCCTAATGATATTGTTTCTACGATCTTAACTTCATCCTTGAGGGCCGGGGACATTCTTGACTAGGTTCGTAACTTCTAAGTCGGTTGTAGGTATCAAATTTTCTTCTAGTTTCACGTCGGTTGGTTTATTAAGTTGGTTTGTTGGGAGTTCAAACTCGAGTGAACGCCCGGCCTTTTCTTCAGTCTCCTGCTAGGTGTATATTGAATGGTTTTGGATCACCCTTGGCTACGAATATCTTTCCTAAGTGTAAAAACCTTACTTCTTGAAATAACATAGAAGGAATTGCCTTCATACGGTGTGTATCCATGGTTGGACGAGGATCATATTATAGTTAGTTTCCCGATCTATATTATAAAACTCAATCAGGGATTGTTTTGGGTCCTAAGGTGATCGGTAGTATTATAGTTCCGATTGACATGGCTTTAAGGCTATCATAGCCTCTTAATGTATTTCAAGTCGTGAACAATTCGTTTCTCCATACCCTAGCTTTTGGAGAAAAGAAAAAGGGACTATGTTAACTACGCGCCCCATCGTCAACCATCGCATGCTTCACATAATTGTTATAAACCCATACTTACAAGTGTAAGGCTCGGATCACCTCGCTGCAATCTCGGCGTCTTTCAACATTTTGTTTATTTCAAATATGAATTCGGTGTCCCTATCTCGCTTCCACGAGGGTAGATATCAAAGTCTATATGGTTTACATGTGTTTCTGGGAGGTGGAGTGATGCTCGATTAGATGACTTAAACCCAATGCTTCTAAAAGAGAAACCCTGTGAGTAGGGGAGTTCTTCAATAAATCCAAAAAGGAGATGTGCGAGAAGGTTTTTGTTAAATCACTAATTAAATCATAGGCACCCACGGGTTTTATTAATACTTGTTGGATATCATCTATTTCAGCGGGTAGCTTGGACTTAGCTGAGAGGAATACTCTTGTGTCCTTGTTATAGCTTCTACGGGTAGTTTGGCATCTAACTCCATTAAACCAACTATCTTGGGTCACGGCCACTTCCTAATTATGGCACAACTGATGGATTTAGTGAAGTTAAGGCTTCATGATCATTGTTTCCTGTCATTACACCCTTGTTTGTCCCATTTGGATTGAACTCGTTGTTGTGATTTGGGAGCCGATCATTGAAGATTTTAAGGGGTGCATTCTGAGGGGAAACTACCCTTATAAAAGTATTTGGTGTTGGTGAGGTAGGATCTGCCAAGAACATATCTATGAAAAGTTGTCTTTCTTCTTCTGGCAAACGTTGCATGAATTTATTGTAGTCACGACACGTTCTAGTGTCATGGCCTCAAATTTTGTGGAAACCACAATAAGAGTTAGGATTGTAATTCCTAGTCTGCTGGTTTGGTGCATATTGTGGCCCAAAACCTTGATCAAACCGTTGCTTATTAGGATTAAAGTTTTGCATTTGTTGTCTTTGGTTTGAATTCTAGTTTTGATACCTAGTTGAATTTTGGCTTGAACCCTATGCAAGGTTTCACCATTGTTTTTGTTGTTGTTGTGGATGATTAAAATCCACTGTATTGATTGTTGGGGTAAAGTTGTTGTTTCGTTGGTTGTTTATTAGTGGTGGTGTATTCACAACATTTACCTTTTTAGCCTGATCAGTTACTCCATCTATTATCACTCTGCGATTTTTATTGAGGATTTTAGGTCCTTGATTGATATTTTTGGTAGTAGGATAAGTCGTAGTATTTTGGTTGGAGGTGATTAACCTCCCGTTTGTTCCATACATCTTACGACCGCTATCTATTACCGCTTGATCTATTCGGAGAGCACTCTCAAGTACTTCATCGTAAGTCCTTAGTGGGAAATTTTGGACTTCTTCCTTCACTTCTCTACTGAGAGAATGAAGGAATAAATCACATAGTTCCATTTGGTCCATATTTGGAGCACTGGCTGAAGAATAAAGAACTGTATGCCACCTTTGGATGAAATGAGCAATAGATTCATTGTGTTCCTGCTTAATATGCAAGAATTCCCTGATTCCTATTCTTAATAGTTTGTTCATGTCAAACACCTTAATGAACTCTGAAATGAGTTGTTTAAATGAATGGATGGAAGCCTCAGGTATTCTATAATACCAATTGAGAGTGATGCCTTCCAAATTTTTGGAAAATATTTTAAGCAACAACCCCATCCGAATGGAATATTTCTCTAATAGTTGTGGCGTAAGCCCCGATATGTGCATTCGATCTCCTTCACCTTTGTACTTGGGCAAATCGGGAAGAGGTCTTGAAGCATGACACTCCGTATGGTAAAACCTAAAGGCTCTTTCAAGTATTATGAATATGTTCCTATCGCGTAAGTTTCGACCATTGATGGTGCTCGCCGAGGGGTGGCGGTGGAATGGGTTGTTGATATGGCATAGCGTATGCATTGGTGGGAGTGTAAGGAAACCCCGTGGTTGAGTAAAAATACTGCAGAGGAGAACATATCCCCTTGTGGTGACTTGGAATACATGTTTAAGTATGAAGGGGTATTGTCCAAGAATGGATTATTTTGTACTAGACCAGGAGGTATTAGAGTGGTGTTAGAAATGGTGGTTCTTGTTGGTGATTGTTGTGAATACTGAGGAGTCACGCCTAACGTGCCTATTCCTGTGAGGAGGTCTACTTGGTTGTGATGGCATGGAGGATTAGAATTTCCTTCCCGCATGAATTGAGAATGGTGATTTTCCTGAGCAAGTTCTAACCCCCTCACTTTTTCTACTAACATTGAAATGAATTCATTTAGTGAAGTCACGGTATTTTGCCTTAGTGGTGTTTGTTGTATATCCCGGTGTTGTATAGGCATGTGATATCCTCGTTATGAACTCGATCATTTCCTCGCCAAGTTTCCCGAGGGCATTTCCTATATGACGTGGTATGGAGGTATTTTCCGAAAATAGACCCTCGGTTTGTGTTTGTAAACCTCCTACAGTGGGTACATATTTCAAGAATGTTGTTCATTCTTGGCATAATGTATCGCATGTTCATTATCTAAAACCGTAAGGGTCACTGCTTGTCTACTAATTTTTGGTCTCGGTAGTATTTGAGGAGACGAACTAGATTCTCCTGTGAGCATCATATTGTTCGAGCCTGAAGGCTCTATTTGTTGTGCTTGAGCGAGCTGATCCCACTCCTCTGTTTGGAAAGATGAGCCATATCTGATCTTTGGAGATGGAGTTTGTATTGATAATTGGTTATCTCGAATAGTTTTTACCCCATAATGAGAGAGCTAGGGTGATGACTGTCTATTCGGTTGAGTGTAGTATGCCTCAAGACCTAGGAGAGGTCTACCATATGCATCAAATCCTAACATATTCAGGGGGTATATGAATACCTACAGAATAATGGGAAAGAGCGAAGGTGGATGAAAGAAGATGAAACACTAAGAGAGAAGGTGTAAATGGTGAAACAGTTGTTTGTTCACGTTAGGTTCACCAATTTTTTTGGTGAAGCTGATGTGAAGGCTAATGAGGTGGAAAAGATGAAAAGTATACTAATTTGGAAGAACACGTAATAATATGACTCCGAACTAGAAAGTAGGAAGTTCACGTCGGGTTCACCAATTTTGTATGATGGAAAAGTGACAAGCGAGCATGGAAATCTACAAGTAACTTTTCCTCGCACCCGACCTCCTGAGGTCATGCCGAGACAAACAAAGAGGATTGAATATGGGTGGGATGTAGACAAACTAGTTAGGAAATTTGATGTATTCGACGTGCACTAGTGGAATTTGTGAATCTAAGGCAAAGAAGGCCCTACTAACATGAACTGGAGTGATAGATCGATCAGCAAGGATGAGTGCTCGAAGGCTCCAATCAATATTGAGCTCTGGCGTGATTCAGTCTATGGGTTGTGGAATATGTGGAAAATGACCTAGGATAGTTTCGTGTATGTCGCCAGATAAGGTCATAGGGTGGATAGTAAATATAATTGACTCTATGGGTGATTCTCTGGCCTAGTCCAGAACTCCTTAGCTTCATTAGCTGCTATGTCTAATAAGGATAATTGTTTGATGATGATAGGTGGAAGTGGAGTAGATCTGAATATTAATGTGTGTAGGCCAACATCAATGTCAGATTGACCTGGCTCGTTGGGTTGTGGGATTTGTGGGTCACAACCGTAGATTTGTGGTTGTTGTAGACCTGCTATGGTCATGTGTGGAATCAGTCTCTAATCCCTAGTATCCAATAGTCATATGCCTTCTCGGCCTCTATATTTAGAATTAATAGTTGTGCGATCTTCTCGCAGTATCTCACAGTGTTCTTGCAACCCGAATTCTTAAAATAGTAGCTATGTCTCGTGAGAGTATCTCCTGCGTCTGGTTGTGGGACCAAAGGATCACAACCGAATGTTTGCTCTCTTTCAAACCCTTCCACAGTCATGTGAATAGTTATCTATGGTAATCTATAGTTTGGCTGACTTGACCAAAACGTATATGCTTGGTCATCCTCTATATTCAACCCACTCAACCGTGAGTTGATATGTTGTAAGTTTGTCATTGTTCGGAAGATTTGGATCCTAAGACTTTGATCAATATCAGTTATCACTGTGACGAGATTGGGTTGGGGCACGATTGGTTTGAATACGTATTCCCTGGGCTCTCTAGGGCCCGTGATTGTCATACAAAAGCAACAATATGAACTAAAAGTAGGAAAGTAAAATTAACTATGTGAAATATATCTAGAACATATGTAACTTCTATATTTTTTATTTTTCCGATGAATTTATATGAATGAAATTGAAAGAGAAATTATTTTAATATATCTAGAAATTGACAATTAATACTAATAACAGACTAAAACAAAAAAGTAACCAATTGTGGCTACTTGTCTGTGCAATTTGTAGATCTACTCTAAACAATGAAATAATTGATCTAATCTATTTAAAAGACTCTCGATCCTACCTCGTAAGTGAGGAGTGAATCATAGTCTCTAAAAACTATCAATCCCCATAGCTTCCCTGGAAATATCGAAGTAAAATTGATCAAATAAAGTGATTGCTACTCTATTTGATATGCTTCTAATTATAAATTTGAAAGCTAGAACCTCGGATTTTGCGAATAGTGGCGAATCCGATCGTGTGTGTGATTTTGTCCTCAACGTGATCTCCTCGCTCCTTTGTGTTCACATGGATCCATAAAAGCGTGTAATGCTAGCATTAATAGAAGTAGATGTTGGGACAAAGGAAGCTTAGGATATAGACTGAATATAATGTGAGTAGGAGAGAGACAACGACAAGAGTACAGATCTTGGCTTATGTAATTCCTAGCAGGATTTATTGCGAGTCATGCAACATAAAACATCCAGAACCTGAAACTATCCTATTTGAAGAACAAAACCTGCAACTTTAATGGCTTCCTATTGACAAACAGACTATCCTACTCCAATGGATTGGATGAAATAACAACTGAGCTTTGCACAAGATGGATATGTGGCTTTCTAACAGCAAGAGAATGCTAACTAAGCATGTAATGAACTAAACTATGAATCCTAAGCAAAATAAAAGACTGAACTACTGAAATGAGAAAATGAGAGGCAAATTGTGAAGGGCCATTTGCTTGAGCACAAGCTAGCTATTTATAGCATTTGCATTTACCCAAGGTAAAAACCAAATTGATCTCTTAAACTATAAACAATGGCAAAACACTATTCCAGGGGACCAAAATCATTAATGCAAGCTCAAGGCGGTGAAAAAAAGTTGGTGAAACGTTGATTTTTATGTGAGTCGCATTAAAAGAGCATTCTGAAAACGCATAAAGGACCGCCGCCCGAGCAGGTGGGGTTATAGGACCTCCGCCTGGGAAGGGCGGCGGTTTGATAATCAAGAGAAATAGGCCAAGTAAAAAGGGGGAAAAGAGAAAACAAAGCACGCAGGAGCTAAGCGGGGATGCGGGATTTTAACACATGTTTTAGAGGGATTTTCTCGGATCCCAAACACTCTGCGAGAGGCTCAGTATCATCATTCGGCACGTGTTACACTATTCCGGGGTGTAGTACCCTCCAATTTTGGGTACATATAGGCACCTTATCATACCTTTAGTTTCCGTGCCCCATTGACACATCTTTTTTTAATTGTTTAGGATTGTCTTATTTTTCTCGTCGACTCATCATAGCCGCTACCCTAGCTTTGATGAAGGTGTGTGTTGGTGTGAGTTATCCTATGTGTCCTCCACTCACATTTGGAGGTTCATCTCATATGGGGTAGGTTTAGGGTTAGGTTTAAGGTTTACTTATGATTCATGCACTAGGCTTACTCAACACCCTATATGTATCCCTACATTTGACATTTATGAGTATGTCAAGACACTTTGTTGTCTTGCTCTACATGTGCAAGATTTGTTCTATTATGAAAGTTATTCAGTTTTTATTTATTCTTCCTTGTGATTACGTTGAGCCATTACAATTTAACTAGAGTGCAACTTCATCGTGGTGCATAGTTTCCAATACGATTTGTCAACTCTTTCAAGAATAGTCTACAAAATCTACTCCATAGAGGGTAATGGGTAGTGGTCTTTGAGGGAAGCCTTGTTCAAATCATGAAAATCAACACAAAGTCTAATTTCCCCATTTTTCTTTCTAACCGGGACCAAATTGGCCACCCAAGTAGAGTACTTAATTGGAAAAATTATTTTGGCCTCAATGAGTTTGGATAACTCCTTCCTCATGAGGGGCTCTATTTTGGGGTTGACCGGCCTTTGTTTTTCCTAACCAACTTGACATTAGGAATTAGAGCTATAGAATGTTGCATGATTTCTAGATTAAACCCCCTTAGATCTTCATAATCCTAAGAAAAGATATCACTAAAATTTTTACACAAAGAAATGAAGGCTTGCTTCTCATTTTCATCACATACCTTGCCTAGTAAAATTTCCTTTCCTTGTGTAATAAGAACTAGTTAGCAGTATTTATTCTTGGCTTCCATGTTCTTCTATTCACCCTTGAAATCATCACCTGGCTAAAAATATTCTCTAAGGTGACCAGCCCCTTGGGAAATTTATTTTTATTCAACCGAATGATTTGGTCACCATAACCATCCTACAAATTTGATTGCATATCTAATGAAAAATCAGCCTCATTTTTCAATGAACTAAACTATCTCGCTCACCACTATCAAAAACCTTCTATTTGGTTACATTATCTAGAATAGATGTCCTAATTATAACCTTGACATGATGATCATTCCTCTTAACAAAATTTTTACAGTAGGTGAAAATTGAGAACCAAGAGTTTCCATCTGATCTACTTCCTTATTCAATTTTCTAGGCACTACTTGTAGGTTAAGAGCATCAAAACTCTCTAAAATATCCTAGACTCTGTGTTTGTAAGCCTTCAACATCTTGTTCTTTGTGGCACACTTTCCTCTGACTTGATGAATAACCAATTCATTATCTCCAAAGATCTACAATTATTTGATCTTTCTCTCTTCAAAGCAATTAGAATACCATGCACCAATGCCTCATACTCAACTATGTTGTTAGAGCATACAAATTGTAATCTATGAGAAAAGAACTTTTAATTCATTAGAGAGATCAAGTACAACACCTTCCCCGACACCATTTCTACTTCTCGAATCATCAAAGAACATCTTCCAAAGTCCGAAGCATCTTCTTTCTCTTGTTTGAATGGCGCAGGTATAATAGATCCTTCTTGGAGAATGCAATAAGTACCAAGACTAGTCTCAAAGGTTTTAAGCTCTTTGGCATAAGGATCAAATTTATGATCTCTCTCAACCCATTCATCTAGAAATAGATCACACATGAGAGGATGAATATTTATTTTGAAACTAAATCTTTCTCATGTTCTTCTTGTATTAGGAAATTTTATTGGATATGGGTGGGATCATATGACTCAATATGGTAGGAAAAGATGGGTTCAACTTTTATTGTAAACCTTGTACCATATCTAGTTCTCAAAATCATGTGATTCCATTACTGAAGACAAATAACCACCTACCTTAGCAGTGAAATATCTAGACAAATAGATGGAAAACATGGGAGGTAAATCAATTACTGATATCTCATGGGTTATAGTGAGACTTGGGAAGGCATGAAGGGTTAATTCAAGATCTTTAATTACTCCTAATACACAATTGGTTGACCCATCAAGTTACAAAACTCCTTAGAAATAGGACTATATTTGATACCCGTGATATTAATAATTTTCTTAGGCATTACAGAGGTATTGGCCTGGAATCAATCATACAATTATGCACCAAGTGTTTTCCCAAAATTAATGACATGTAAAAAGGTGGGGTCTTGACAATTTTACTTGGTCTTCCTTTGTTTGACACATATTCATGACAGCATGAGTCTTTTGCATCACTAGATCAGCTTGAGGAATTTGCTTGAGGGCTTCACATAGAGGTCTCTTTGTGATGGAATAGCCAATGCATCCCACATTGTCACATTAACATTGGTCTTCTTCATTTTCTCAACAATATTAAATGGAAGACCCATGGATTTCTACATCTGATGGCACACTATTCTCCCTCTTTTTGTTGTTGCAATGTTGGGATAGGTGAATTTGATTGGGAATCAACCTCCTTGTCTAAACAAGTTTATCAAGAATCTAAAGTAACTTTTTATTTCTTTCATTAACCTCCTTCTCATTGTTAACAACATTTTTTTGACAAGAGGAAGATGAAGGATGTGATTCTAGCATCCTTTTCTTTTATCTTTTATTACTAGCAATGCTGACTTGAGGTCTACTAGAGTTTTCCACCACTTGATTGACCGTGCAAAAATCATCATCTCCAAAGAACATGAGATTGACATCCTAGATTCCTTCCACATTAGGATTAGGTGCTTATAGAAGTGGATCTTGTTGACTGGAAGAACCTTGAACCATGTAGGCTTGAAGATGCATTGCCCTTTCAAAACTAAGTTGGTTATGTGGTAGATTACATGGAAAACACCATTCAATTTCTTGAACCATATTATTCTATACTGGAACCAATGTTTGGCTTGAGCTAGGAGCAGGAAGTGATTGTGGAGGAGGATTTTTGCTAATGGGAGAGGATAATTTTGGCCCTATAATATGTCATTTTACTAATTTTGTGCATATCTTTGATTAGACTATTGATTTATATATGGTTGATATCCTTGATTTGAAGATTTCCCCTGATTTTGATAATTTCTATAGGATTGGGCTTGTTGTTTTTCTAGGGATATGACTTTGTTGGTCAAATTTCATATTAAGGATTTCATATACTTGTCTTCCTTTTGTTGTGCAGATAATGGGATGTGGAAGCAAAGAGTTGAGAATTTTTCTCAAGAATAGGAGTAATGGCAGTTGAGAAACTTGAGGTAATTTAGGATATAATGGTGTGGGTAGCCTAAGAGCTAGTTTCTCAGCTTGTATTAAATAGTTTTCATCCCTAATGGCCAATGCATAAGTAGCAAGAAATGTAATACCTCCCATATATTTCACCATAACAACAATATCATAATTAAGGGCTTTTAAGAAGTAAATAAATGTACCTTTAGTAGCTAGTCATATAAGAACCGATATTTTATCCCACGTTCTTTGGAACCTGAAGTTGAAGTCGGTCATGATTTCATTTGGATCCCTCTTGATGGTTGTCGCCGATCGCTCCAACAAATATAATTTGTCTTTCCTCTCTCATAATTGATTGCAAATATTTTTGCGCATTATATTCCAATTAGTGATGGACCATATTGTCATACTCCTGAACCATTATAAATCCTTCCCTTTGAATGAGGAAGCTAGAAGTTTCACAGCTACATTTATGTCAAAATTTCATGAATAGCACAAACATTTGTAATTTCTTGGATATGATCAAATGGAGTAGTGTGATTCTCTCCAAGTAAATAATGGAATACTCTTCAAAGTTGCTACAGGAATGGGATTTTGTGCATTGAGGGAAATGGGATTATTTCCAGTAAAATTGAAAAATATTGGATTCTAACCTTGTGTAGCCATTATGATGGGTCTAAGAACTCTAATGGATTGTAAGAAGGGCCTACCAGTGGAGGTGTTGAAAGAGTTTTATTTGGTGGAGATGGTGATCTCTGAACTTGTCTTCCCCTTCTTCCTCTTCCCAAATGATATTTGTAAGTACTTAAAGAATCCTTCCTCTGTTGCTCTAGACCTTGTTTGGATCCTTCTCATGAATTGGACACACTTGGATTGCTAAAACCGGTAGATTTTCTACTGAGTAACTAGATGTGTTACTGTAGAGCCTCCAAAGGCTATAATTTTACCAAGATACACATCCAAACTTGGGAACACTAGATACATTAATTTCTAATTGTCCCACCAAATGTGCCAAAAATATTAGAGCTAAAATTTGCACCTATCTTAGAATCATAGGCAACTCAAGATTTGAGACAACATGGGACTATCTCTAAGTTGAGGACTTGAACCGATACAGACCTCCAGAGAAGGATGGTTCCTCTACCTATTCTTAATGCTAAACTAATCCTAAAAAGAGAAATACAACTACCTAACACTAATCTAAAACTCCAAGGAACCAAGGAAAGAAAGAGATGCATGAAAGTAAATTCCTAAGATAAGGGAGGTGATAGCACTCAAAGTGGTGGAGATATTCTGGTGAGTAAAAATGGGAATAAAATGAAGTTGGAGAGGGTAGAAAAAAGTGTCACTATCCAAGCCACATTCAAATATCCATTTTCACAAAGCTCGGTAAATTTGATTCGTGCAACAAGAACAAAATATGCACTAGATACATGTAAATGCAATGGAAAGCAAGATTTGCAAGAAAATACAAGCTAGGGCTGGAATTGCCACAAAACAAGAATTTTATTTCTCAAAAGTTTTCACAATCCATTATAATTAAGACACAAGGAAATAATACTTTTATAGAATGCCTAAATTTGATTTCAAACTTGCATAAGTTTCTAAAACAATTTTGCAAGAGTTTCCCTACGTTTTCTAAAAGTCTCTCCTCAAAATGAGGTAAATTTTACAATATATAGAGAAAGGAACCTTGGAATTGCTTCAACAACCGAAAACCTTCATTAAAGAGGTATGGGATGCCATACAAATTGGTATTTTTCTTGCACAGATAGTCAAGGGTACCATACCTCATTAAAGTGGTAGTTGAAATTATTTTATACATCTTCCATTAATGTCTCTGGTTCATTCTTGATGTTCCTAAATTCAGCTTAGTTACATGCATTTTTACCCCCAATGGTAGCATTTTCTTCCTTGTCAACCGGCCGCATAATACCTCTAGTGTCAATTGGTTGCAAGTTTTTTTCTCCTATAGGCTAGCTGAGTTTTCATGTAACTGCCTAGTTGCATACTTGTACCATATCTTCTGGGAGCATATTATCTCATTATGCCTATGTTTTCGGTCTCGAGTCACATTCACAATCATGCTACCATCCAATAACGTCCAAACTTCGCTACTTTCGAGCGGTAGCATTCAAACTTGCTACTACGGTATCCAAACTTGCTACCAATCGATAGCATATAAAATGCTATCTACTTAAAGCATCCAACGATACTTGCCAATGGTGTTGACCTCTCGACCCACACACATCCTTCCATTTCACAAGCCCGATTCACCGAGTGCACTTTGCCACTCTCCCATTTCCCATCTCGCCTCAAATCACTTGGCTTAGTCGAGCCACCATGAGTTTCCTATTGACTCGTAACCTTTTAATACACCCGTAATCATGTCTTTCAAGTTTTCCATTTTTAAGGGGTGTAAAATATGGACAACAACTAGGTCTCATGGGTTTATATAGATTGGTATTGACCAAATCAAGCTTACTTAGAGCCTAAATGTATTTCTCTAGAATGGTTATCAATTTAGTTTACCTAACAAGCTATTTTGGTTCTTATTTGTGTCCTTGAGAGGTGGAGATACTCTCATCATGTCATACCAATGGAGTGTGTCAACATATTTGAAGTATGATTTGGCAAAGTATCCAATACCATAATTATGTTGAGGAGGTTTCTTTTTCCACAAGTGTTTGATCATTTTTCTCGAAAAAATCAAGCTAGAACATCCATCCCACATCGAAGCTCTTACAAAAATTGAGATTCTTGATTTATCTCTAATTATCCACATTTTATTTCTACCTTTGCAGCTTAAAATCAATTTTTCGTATTGTGATCTATAAGTTGAATTACGATAATAGATTCTTAGTTAACCCAAGGACATATAAAACATTAGATATTTTACAATTATGTGTACCAAGGGGTAAACAAATATGTCCAATACCTTGGACATTATATGATGAATCATCACCCAAAGTGAAATATGATTCTTAGAGGGTGTTTCTCATATCATGTAGAACCATTCCTTACATCTATTCATGTGTTCGGGGCACCCGAATTAACGTACTCAAAATACACTTATAGATGTGGTTGCTTCATTAGATTGGGTAACATACACAAAGTCTCCATCATTTTAATTAGTTTCCTATTCAACAATATTTCCTTACAAATGGGGTTTCCTCCTCAATTTTCCCTTCTTCTTCCCTTACTTATTTCTTTGTCCCAACTAATATTTTTGGTTGTTCAAATTTTTGTTGTTTGACGATCCCTTCGAATGTGTTATACCAACAATCTTTCAATTCATGGCCATTTCTTCCATAAATCAAGCATTTTTTCTATGTTTTTTCCTTGTTGATGATTATGATATTTGGACTTATTGGAAGATTATTTCTTCCTTTTGGTGAGAAGTGATTTCTATTCTTCTTCAACATATTTTTTGGACATGGACTCCTCTTTTGCAACATATTCACTAGCTTCTCAAAATGTGTGGTCTTCTTAGACATTTAATTATCATCACAAATATTCTATATGATGGAGATAGTGCTCTCAAAATAATAGGAACGATGTCATCATTTGTGATATCCACTCCCAATGCTAGGAGCGATCCCCTTAATATTGTAACATGCCTCATGAAAGTCTCCACTTTATCATCCGTCTTGAATTTGAGTGTATGAATTTGACTCTACAAATTTAGAATTGTATTCTTGTTCTTGGTCTTATAAACAATGCTCAAAGTGTATCCTATGTTTCTTTGGTTGTTTTATCATCTCGAATGTGTGGTTACACCTCATTAGACACTCTAAACAAAATTATCAACTTTGACTTCTAGTTTTCTTTATCAAACTAATGCTATCTGGGTTGCACTTTTCTCTCGGTATAGTGATCGAGCCATCCCCCACATCCCAACATGTCTTTGTGAGTCATGTATCATTGATCATGCATCGCACTATTTCCATGATAAGTACACTTATTTATCTTAATAACACATTTTTTGGGTGTATGTGGAGGAGGCATCTATTGAAAATTTCATGAGCTTCTAAGAATGATTTAAATTTATTACTAGTTATTCCCCTTATCTTAGCAGATAGTTTTTATTTTTTTGAATAGACCTTATTTCAATTGCAACTTTGAACTTCTTGAAACACTCAAAATTTTCATATTTAGTACAAAGACAATATATCCACATTTTAAGTGAAAATGAAAATTAATCAACAAAGAGCATAAAATATTAAAAGCCAAAATGTATCTAGTTATTACTAATTTTATCTTTTATGCCACATTTGGCGTAACCTCTAATTGTTTCTCCTAAAATAATCTTTAGAAAATACAAAAATAAAATTGGTAGAGGGAGGGTAAAATGCTTAATACTTCTTGTGTAATGTGAAATCCATGACCAAGTCAATTATATAAGACCACTTACATAGATTTATAAAGACTTGTTTTAATAAAATATTATTCAAATATGTTGAAATTTCGAGACATGGGTTTAAATTTGGTGGTTGAGAAAAATAGGGCATGCACTAACAAAATTTAATAGAGGGAGGGGTCGACCTTTTGACCACCGCCTACTAAGCATTCTCTTTCATTACCCCAACCACTAAAGTAGATATGAAACCAAGAATTAAGCTTGAAATATTTCAATCTAAAATTTAAAAAAATGTGGTTTTTCTTAAATACAACTTCTTAAAACCCTTCACATAGCAAAATTTGACACTCGAATGAATTTATCCTCGAATATTTATTCTAGCCAAGACAAGATTCATGCCACTTAATAGCAAAGAGGAAAGATCAAATTTTAATATCTATAATAGATGGTAAAGAAAATAAGAAAAATCCCAACCTCATTGTCAGTGTCACTAGACGACAATCTCGTTATCTCACTAGGGTCATACGCTTAACTTATAAGGGAGAGGAGCCAATAGTGGAGCATGGACCAGTAATGGTGAGGGTATTTGTGAAGTGAGTACTAGTACATGTACATTTGTCATTCAACATTCGAAAAAAGTAGCTAATAAAATGTGTCACATCAAATCACATCAAAAATCACCCAATCACATGATGTCACATAAGTGGAAAAAAATGCAGGACATAATACCCTACTAATGGTCCACCCTTTTTTCCTTTGTATGAAAAACTACTTGATTTAAATCCATTTAAAAACCACTTTCCATAAAATAAAAATGCTCAAAAAAATATTTAGATTAAGAAAAAAAAATCTTTTAAAGGGTATTTAAAAAAAAAAAAATTGCTATAGTTAAATGTGTGTCAGACACCCTCAACTTGGGTGCACAACCACTAAATCCTCTCCCTTACTTCTTATATTTTGTTTTTTCTTATACTTAACATCTTATTATTATTATGTACAGGTGTTGCTTCAATCCTTTTTTTTGATACGTGTTAAGGGAGATCTTCCACCAATTATTTACCTCGCTTTGAGCTCATTTTTCTTTTTAAACGCATTTTTGTGCCAACATTTGTTGTACTATTACTTTGGATAACCGTAAACAAATTCCCTTCGTGTTTCCTTCCTTCCTTGTTCAAACACTACATGCAAGTCTAGGAAGTATCTCTAGACAAGAAGATCTTCTTTTGGTGTGCTCATAGGTTCTTCCGCATTTAGTGGTATGCAAATTCTCAAGTTATAACTAAATAGGTCTCCAAGTTTGGAGAAAAACCCGAATGAGGAATTATTTATTAATATTTTAAAAAAATAAATTTTCTCCTCACATCCGGAATTAGAGTAGCGTCCAAATCTACTAGTCTTGTGATTGCACTCCACATATGTAGATTTTTTTATTGGATTTGATTTTTATCATGAGGTGTGAAAATAAGGAAAGGGATGGGAAGGGTTAAGAGGAACTTATGGCTCTCATAGTTTCTTAGTATTCTCAAAACTCCTCAATCTCTCTTGTACTAAATCTATACTCCCGGTTGAAATGGCCAACAACTTTCTCGATACCAACCGTAGTGTAAAAACAAGAACGAGAGACTAATTAATTTATTGATATGCACATAATCTAATTACACATTATGAGAGGGTTACAATACTTATAGGTATTAAAAACCAAATTTATACAAGAAAAATTATTATTCAAGCGTAACTACAAAAACAAAAACAAATAAACCTATGGAAATATTGTTCCTAATAATAGCTAAATTAAAAACAAATATCATTATTGTAATTATAACACAAACCTAATCATGGTAAATAGTAATAGATGTAGGATTAACTATTTATAGTGATATTTTACCCAACACATGTGTACACCCTAAATAATTTATATGTTATGGAAGTGAAAAACAATAAGAAGGATGTAAGGGTTTGTAACATGTAGACTATTGTGATCTAATTAACTTCCAAAATTAATCATTCATAATATTAATAATGCATTCATACATGTAACAACTAATAAATGATAATTACTTTCTCAAATACATGAGAGGAGAGATAAAAAAATTGTATAGGGCACAACATGGAGGATTTGGATGTGAAAGATGATGGAATGGGAAATCAAAAATTAGAAATTCTTTAGTGTAAGTTTTAAAGCTAAAAATGATCAAGGATAGGACCATACAACTATTGAATGGTCATGACATGGAAATGTATGGTCTTAGAACATTTGAAAATATAGATATGAAGCTTTGTTTGTAATTCACTTCTTTGAAAATGGTCTTGATTATATGTCACTCTTACTTTTATAACTTTGATATGAACTATAATCACTTGTAACAAATTGGAAACCCTAGAAACATGTATAACCCTCCATCAAATCATTAACAAACTAAAAGAATAAAAATGCATGTGTAGTTGAGGTTAGAATACCCATGGTATTTATACTCCTAGCTACCAAACCAATTCAATTTTTGCATTACATTCCCTCATTATGGGATCAAGCCTCATGTAGTTCTCCTAGGTGTTTTTGCAAGTGTAAACAACTATTAACCCAATAAGGGTTCCCTAAAGTCTCTTGACACTAAGATAGTAGGATGTTTCAAATGTGTTAGTAATGTGATGTGATATGCATTGGCTATGTGATGTAACCCTTTTTTTCTTTAAACCCTTAAAAAATGCTTGGAGTGACCTTGCTCTTATTAATACATAGCTCTGTGACCTTTGCATGCTTGTAAATGGAGGATTCTAGACTCTTTGACCTTGTAGATTATTTAAAACCTATAGTAAGGACTGATCTAATGATGTGTAGTTAATTTGGGTATATTTAGGAACCCTTTAAGTGTTTTGGAATGATATTTCTATAGGAGCTTGTAAGATTTTCAGGTAAGTTATAAAGTAACATTGAAATGATTGTATAGCCTTGTGTAGATGAAATATTATAATAAGGCTAAGCCTAAGGAAGATGAAACAACCCAAAGGAGATATTTAATATAAAATAAAGTCAATGAAATCAAGAGATACGACCATACAATTTGGTTAAGATCTTACCTCACATCCCAACCTATTTGTATGGTTTTTGACAAAGAAGAAGAACATCAAAAAAAAATTAGACATGAAGAACATGGGTTTTTTACTCCTTTTATCATATAATAATCCTAGAAATGTTGATAGTTTAGAGTGTATTGATAAGAAAGTCATGAGAGAGATAGAGAGATTAATTGATTGGATTCTATATGTGAGAATTTTTCTTAGTAAGGAAGCATGATAAAACTTAACATTGCATAAAGGAAAGTTACTAAATTTTAGTTTCTACAATGTGAAAAAAACATGTGTGTGAAGATATTGACTAAAGGGTTCATTTCTACTTAGGTGTTAGTGGGCAAGACCCCATGACCCACCTCAAGTTGTTACTTAGATGAAGTACTCTTAGGTATGATACTTTATGGATAAAATGAAGACACTACTAAGGCTCTAAAAAATAATTACATACTGATTTAATCACCTATTAGGAAACCTCGCCAAGATAAGGTAAAAATGATGGTGTCAAGCCAAGCAATCTGGTGATGACTAAAGAGCATCAATGACCCTATTGTTGATAACCTTAAATATGACACACATAAGAATAAATTAATGGAGAAAGAAAGGATATTCATCAAGGATAATTTTGAGTGTGAGAAAAGAGTGATGAGGTCAAAACATTAGGAGACCATATTAAGACCAAAGAGATCACATACAGGGAAATTTTTAGGATGATTTTATTACAAGTACACAAGGTGGAGGATGATCAGTAGATCAAGAATTTATGTGATTGTTACTCTATCCAAGTTAATGTACCAAACTAAACACAAAAACCCTGAAAAACTCAAATGAAATCAATACCTGATAGATAAGACAAGATCTGAAGATGTAGATGGAAAAGAAAGCTGATGTAGACAAGACGGGTGCACACGAGCAATCCTGCAAAGTAGATCCAAGAAACCTACGAGACACAGATACTTGACAGAAAAAGACAACATTAAAAGATATTTGGGTGGATTGCCTAGAAGTGGGTCCGGGAAGCGATAAGCTCCCTCGGCGGATGTCAGTCCATGTTTTCAATTAAAGAAAGAAGCATACATGATAAAATATGTAAGTAAATGTCTAGATTTTCTAATTAAAAATGATAGATAGAATGTAAATAGTAACAAAAATGAAAGTAACATAAAATAGAAACGTGAAAACAATACTAGATTTGTTTCACCTAATTCTTTACCTATCGTCGCAAGTCAATCGGCATCAATTGGGTGAATCGGTGTTGATTAGGAAAATCGGCGTTGTTTTTTTGGTCGACGTCAATCAAATGATGATCGCGCCGATTGGTTCGGGTCGGCATTGATTGGGCGATACAGAAGGAAGACGGAAGGCGTAAAGTAAAAGAAGAAAGCAAACTAAGCAAAATAGATTGGATGTGAGACTAGATTATCAAGATTGATCAAAAAGTAGAGATTGAAGATGGAAAAAGAGGATCCGAGGTAGAAATTGATGGATTCTGAAAACACTTGATTGATGATTGATGGCTAGGGTAGCTGTGGAGACCCGCAAGAGCTATAGATCCGTGGATAGAGTAACAATGCACCTCTCAGGGATTAAATTACACAAAACCCACTCTCTTCCTCTGATAATCTCTTTAATCACTTAGAAAAAGCAATCTCAAAGCAACCATCTCCTGAATCTAACCAGAGAGGATCTTAGGTCACAAATTTATAATCAACACCGATCGAGATAAAATCAGCCTCCGCTTAGAAAAATCGGCGTCGATCAGTACCAATCAGCAACCGATCGTGGAACCGACTCTCCGAAATGGCTAAAAAGGACATTTTGGAAATATGAAAGTGATCCCTCCAACTCAAATACGGAAATATCCCACTGCACGGTTTGGGGGAGGAGAAATAGGGGGGATAGATGGATAGAATTGATATGGGAGGTTAGGAATTGATATGGGGTAGATAAGTGGTTAAGATACATGTAAAAAGTGTAATTAAATAGTTAATATTTAATTATCCATGGGTAAAACATAATGGGGTATAATAAACTTAGGATAGATGTTTAAATCAAATATTTAAATAATACCCTAAGGGAGAAGTGGTGATATAAAGGTGCCCCAGGTTACCCGAGAAGGTAAACGAATGTGGGGACACTAAATTGGGTAACCAATTTTAGGTGTCTACATTTTGCCCCTTTTTGTTGAGTAACTTACGATAAGCAAAGTTGCAAGACAAAAACAAGGAGTTGGAAGAAAGGAAGAAAAAGTGATGATGTGATCCCCCTCAAACTAGGGATGGGATGGGTCCCGAAAGAACAACCGATCCCAAGTTTGAAAAAGGTAGATGAAAACGTAGGATGCCCCAGCTAGATGCCTAGAGTAGATCTGATCATTGATGACGCATGAAAATAATAAAAAAGGTAGCAACCTAAGGAACTCACATTGGTAGGGTAGACTAGATGGTCTTATGTATGAGACGACGTTAGTACCTACAGACCCGTGAGTGGAAGGAGGGCTGTAAAATAGCAACAACTAAAGAATGACACATTGGTAGGGACAACTAGATGGTCTCGCAAAGTAGATGATGTTAGTGCCTACAGACCTGCTATCTTTAAGCTGCCACAAATGCGAGTGACCCATGTACAGGGAACATACTTGAAATGGGTGATAATATCGAAAATATGTGCCAAAAGGCAACACTCAGGTCATAACAATGATCAAATAAACAAGCCAAGCATCAACGCTTAGACAAGAAGGATGAAGTGACAGCCTTGAGAGGAAAGCCACCGTGAAATTGACATATGGCCACTGTAGTAGACTTTGTAATAGAAATGCTACCAGACTAGGCAGAACAAGTGTGCTATGGGTGGCACATGCAAAAGATATAATGATGAGATGCCCCAGGTGGGGAATAACAAGCAAATCCAAGCCACAAGTGAGATGCACGTGAGGCTATGCAAGGTGATCAGGTACAAGTACCAAAAGAAAGACATAATGATGGTGGCAATGTGTGACAGGGTGACACATGCGTAAGACAGGAGAACAAATGAGGATATAGAGAGATAGATGTGTTTTAATTTTGATTTGTCATGGATGAATAATTGATTAACATGTTATAGATAGATGGATAGATGGATCCACATGATATATGCTACTTTGATGTTTTTAGATGAAGTAGATGAGATGAGCATAGATAGATGATAGATTTGACTAAATTAACATGTTAAATGTCAATTTAATTAGATGAACAACAAATAATAATGGGAAATGCTCCTTGTGACAACAAAGGATGTAATGATATTATCTTTGTTTAGAAATAAAAAGCAATACACCTAGATAGGAAAAATAATGATAACTTAGGCCCCTAACTGACCATAAATAGAGACTTTGATAGGAAACTCAAAAGATGATGCACATAAGGCCATAGACACAGATAAAATGAACCTGACACTAGTTAGTCACAAACCAGATCTAAGAGATAGATGGAACGAGAAGTAAGTATGTATCTTGTCAAAATATACGAAGGATAGAATACATGCTCATATTGGGAAAATAGGGTCTCCATATGATCAAAAAAGGTCTTATATCTCAGCTTCATGATTTTTTTTTTGATAGAAGAGCAAACTGATCAATGTGGGAAGTTTTCCAGATATAGAAAGACTGATCGATATGGGAAGTCTTTCAATGATGCTAAAAAGTGAACAAACTAGCCGAAGAGGAAGTCTGTTACTGCAAAGGCTGATTAATGCGAGAAGCCTTGAAAATTCCATGAAATAAATAGCTGTCCTTCAAGGGAGTGGTCTGTATTTTGAATTTGATGATAGCCATCCTTCAAGGGAATGGTCTATACTTTTTTATTTATTTGATAAGGCATGGATAGTTGTCCTTCGAGGGATCAGTCTATCTTTTGGAATTTTAGGATAGCATATTTTTTTTTGAGCTTTGAAAGAAGCTGAGTTTAGACTAGATAGATCAGATAGAGGGGAAGAAAACGTATACAAACACGTACTCATGCCCCGAGTAGATTCGATTAAGATAAACACTTAGGACAGATGAAGTAGTGATTAAGGTGTTCCTACCATGAGGAGGAACATATCCATAAGAAAAATTCCATGAGTAGAGCCATGGTACTCATTTTTAAGGTATAGAAAGAAATAATGCGGAGAACCACATAGTTCCAAATCACTTACAAAATACATGACTGGTTGTAGATGGATGAAAGATCTATTTTGCGACCAAGATCGTGTAAGATAGATATTAACAATAAAAGGGCCTTAGATGCAAGGCATTAAGAGGTTCCATTTCAGGTACACCATCCATGGAAGATAGACAATAAGCCCTAGACCCATATTTATGAGTGACTACGCATTTAACCCATCCAATTAGGAGTGAACTTACCACTACCTTGACTTTTCTAGTGTAGTGACATTTTGGTTTTCTTTAAGAACTAGATCACCAAATTTGAAGTCACAAGTGCTGCAAGTGCTTATTATAAGCACATTTGACACACTCAAGGTAGATTTGATGATGCTTAAGAGCATTGAGACATATATCATCAAGAAACTCAAGTTGTGCTAGATGGTTTTGATGATAGTCCTCATCGAAACAAATTCTATGAGAGTGAGAGAGACATGAAGAGATGGGATCCGGACTTCCAAAGGAAGGAAAACCTCGCACCCATAGATGAGAGAGAAGGGAGTAGCACTAGTAGGAGTACAAATGCTATTCTGATAATCCTAGAGAGAGAAAACAAGATATGTAAATTCCAATCCCTACCAAATTGACTAGTTACCTTTGCGAGGATATTGTGCAAAGTTTTATTGAATCCTCGGCACTTAATAGCCATTAGCTTAGGGATATTATGGAGAAGAAAAGTTGAGTTTGATATTGAAAGCGCATCACGAGGTTCTACAAATTTATGTTTTAAAAATATTTACCATTGTTTTTGATGAGTTTGTGTGGGACACCAAAGCGACAAATGATGTGTTGATAGACAAAATCAACAATGGGTTTAGCTTTGGTTGATGAAAGAGGAATAGCTTCCACCCACTTAGTGAAGTATTCTATGGCAGTAATGATAGAGTGATGATGCTGTGAAGAGTGGGGATTGATGAGACCGATGAGATCAAGACCCCATTGTGAAAAAGGCCACAAATCTACTACAAGTTGTAAATCCTGACTAGGGATATGTGTAAGATTAGAATGTTGTTGACACTTGACACATTTCTTAGTGTATTCACAACAGTCTTGATTAAGAGAAGGCCAATAATAACCTAAACATAAGATGCATTTAGCTACGGCCAAGCCACTAAAATGTCCACCATAGATACCATCATGGACCTCCTGGATAGCTTTAGATGATTCAGGGGTTTTGAGGCACCAAAAAAAAATACCATCAAAACCACATTTGTAGAGGATTCCACCCAAAATAGTATAGCGATTAGCACATAGGATAAAAGATCTTTTGCCATTGGATATCAGATCTGGAGGGAGCACTGAACGAGATAGATAATCAAAAATGTGCTGATACCACTCATCTTGAGTGTTGGTTATGACGGCGCCCGATTGAAGTAAAATGCCCGAGATGAGAGGTTGGTCTAAATGCTACACAACCACGTAAAAGTCACGAGTCTTTGGTAAAAGGCGGAATAAGTGAGGCTAAAGAAGCCATTGTATATGTGAATCAATTTGCAGTGCAGGATAGCTTGGATAGTAAATTTATCAAAAGCTTGAAGTTGAAAGAGAATGATATCACGATATTTTTGAAGAATATCATTTTTACATTGATAGACACCCGTGACTTGATTAATGATGAGCTCAGAATCACCAAAGATGTCGATATGGTGAGCACCAAGATTAATGGCATTCTGAAGACCTAAAACAAGAGCTTCATATTCAGCCATATTATTGGTACACTCAAAGTTAAGTTTGTGTGTGACAGGGATAGGTGCACCCCAAGGAGGAATCATGACAAAACCTGCACCTCCCCCTTGCTGACATTTGGACCCATCAAAGAAGAGTTTTATTTTAAATGGAGAAAGACCAAAATCAATTTGTTGAATGCACTCATCTAGGAATTGAGCAAGGGGAATTTGAGTGTCCGGAAGAGGAGTATCAGCTAATTGATCCACAATGACCTGACCCTTGATAGATTTTTGTGAGATGAACTCGAGATCAAACTCTATCATGAGCATGAGCCAACAAGTGATACGATCATTGTGATATGGTTTCACATGCATTGTCTTGAGTGGATTGATACTCGTAACAATATAAGTCTTGTGATTAAGGAGGTAGTGACGAAGCTTAGAAGTTGCGAAGAAGAGAGCACAACACAATTTTTTAGCTTCAGAATAGTGTGTTTCATACTCATGAAGAGTGCGACTGATGTAATATATGGCTTGTTCTTTACCGTTAGCATCCCGATGTGAGATCATGGCTCCCAGAGCATGGTCAGTCATAGAAATATAAAGATAGAATGGCTCCCCCTCGCGTGGAGGTGTAAGCATAGGTGGAGAAAGAAGATAAGCTTTGAGATCATCAAAGGCCTTTTGGCAATGCTCATCCCATTCAAAATGAACATTCTTATGGAGGAGATGATGAAAAGGTTGACAACGGTCTGATAGTTGTGAGATAAAATGATGCATTGATTGAAGGCGTCCTTGAAGACCGTGGAGCTATTTTAAGTTAGAAGGGGGAGGCATCTCAAGGATAGCCTTTATTTTTTTGGGATCGACTTCAATGCCCCTAATAGAAATGATAAAGCCTAAGAGTTTACTAGTGAGAATTCCAAACACGCATTTAGATGGATTTAGGTGAAGACAAAAGCGAATGATCCTCTCAAAGAGAGGTGTAAGAATAAAAAGATGATCCTGATAGTGTTTGGATTTACCGAGGAGATCATCGACATAATCTTCCATAGTTTTGTGTAAGAGATCATGGAAGATGTAGGTCATTGCTTGTTGATAAAGTTGCTCTCCGCTCTTAAGACCAAAAGGCATGACACGATAACAAAAAGTCCCCCAAGGAGTTATGAAGGAAGTCTTATGCTGGTCCTCTGGTGTGATGAGAATTTGATTATATCCAGAGAAACCATCCATAAGAGAAAGCATCTCGTGACCTGTGGTTAAATCCACGAGTTGATCGATATTAGGTAGAGGGAAATCATCTTTCGGACAAGCGAGATTAAGATCCTAGAAGTCGGTGCAAATTCAAATTTTCCCAGTAGTTTTTATTACATTTTTCGGTATTACATTTGAAACCCATTGTGGATAGTCAATGGGTTGGATGAAGTTAGTAGAAAGCAAGCGCTGCAACTCTTCTTTAACAAGAAGGGCTACACGAGGGTGCATTTTACATAATTTTTGTTTAACCGGTTTGATGTCTGGAAGAGTAATGATATTGTGGACCACAATATCAGGATCGAGTCCTGCATATCTTCGTATGACCAAGAAAAATCTTGGTGATGGTTGGAAAGAAATGTGGTAAAGTCTCCTAACTCCTGTGGATTAAGAGATTGGATGACCTTAATGATGCGAGGGTCTTCAGAAGTCCCTATATTAAGGTCGACAATGGCTTCATTGAGAAGCGTAGATGTGTCAAAAGGAATGGTTTTAGGAAACGCCCTGCGAGATAAGAGTCCTCTTCCCCATATAGGTGAGGACAATCATCATCTCGTACAAAGGTGGATAGTGTTGATAAAGTGGGAGAGTCATCTCCAATTATTTCGTGAAAGACTAATGGTATGGAAGTGGATTTGCCATTAGTTTTATAGGTCAATGGACCTATGGAAATGGTATTGACTAAAAAAAAAGTTAGGTGGGATGGAAATGGCATCATCCACATCAAGTGATGCTTCTGACCTAGTGGGAGAAGATGGTTCCTCAATGGAGAGAGGCTCATCGAGAATGGTGATGGTGGATTTTGAGAGAGGTTTGAATCCTAAACCAAATTTTTGATGTGGTTTAAGAGTTGGAATGGATGCGAGGTCATGTATACCCTATTCATATTTTCCTAGGCCAAAGCCCTTCCACATGCATCGATATAAATAAGTTTTTGTGAATGCGGGATTCTGTAAACAATCAAACCCTGCTGAATAGGGTTTGGCCCTAGGGAGAATCCAGCAATAGTGAGGTGTATCAAGACCACCATAAATGAAGTTATCTCATTGATTGGACAGACCAATGGTGATGACACGACCAAGACCTAGCTGATATTCAAGTTGTTTTTCTGGTCTACCATACTCATTAGGTTTGAGATGGGCGTCAAAAGAGAGAAGAGGAAGCTCTCCTAGCGAAAAATGCTGCAATGTTTCTTCTAGATTTTGTAAATGCGGTATTTTTATTACGATGTATGGAAGAGGATGAAACCTCGTTAGAGAACAAGCATTCTCCTTAGAGGGGCACTCACTGTGGTCATGTCGCATTGTGCGGAAGGAAAAGGATCTCCTAGATGAGTATATATTTTTCCTCATACCGATATTTTAAGCATCGATGGAGGGTTGATGGGACACAATGAATTGTACGAACCTGATCAGAGCATCCAAGGATCATATTGTAGTGTAATTTCCTTCAACAATGTAAAAAGCTTGTGAAGCAAAAACAAATAACCTTTCTTACCTACCCGAATGGGTAGGACTACGCCCCTAAAGTCACCACCAGCTTGATCATTAAATGATCGAAGGAGAAAAAAGCGAATGGTGACACTACATTCTTTGTAACTTATGTTGCTCAAATGTGTGAGACTCGCAAGAGCTATAGATCTGCAGATTTTCTAGATAACAATGCACCTCTTAGGGATTAAATTACACAAAACCCACTCTCTTCCTCCGATAATCTCTTTAATCACTTGACAGAAAGTAATCACAAAGAAACCAACTCCTGAATCTAATAAGAGAGGATCTTAATTCGTAAATTTATAATCAGCACCGACCGAGATAAGATTGGTGCCGCTCAAAAAAATCGGCGTCAAACCGAGTACCAATCGGCGCCGATCAGGGAACTCGACTCCCAAAATGGCTAAAAAGGACCTTTTGGAAAGATGCAAGTGATCCCTCCGACTCAAATATGGGAAATATCCCACTGCACGGTTTGGGGGGAGGAGAAATAGGGGGATAGATGGATAGAATTGATATGGGAGGTTAGGAATTGATATGGGGTAGATAAGTGGTTAAGATACATGTAAAAAGTGTAATTAAATAGTTAATATTTAATTATCCATGGGTAAAACATAATGGGGTATAATAAACTTAGGATAGATGTTTAAATCAAATATTTAAATAATACCCTAAGGGAGAAGTGGTGATATAAAGGTGCCCTAGGTTACCCGAGAAGGTAAACGAACGTGGGGGACACTAAATTGGGTAACCAATTTTAGGTGTATACAATGATATTAAGAAGGAAGAAAATAAGTTCTTGGCCAAAATAAAACTAGAGCGGAGGTGACACTAACAAGGAAGGATGAAGAGAGGGTGGCCCTATCTACATAATTAACCTAAATCATTAAAGGCATCAAGGGCATGATTTTTGAATGAAGCATGTTTGAAGAAAAGATCCAATCCGATGCACCTAAATTTTTGAAAGATGTAAACCAAGGCTTGTTGAGGGACCAACAAACATATTATTTTAGGGATATGTTAGCCTTACCAATTTTGGAAGCATAATGTATCTATAGTAGAGATTAATCATTAGTGTTGCGATATATGTGCAAGATCAATATAAATAAGTGTGCACAATAATCGTCCGAAGGGTCATTTATTGAAGAGTTTTGAAGTCGAGCACCTACAACATAAGTAGGAGACAAAATAACTAAAATAATTCCATGTGACATATGTATTATTCTAAGTCAAAAGAAAATACAAAGGAAACCAAAGACAAGAGGACAACATGTATAAGAAGGGAGGTGCCATGTGGAAAAAGGGGCGAAGGTCAAATTTAATAGATAGATCTCATGATCTTTCAATGTAAATCATGAGATATCCTGTCTCATTGATTACTTGGGAATTTTAAAAAGACATCGAACACTTGAACCTTCATTAATGATGTTCTTAACTACTATCTCTAATGGTATCCCCAACCACTCTAGTGATGGAGACTTACCCACTTTAGGTGTGAAATGGATGTAACTACTTGCTTTAAAATGTATAAACATGAGGGCCATGCCCATTAAAAAAGGGTTACACATATTATGTTGAGAATTTGTGTTTATAATTTGTTAGTTGGTTGGAAAATGGTTAGTATGGTTATAATGTCGATGCTTTAGTTATAGGATGATATTTGTTTTTAATCCATTAATCATCACTTTGTACACTAAATATTGAATGAATGAATGAATAATTTCTAGCATATCTAGTTTTATGTTATGGTTGCTAGAGTAGGTTGTTTTTCTTATCTCATGTTCACCTAGGTTTAGACATAAACTCATGCACTTTGGGTATCTATTTAGTCCTAATCACATACTACTATTTGTATGATTCCTTAGTAAGGAAAGTAATAATTTATCTCTATCTTTGGACATCTTTTTTTTTTTTACGTTTCCACTTTTGGTATTACACTTCTTCTTTCATATTTCTTTTCATACTTCACATTTCTCACTCTAGACACTCGGGTACCCAGGGATGCTAGTGCACAAGCACCCCGACCTCTTTTTACTTTGTTCACATATTTTGGGTCCTTTCTAGCCATTTGGGCATCTTATTTTGTTTGTGGTCATTCTTTTTAGGGTTAATTATGAAATTCAAGAAAGGTAATCATATATAAAGTTATGTGATCATAATAGAGGGCCAATCACTAAGAAATAGCTATCACCACCTAAGGTTGCATCTCAAGAGCATTATCAAGAGAATTCAAGAATCCATCTAGCTACACATAAGGGATAAGGAACCGCTACTTCTGCATATTGTAGTCGCTAAATCCTACACTTTTAGTCAATATTTTGTCTTGCTCCCATATTACTATTCATATGGTTCTTGAGTGAAAAGAGTAATAATTAACCCATGTCTTTGGCTATTTTTACATTACTTTCTAGTGTATTGCTGATCTTACAACTTCATTTACCCAGTTTGTATTTTTCATTTTGCATTCCTCCTATTTATGATTGGGTCACCCAGTACCTAGACAAGGGTGCCTCGGGCATCATGGTCCCCTATATGGTTCCATGATCCACTTTGCACTTTACTCTTACCTTTTGGGAACTTTTTATCCATTTGAGCTTTATATATTTTTGGTGGTCAGCCTTTTTGGGGTTAATTATGAAATTACAACAAGAGAACCATATAAATATAAATTTATGTGACCATAATGAGGGACCAATCAATAAGCATCTACTATCACCATCTAGAGTTACATTCATCAAAGGCACATAAAGATACATTTGCATCCATCTAGATCCATTATAAGGTACACAAGGTTGGTTCATTTACATCACACTTCATAGGAGGGGAGTCTATTGTTTCCATGCACACATTTATTACATTTTACATATAGTTATTTTCTCGTTACTTCACAAAGTGCAACTAGTACAAGAGAAACCTAGGACATGATTTACACACACACACACACACACACACACACACACACACACACACCTAGAACTACATTGGGTCTAAGATGTAATGCAGCACTCAGTTACTAATTCCACATTGTGGCCACCGAGGAAAATCGGACCCCTTCATATGCATCTTTCTTTTTAGGGGTTTAATGTTTTGTCTGTGGTTTTTCAGTGATTCCTTATTGTAGGTCTTACAGCGATATATATGATGTAATCCACCAAATTTAGTATCATAAGAATAAAATATAGGTGAACATCATACAACACCTCAAAGGAGGGTATCGTGCCATTTCCGTAGACCAAGGAACCCAAATCTCATATCGGGCACCCTTATCCTATTCTAGTCGCTCTAGTTCAATCAAATAGCTTGGATATGTGCTTCCTCAAGCTTTTGTGGTTGTTTCCTCCTCTTTTCACCAGGTTTTCTCTACGACATAATCCCACACCTTCATCGAATCAACTAAGGACTTCTTAACCCTCTCTTGCACATTAGGGTTTACATTTCTATTTACTTAGTTTCTTGAGTCATTTCCTTTATTTATTTAGTTGTTATTTACTGTTTTGCATAACATCATATTAGGCTATGATATTACATTTTAGTTTAATCATTTTGGTGAACCCAAACACTTTCACGCTTAGGATCCTCATTTTTCCTCTATCATGGCTCCTAAAGTTGCTCAATTTTCTTTATCTGATTTACTTAAGATGCATCCCAATTTCCAAGTTGTTCTACAAAAAACCTTAGACACCACATATCATCCTAAAGATATGCCTCCACATGAAATAAGCCATATTTTTTATCATCTATCTGAAGACCCTAGTCCTCGTGATCCTCCATATAATCAATCTATGTTGGGCTCAATTCGAGATTTACATTCTTTGTTTCAAGACCATTTTAAGGCTATGGAGTCCACGATTACATCTCTCAAATATGAAATCCAACATATTAAGGATGCTTATCAAGCTCATGTTTATTCTCTTTCTACATCTCATTCTCATTCTATGTCTACTACATGTGCTAATATCAGTGAGCCTCAAGTCATACCATTACCAAAGCCTCTAACATTTGATCGCAATACTAAGAAACATGACCGTATTACTTATCTCTTTAGTCATCAATTGATCACTTTACCACCTACTCATTACTATCCTCCTTATTAGCTAGAAAAATATCAAGGTTGTCCATATTAAAACTATTATTGAATTAATGGCCATAATGACAATGACTCACATTACATGTTACAACACGTAGAATCAAACATCTTGAGCATCAGGGATTTATCTCATTCATAAACAACAATTATTTGTATTTCCACCTATAAATATTGTACCCAAATGGGCTCTTAAGTATGCTCCTTATACATCTAATGAGTCTCACACTATCGCTTCTAATATGCCTTCTTTAGTAAATCAAACATCGCCTATTCAACCTATTCTAGCTAAGAAATCACCTCTCAAGGTTTATCTTCCATCGCCTCCTCCTACTAAGGAATCTATAGTGTTATCTAATCAAACTAAGTAACCTCCTCTTAATGTTGGTCTAACTCCTACTCCATTCAAGGTATCTATGATATCACAAGGTCATGCTCAACAACCACCTCCTATAGTTAAACTTATAATTCCTCCATTTTTTATAGACCATACCTAAGTTAATGAATGAGACCCGAATTAATCTTACTATGATGATGAAAAATTTAATTTTCACACTCCTCTATCACCTCCACATCCCATAACTTTTGTTAAGGAAACTACTCCTTACATTGATCCACTTAGTGTCTTTTGACTAGACTTACCTTGCTTACATACGTGGGGCATAGAATTCACACAACCCACCCCATCTTAGCATAAAAACATATCCAATAATAAAATTTTCATACATCCTACTCTTTGAACATAGGCATATTCATCTACACTATTGTGTTTCCATTCACCCTATGATGAAGGCCGGTTCCTACTCTTGTGCTTTAAAATGCGAGGGGTTTCACACTTGACTATTGAGGAATTTTCTACACATGGACCCCACACACTACATAGTAGTCACTACACATTAGGCATCACATATCATCACATGATCCTACATCATCTACATATTACACACTACATCATAGGTTATAGGCATTGTGAGTCTTCATACATCCTACACTTTACATCCTACATCTTGTCTTACATACATCATACACATACTACACATGACTCACCCAGAGGGAAGAGAGAGGAATAAAGCTACCACATATTACACGTTTTCTCACACATATACACGTCATCTTACATTCCATTTTACATTTTTTATGTTATACATCTTAGGGCATGGAAACATCATACATTACATCCTATTTTATCACATACATTACACATTTTGCATATTCACCTCTACGTGCTACACTCACTACCCAATGATGCACTCTAGTCTCACGGTCCATACTAAATTATTTAGGTATAAATAAAAATGGACCACATCATGCTCACATGTTCATCATTTGATATTATCATGTGACATTCCTAGGATTAGTGATATACACTTTAGGATATAGGGTCACTTCTCCTAGTATCATCTTGTGATAGGTCGTATCATCACATTCGCTTACATTTTTTAGTGGTATATGCTTTAGGATAAATCACCACCTCCTTTCTATTCATCTTGTCATGATATAAATTTAGGCTACAAAGTCACACACAGTTCATCTCTATGTCACATATCATCACCACATAATCATCACATGAATAAAGTTATACACAACACATAGTTCGACCATTTCCCAATGTTGCACTCCATTCGTTTATGGTTCATGGTCATCTTGAATTCTAAGGGGGCATAATAAATGAACCTAACTACATATAATTACATTCACTTAGGGGAATGTGGTTCCTATTATCCATATTTTTTCCCCATATGAAATTAGATCACCCACGACCTACCACAATGAATAAATTCAATTTGTTAAACATCTTAGGGCATGGAAACTCTTTCATACTATTCTATCAATTTGTGCTTCAAATCCAGCAAACATAGTGTATAGGGACTCTAAAATAGAATAACAAAGGGTCGAGGAAGGATAAGATAGTGTCAAAAGAAGCCATATGCTCAAAGAAAAGAAACGCTTACATTTTTTAGGCTCAAATTCTTCTGGCTCTAAAATAACTCGTAACGAGCCTCAAAATGGCTAAGTATGGAGGAGACAATGACAACCATAGTTGAAGTGTCCAAATGGTGTATTTCTAATGATTGAATCTAAGAGGTAAAATCAAATGATTACTAGGCCCCCATGTGTCCCCATGCACACCAAAAAGGAGGTAGAGTCAACAACTAAAAGTCAAAAATCGTGGACCAACAAACAGAGGTGGAGGCCTAAAAAGACTAAGTATAGAAGTGTTAGATAGTGAAAGAATCCATAGCTCATGCATCAACTCAACACATCTCTAAAGATAAATCCAAAAGCATATAGACTCAAACTTGCACAAGCCCTCCACATATCTAATGGTAAAAAAGTTCAAAAGGAGAGTAGTTTCAAAATTGGTTAAGTATAAGAGAACCAGTATAGAAGTGTTAAAGCCTCCATGTGTCTCTCCATCCACGTGTCGTTTTCAAAAGGAAAGTCTGGAGGTACTTCCCAAATGAGTGTGGGCTGGCCATGTGTCTCAGGCCTAAAAGAGGGATAGAGTCAGGGTTTGAATAGTCAAAGTAGAGGTAGGCTAGCAGAAGAACCAAGTGTCAACATGACGCTATTTCAAGAGTAAAATTTCGCATGTGTTCTCGAACAAGCATCAAACCTCCACGTGTCTAGGGGTCGACTTTTGGCCCCACCAAGAAAAGGGACTCAAGAAAAATATAAAGGACCCTAAAGATCTCTCGAGGCTGCCACATGTCAATCGGCATAGTTTCAAGAATGAAGATAGGTGTAAAATCTCTAAGGTGCGCGAGGCCGCCACATGGGTCCTATAGGTCACCTCCTTAAATATTGCACCCCACAACCCTAATATTCAAATCACCATATATTTTGATTGGAAACTCATATTTGGGTGGGAGGGGACTTTATAGAAACATCTCGACACCCTCTATCCCTTGAAAACATAAAAGACCTTATCTAGTAGGCTCGTAGATAAAAATGGGAAAACATCTTCTAGGCTATTAATGTAGAATCTGATTTCTCCCACTACCGAGATCTCATTCGATTTGATCTACTCGTGGAACCAAAAGTGACATATTATGGGTGGATTTACATAAGGCATTACTATTAAGTGGTTGAGCTTTCAAAAATAGGATCCAATGTGTATCTCAGGGTGGTTGGAGCAGGATTTGAATTCTTCCCTCTTCTCTCTCTTATTCTTCCTATATATTGAAAGCAGGGGCACATTCAAACAATTGGTCATTGTTCTCCTCTATACCCCTCTCTCTTTCTTCCTTAGGGTAGAACACAAAGTCTAAACCTCCTCCCATGGCTCTGTAATGGTGTTTTCTTGCCTCTTTCCTACCGATGATGCTCTGTGTAACATTTTAGAGCAATAAAATCTATTTTGTGATGCATCTATCCATCCTTGGCTTATTTTGTTGTCTCTCCTTACCTCTCATTGTCATAGGGTATATTGTGCATAATTTTGATGTCTATTACAGGTCATAGGAGTTGTTTGTAATGGGTTTCAAGTGATGCTCTATGTGAAATCTACTCTAGTTTATAGTGTGTTCTTCCACCCTCTCCTCTCGCTTACCTCTTTCCACTTTAGGTAGTTAGGGCTATGATCATCCACTTCCTTTTCTAGTGTATCACTACTTAGTGTAGATCTGTTATCCAAAATTCACCCCCGCAGTAAATTTGATAACATGCATTGAATTATCAAGCCCCGTGCAACTTGATTGATTTAGGCAAGAATCATGTTTCTAGGGTCGCCTCGATTTTTTTCTTACCCCTCGCCAAGAAGAAAAGAGCAAGTTCTAAGAAAATGTGAAAAGTTGCAGAAAACAAGCTTGGGCCAGAAAAAATCATGAAAAATGGCTAAGTCCTAGTCCTCGCAATGGTTGGGACATGAGGGACATCTCGGTGTGAATCGCCAAAAGTCTCGCAAGTAGTCTCAGTAGGGCAAAGGAACATCCGGGCCATTAGGACACGTGGACGCAAAAAGCCGGTTTGGCCGAAGGAGAAGAAAATTGACTAACTGCTCTGGGACATTTGGGACAAGAAGACGTGAAGGATGCGAATTGGTCGTTCACCGAAACATAAAACTTTCATTTTTGGGACATCGTGGCCAAGAGACGTGGAGGATGTGGATAGCTGAAAGGGCCGAAATAAATCGTAATGTGACACGTGTCACATGGGAAGGCGATAAATTTTGACTAAGTGTTTTTGGCCGAGTTTTTAAAAGGAGTGAATGGAACAGATTGGCCCGAGCCAATAGAAATAGTACACGTGTCCTATGGGGCAAGAGGGTTTGGGGATCGAGGAGGATTTAGAAAAATTTGACAAAGTTTTCGCTGAAAGTTCAAAGGCCAAGGATGACCCCGCGCCCCCTGTCCTCCAACCAAATCATGCCACGTGCCCCAGCTCGTCGACATGTCAGAGGAATTTTGGAAAATCTGCCAAGGATAAAATGAAGTAAATGAAGCAGGAGGATCCCACGACCAATTAAATTTTGCCATGTATCATCCAGTGTTTCAGAGAGGCAGCGGAAAATTTCAAAAATTTTCCCGACATCCGCTTTTTGGCCGCTTTTCCCAAAACTTCGTGACCTTCATATCTTTGATCTAGAGCTCAGATTTGCACGTTCCTTATATCATCGAAAGTTGTTGAAATTATCTACATGATTCCAAGGTCAATCTTGCTTTTTGGTTCAGTTTGGAGGAGAAAATCAAGGAAACACCTCTCGACGCACGGTAATGGCTAGAACCGACGTTTCAACAACAAGCTTTAATACATAAGACAGCTTCACCGCTTTTGCCGTGATCCACCACTTCGTCATAATAAGATTAACTAAATGTAACCTAGAAGTGGTTGGGGGTAGATACGACTTTCCTCTCTCTTCCCTCTCTCATTCTTCATATATATTGTAAAGAGGGGCTTCTTTCTTAAGGTCAAACATTCCCCGCTTTACCCCCTCCCTTCTTCTCTTTATCAGTGAATTTGTGGAGTTCGAACCTCCCATTTGAAACCGTAATGTGACTCGCTCTTGGAATTTTGTAGTGTATTGTATCAATCTTTGGAGCAAGTAATACATGTCTCAGGGGATGATTCTCAACCCTCTCTCGTGTTTATTTGCATCCTCCTAATCTTTCACCGCAAGTTTTGTTATCTCAGGCATGATCTTGCATCACATTTGAATGGTCTCGTGTTTATTAAGCAAGACAGTGTTCTTCATTCCTTGATGCATCACCTCTATTATCTTAGGTTTATTTGTATGCATCCCTCTCTCTCTCCTCCTCGCAAGTTAGATTAGGTTTTGAGTAAACCCTCTGCATTTTCATGCGCATCTCAATAGAGGAATAAGAAAAAGCCTTCTCTAGAGAATCCTTTCTTATCTTTACAAGTCCCACACTTGGAGAAAGGATTCCATGTTGTGCAATCACACTGGATGCCTGAACATCAACCTAGAAACCTGATCTGCATCCAGGGGTGCTGTGAGTTTGCAACAACAGTTTTGGCACTGCCCGGTGGGACTAGAGGTCTCATTTTTATTGCAGCAAGGTTGATGTGCATCTGCTGCATTTTTCTTGCTTAAAAAGAGCTATTATTTGCATATCTGGCGACTCCAAGGGGAAGAATCGATTGGTTCCAAGTGCAGGCCTGAAAACTCATGAGAAGAATCACCACAAGGTCAAGAGTTGGAGAAGAAGAAGTGCTATTTGAATACCTGCAATTATCTCCAAGAAGAAGGCAAAGAGGAAGAAGGATTCAAAGGTCTCCATCTCCACCAAACAGAACTCTCTCAACTCCTCCACCTGGTAGGCCTTTCATTCAGTCAACAAGGGTTTTAAGACCAATCAGAATGGCTCAAAACAATCCCTACGTCAACTTCACAGCAGCAGCCCACTTGCCCTCAATGCGCAACATCCAGTCCCTATTGCAGCCTCAAGAACATTCCCTACTTCACCGGAGAAAATCGACTACTCTAGGTGATCATGTTAAAGATGTTGCTAACCTTGTGCAATCCATGAAATCAATGAAATGCAAGTGGTCACAAGTTACTCGCATCTTCCTTCAAGGGTAAAGCATCGCAATGGTTTAGGAGCCTTGGAGTTGGGTTCTATCACAAATCGAATCGGGTGTATTGCACTTCATGAGCAATTTGGAGAGAAGGGAGACAACTTGTCTCTTTCGGAGCAAACACCGACTTCAACTTCAGATTTCAAAGGACTTGGGAGAGAATTCCAAATGGCAAACAAAGCAATGTTGCAAGGTGCTTTTCTATACTATCTCAAAGCTTTAAATTCTGATATTTCTATGTTGATTCAATCCATGGGAAGCATAACTATCCCCACGGCTTATAGCATTTCCATTAGGGCTGAAAATTGTTTAATCCAAGCTGGCAAACTTGCCCCTAGACCTCCCATGCCATTGTTTCCAAGTTTAGAAAGCCCAAACACCCATCAAGCACCTAATTTGGCTCCTTCTCCCACTCCTAGAAATCAGAGTTCAAATGAAGCTTCCACTTCATCTCCAAGTGCCCCAAATGAGCTTCAAGAAGTCATGAAGCAATTGCAAAACCTAGGCAATGAGCTAGTTACTCTCAAGAGGCAACAAGCCCAAGGTTTCAGACCTTCTTATCAACCCCAAGCTCAGCCTAATAGGCAGCCATACCAACCACAAAGACCACCTAATCTAGCTACAAATATGAATCAAACAAGGCCTCCCCGCCAATAGACCATTCCAGCCTATAATCCAAATGCCATATCTCGCTCTAAGGCATTAGTGCCAACACAGAAAACATTGCTCAGAATATGATTGGTGCTTTCCATGCAACGAGCCTCATAACCAATCCATGTGTTTCAATGGTGCTCTCAATCAAGCATCATGGTGACAACTAATGGAGTGGAGGGCGAGGCGCTTAAGGAAACAATAACAAAAAAAGAAACATTCCAACAAAGAATCAGCCCCAAATGACACCACATTGGTGAACTCGCAAGCGTAAGATTTCGTGGCATGAATCAAGCTAGCTTTCTCAAGGTGTTACAGCCAACACAAGGTCAAAGAGGAGAAATTTGGGTGAAGAACAACCATTAGCCCCACCAATCCACAACCTTCCACGGCTCCACAAATGATTGGCAAGAAAAGTCCAGCTTTCAAATGCATAAGGGCAGCCAAGAACAGCCCCTAGGCCAACTCAAATGCTAGTTGTGGCTGCCCACATGCAAGGAGTGAATGTGCAAACCAAGGGATGAAAAAGAGATCCTTCATCACCATTCAAAGATCATTGATTAGATGAAGAAGACAAACGTCAACATATCAATGTGGGAATCCCTATCTATCCTGTGCCAAAGAGATCTGGCTGCAAGCTGCCATGAAGGATTGGCTAACTTCAATCAAGCAGGTTCGATGCAAGACAAAGTGCTTACAAATGCTTCCCACTCAAGGAAGTCATGGAGGACAACAAGGTAAAATGTCAAGAAGCTCCCTCCTTTCTATGTTTCATTAATCATTGGAAATCAGCTAGTACATAATTGCATGATAGACTCCGGGGCAAGTAGCTCAGTAATGCCTAAATAGATAGCTGATCAGCTAGGGCTCCAGTATGAAATAACATCTAAAGGGGTAGTGTAGCTAGATGGGACAGCAATAGCAACAGTTGGAGTGATTAGAAATTTGAGTCTTACCTTGCACGCATGTCCAAATGTTGTTGTTTTACAAGATGTATCAATCATAGACCTTCCACCACTCTTTGCCCTTTGCTTGTCAAGGGACTTCACAACCAAGATTGGGGGGTATTTGTCTACTGATTGGTCACACATGCTATTCAGAACAAGATATGGAACTAAGGCCACAATCAGATCCGAACCTATCAGCAAACTTCCATATTGAGCCTTACACTCCAAGTCGATTAATGCCAATTGCTCAGCATTTGATCAAGAAGATCACCCTAGCACTGATGAGGCTGACACCAAGGTTGGAAGTATCCCGGATCTAACTCTTGATGAATGGGAAAACAAGATACATGCTTTTGATCCCTATCAAGAAGTAGAAGAATCTCGGCTAGAGTCCATTGTTTACATGAAGAGAATCAACCTCTCCCCAACATCACCAAGCCGGATCATAAAGACAAGAATGAAGTATGGCAATTGTTCTTTGATGGGTCAAGGAGTAGACATAGCAGCAGAGGAGGAGCTATGCTCATTTCACCGCAAGGTATAAGGTATTACTCACCTTCCATTTCCGCCTGCTCAAACAACACTACTAGTATGAAGCCTTAATTCATGGACCTTTGGGCAATGAAGAAAGGCATTAGGAATTTACAAGTATTTGGTGATAGTGAGCTGACCAGTAAACCAAGTCAAAGGAAAAAATGCTGCCAAAAATGATCTCGTTGAAGAACTACAAAAATCGGGTATGGGATCTTATCAAGATCTTGAAGCTTTTAGCATCAATTCTATCCCAAGAAAAAAGAATGAAGCCATCGATGTGACTTGCAGCAATCGGGGCTGCGTTTGATGTTGTAGAAAGTATCAAAAGTGAGAAATCTTAGCCTCATATCATGTTCCTCGATTTAGAAATCATGCTTGATATGTACTGTAATTTCTTTGCAGATCCTTGACTGAGTCAGAATATGATTAGACTCTTTTATTTATTTCATTTTGCATCTGAGTTTAATCTGATCTCGGAATGAATTATAGAGTTATCCATCTATAAGATCTAATCTTGGATCAGTGGAATTGATCCAAGTATTGCTCTAAGTCTGTTCGTGATGAATTAAAATCACAGACCTTGAACAGGTTGCAAGGTCTAGAAGCATTGAATAAGCTGGTCCGGAGTATGACTCAGGCTGATCATGTGAAATGGATTGGTTCCCGATATGGAAGTATATCTGGAAGGTCTCGATCGTGGACCAGGTAATAATTCGGTTACATACGATTCTGCAGCCTGAGGCAGAACAGGAGCTAACCCTGTTCAAGAAGGTATGATGTAGGTCTTTTTCTGAGTGTACAGAATGTAGACCTAACTGGAATTATTAATGGTTAGTAACCTAAAACTAAACCTAACCTAGGGGTTAGATTAGTGTTAATCTAACCTAGACCTAGGCTAAGTGCTAATGTCCTAAGTTAGTATCTATGTGTAATGTGGTTAGAATAAGTATTATCCTAAATTCTAACCTAAGATACTAACCTAACTATTGAACAAAATGTATGGGGGCCTATGGAGGGGTGTGAACCATGGGCGGCATTTTCTATGTCATTAAATGCTAAGGATAAGTATGAAGGACAGGTCTTGGCGGAGGTTTTAGGAACGGCTAACTTGTGCCGACGTGGCAGGTCGCCAAAACTGAAAATGAACTGGAAATTTTATTTGATCCGCCAATTTTGGCGGTCGGTGGCAGTGGAGTTTGAGTGGGAAAGTTGGTGTAAATGCATTCAATGTGCTCGGTAGTCGAGCTCGGAACTCACGTGAAGGCATGCAAACTGGGAAGTTGTTGGTTTGTTTGGCTTATCGCGAATTTCGGTTTTCCTTCTGCCTGTTCACTGGTTCTTCGCACCAGTCTTCTTGGTGTTGCATGGCGAGTATGAGGATATCTAGCTCTTTTCTCTGTCAAGGGGAATATATATGTCATGGAGATAGCAAAATTTTGTTGGTCGCTCTAACTTGGAAAAGGAAAAGGAAGTCTGAGCTCTTCCAGTGGTCTGCTTCGGAATTTTGAGCAAAAATCCAGGCATGTTAGGCCCTAACCTTTAAAAATCTTGTTGTCTTTCAAGTGATTTCATTAGAACAACTCTGTTCAAATGTTTTGAGAAAATGGATGATTTTTTCCTATGGTTGTCTGGTGTGATTTTTCCACTGTATCTTCTTGCAGGAATGACTTGTCATTTATTCCTTGATGGGTGTTTATTATTTTCGAACTGTGGCTTTGTTTCCTTGTGTTTGCATTCTGGCTTAAATATGTGAAACATATGAAATATATGAATGCTCGGCCTGTTCGGCGTGTGAGCCCATAAATCATTCCTCCCGATGGGTATAGACATGTTGGTATATATAAATGTATATAATTTTTGGTCATATTCTTGATGTGGAAATTGTTCGGAAGGGATACTTGATGGACTGTTTGATTGTTCGAGTTTATTGAATCTTTGTAAGCTCTGTCGTGGGTTTTGATGAAGGTAGTTATTGATACTGTTGGGTTTCGTTTTGTCTTGAAGGTTGTTTGAGAATAAACATCTTTCGGTGTGACAATATCTTATTGCAACTCTTTTGGAATTGTTTTCCTTTTTCGTTGGGGTAACGAGATTTAACCGTTACAGTATGCATTATGGATATATGTATATTATATATTGGAACGACTCTGTAGAGTCCATTGAATGACTTGTATAAATGGACCACTATGGAAGCTATACATTTATATATTTGAATGTTGGATATTGATTTGTTTGAAGTCTTGAAGAAGTAACAGGTCTTTCGACCTCTGTTAACTATAGTAAATTTTGGGTATAGACTCCCCGGTTGTACTGTTTCGTTTCCTTCTGTGTAAGCTTGTTCAAAAATATTGAAGAAGGTTCAGTTGGTTCTTTTTACGAAATCAGTAATTATTGAAGCCTAGTTCTTTTATGTTTATCATTACTGGAGTAGATGGAATCATTAATTATTCTTCTTTATTATCTTGAATACTGTTGTATAGACTCGGTTGAATTCTTGATAAATAACCAGTGTGATCGCTTCAAATTAGGACTGTTGGGTTTATTCTATTGTTTGACCCTATGGAGGATATCTTGTTTCTTTTGGCTTCTGTATAAGCCTGAGATTGAACATGTGATGTTTATTTGGCCTTGATGGATTTCTGTGAATAGCTTGACATCTTGTATAACGGCTTTATGAAGTAGGTCATGGATACCATACTTTCTACTCTGATTTCATTCAGATGTAGCTACGATATTCTATGTTGTGTTTTCTTTAGATTTCATGCCAGTTGATGTGGCTGTGTGTGATGCGTGGGTTTCATTTAAACTTCTCTCTGCTTAAGTCGTAGGGAGATGTCATTGTTCAAAAGGAGTTCGAGTTTCTTATTGACTGTGGCAACAATTGAGTTCCTTTGAATTCGACCTTGGGAACAAAAGCCTTACAGTGTTGAAAAGGATTGAAGAGGCTGTAGATTGTTATTGGGATTGTAGGCGTGTTACGCCTTCCTTACTTTGATATCCATTTTTGAGTATGAATGAATTTAGGAGCTAACTGTACCTAAATAGGTAACGGCAGTAGTTGTCTTCTTGCCTGTCGCTTCTTGCGTGAGGTCATTCTGAGTCTGTCTGGTAGAAAGACCATGTTGTTCGGCATGGGGGCTACTGTACTGTAGTTGCTTTATTGTAACAGTGTGCTGTTGATGGACTCGACTGATTTATTTGCTGTGTTTTATTTCTTTATTTAAAACAACGATTCTTCTTGTGGCTTGTCGGACTTGTTCGTATACTTACCGGATGAATGCTTTCCATATGAGGAGACGGTACAGTAGTGAACTTGTGTGAAAGGAAGTGTGAATGATTTGTTCCTTTCTCTTCTATTATTATAATACATGTTGATATCTGTAACAGTAGGAGCTGTTTTTAACATATTGATATACTCAAGAGTTGTTATGATATTTCCATTTCCTGATGAAATTAACGATCTGTCCAATGTTGCTGATCTTGGATTTAAGATAATTGTTTTGGATACTTTCGTTCTTTGATTCTTAATATTTGATGAAATAATTGAGAAGTGTTTAGGACTATTCTGTAACGATGATAGAGTTACACGTTTGTAGTCATTTTTGTATTACAAGGGCATAGTCTGAATATGTTTACTTGTTTGGATAATGGAACTCATTTAAACAGGGTGTTTAATGAAAACAATTGATGGATTGCAATTGTTTTAAAAGTTAGTGCTTATCATGCTCAGTTCATCGAACTGACTCATGTTGACTATTTTTGCAGATGGTTTCCGTAAGTGGTAAAAGCAATGCAGATCTGACAGGATGATCAGATTGTTTAATTTGATTTATAATGAATTACAGCTTGATTTTCTAAATGTACTATATGTGGAAAGATGTTTCTTTTCCGTTAAGCATTGTATCAAGTATGTTGCTTGCATAAAATGTATTTGTATAGTTATGAAAGGAATGAAAATAAGTATTTGATACTTATGTGTTGTATTCTTAATTCTGATAGTTGACCTTCTTCGGTTTATATACCAGAGTGGCAATGTTATCTTTGTGTAATTGGATGCTTTTGTGATTGACAATGAAAGCTTAAAGAAAATGTGATTGAATTCTTATGAGTGTTTAGTAGTTCTAATTTGTTCTATCGAAAGCTAAATTGAAATTTAAATCATTGTCTTTTTAAAAGATAGGGTTAAAACGAACCTAAGCAGAACACTAATCAAGCTGAGGTAAATTACTAATCCCTAGTCCTAGTATGGCAGGACAACATTAAATTGGATTCTTAACCAATTATATCTTTATACTAATAAGTATGATATAAATTCAGTTAAGAGAACTGAAATAAATCTAATGGGGTTCAGATGGCAATCTCATATGAAGGTAATGAGATAATGTCCAATTCTGTTGTTTTAGAATCATGTGTATTCTAATGACTCCTTGATGAGAGCTTGACCTTAATACCTCTACCATGTAATGGGTTTTATTGAGAAAGGTCATCTTAAGACGAAGAATCCAGGGATTGGGAAAGGCTAACCTATGGGGAAAGTCTTTAAAGTAATTTAAAACTCAACGTGCGTAACGCATATTAGTAAGTAGATCTTTTCGAGGTGGATTTAAAGGTTGACGGCACAAGACAACTGCAGGGTTGTACCTCCGAGAAGATTAGGATCTTCTCGAAGTTACAACAATGCAGGTGACTTATGACGACACCCTTTGCATTGATCACTAAGATTTACACTTTGATCTCGACGAATTACTCAGGGACCAATTAGGAATGTGGCCATGTTATAAGGCTGCCTAGGAGGTTCGGGGTATCTTGACACACTGGTCTAACTGCAGGGTTAAACCAGTATGTCATCGTATCCCTAATACTCGTGGGCATCCATATAACATTATCACCTTGTTAATCTGTCTCCGAGTGATTAAGTTGTGAAAGGAAGGACTGACAGTAGTCAGTGTAAGACATTCTATATAACATAAGAATGGGGTGAAGGACGTATTCCAGATTGACGAGTATGCCGTTAAGGAATACTAGACATAACAGTATGTTTCAAATCTTTGGCCAAAGTATCGCAAGCTGCTGATTGCGTTGTCCTAATTCACCTAGTCTAAGGGATGAGATGCCGATGAATAATGGTAACAATTATTCAGTTAGGTTCCTTGGACAGAACATTCTGAATCCCAGAATAGGGAAGAGAACCGCGAGAGTGAAGCGTTAAATAAAAACGCCATCTCTTATTACTCATGAATAGATCGGTAGATTACCGAGTCATGGAATGAATAGATCGGTAGATTACCGAGTCATGGAATGAATAGATCGGAGGTACTCAGTCATTACAACTGCATATGGTTGTCTGTTATATGAATGGTTATTTGATTTGTGAGTTCTAAATTATGTATTTAGAACCAGGATGCAAATATCAAAAAAAAAAAAAAAAAAAAAATTCACTTGTTCTAAGGTATTAATTGAGGATGTTACATCTTGGTATCAGAGCTGAAGGTTGCAGCTCTTGGACCTATTGTGTCCATAATCTGATAAAAACCTAAATTTTCTTGTAACAGAAAATGGTTAGAACAAGGGGGAACGTTGCGAATAATGCTCCACACCAAGGAGGAGCGGCAACAACCCGAAACTTGATGAAATCCTTGCTGCCTGTTGGACACAAGAGATCGCTTAGCTTATCTGTACTTGAACAACGGGTGATGGGAAATGAGGAGGATGAAGAAGCGATAATAATAATCAGCAACCTCCCGAGGACAACCCCGACATGGGTGTTGATGTTAATCTTTGGGAATGCACTGTCCAACCGAGAAAATAAAAAGGCCGGGTTGGCAGCGTGAAACTCACTAATGATATAAAAAGGATAAGTCCACCTAAGTATGATGGCACCACATTGGGAGATGGAGCTGAGAACGCTCAGTGAAATGAAGTACTTTGCAATAAGGAACTTCTCGGAGAAACCAAAGCTATTTGGGAGCCTATCAGCTTTCCCACGAAGCATCTTCGTGGTGGGATAGCCGTAAAGTGAACTAAACATTGATGAGACCAATATTACTTGGGATCAATTTAAAGGCTATTTTAGGCAACGTTGGCTGCCACAACTTTTCTATGATCAGAAAATGACAGAATTTCAGAACTTAGCTCAAGGGAAGCTAACAGTAACTGAATACTGGGAGCGGTTTACAAAACTCCTCAAGTATGTACCGCAGTATCAAACTGACGAGAAGTTCAGAATACGGAAATTCATCATGGGATTGAATCCCGTGATAGGGGAGAGGTCGATGTTCACAGTCCAACCACTATGGAAGGAGTTGTTGAAAAGGCCATAAGGCAAGAACAGAAATTAAAGGCTATTTCTGCTCATAAGGAGGAAGTGCGGAAGAAGACTGCAAACCCTTCTTCAACCTCTCTTGCACCTAGAAAAGGACCATGGAAAAAGTTTGGAAACAAGAGTAAGTTTCCAGGAGATAACAATAAGAAAGCAGCAGTAAATAAGCCTGCTGGAAATGCAAAGGATAATTTTGTTAAAAATTATAATAATGGGCAGAAGCCCTATGGAGGACAACGTGACAATTACAAAACTGGAGGCAACTTTGAGCCTAAAAAGGGACCTGTAGGAGGCTGCTACAATTGTGGTAAAGATCACTACGCAAATCAGTGCCCTTTGAAGAAGGATGATCGTCAATGCATAAGATACATCTTTGCAGATGCGCGACAAGCAAGCTGAAAAGCAAGTGACACCTATAGAAGTTCCGGGTAAGTTATTCGGCATACCTGTCACTATTCTTTTTGATACAGGAGCTACTGAATGTTTTATATCTAATAAACTTGCTTCTAAACTTAAAAGAAAAGCTGGAAAAATGGATAAATCTTGGACCGTACAGTATGGTAATAATTCTGTTCATACAGTGAGTATGTGTCTTTTTGGGGCAGTCCTTGACTTACCTAACTTTTCCACGGAAGTTGATCTCTATGTTGCACCATTGGGATCGTATGACATTGTCATCGGTGTCAATTGGTTAGCTGACCATAAAGCAAAAGTAGACTGTTATGAAAAGAACATAAAATGTTTAGATGATCAGCTGGAATCAGCAGAGATTCAAGGTGTGAAAAGAGAAATTTCAGTTAGAAAACTGTCAGCTATGCAGCTTAAAAAGGCTAAAAATAAAGGATGTACCCTTTATGCGGTAAAGATATCTGAATCTTCAGAAGAAGATGATGATTTCATGAAACGATTCCCTCTTTTACAAGGTTTCAGGGATGTTTTTCCTGAGGAATTACCAGGGTTACCACCCAAGAGAGAATTTGACTTCACCATTGAAATCAAGCCAGGAACAGAACCTATATCCAAAGCGCCTTATCGGATGACTACTACAGAGTTAGTTGAGCTTAAGGCACAGTTGCAAGAGCTTTTGTCTAAAGGTTTGATCAGACCAAGTGTTTCACCTTGGGGAGCGCCTGTAATATTTGTGAAAAAGAAGGATGGAACACTAAGGCTGTGTATTGATTATCGGATGTTGAACAAAGCAACAGTCAAGAACCGATATCCACTTCCTAGGATCGATGATCTGTTTGATCAGATGCGTGGAGCAGCGGTTTATTCTAAGATAGACCTTCGATCTGGTTATCATCAGTTAAGGATTAGAGAGGAAGATATTCATAAAACAGCTTTCCGAACAAGGTACGGACATTATGAATTCACAGTTCTACCCTTTGGATTAACTAATGCACCCGCAGCCTTTATGAATTTAATGAACAATATTTTTCAAGAATACCTGGACAAGTTTGTACTTGTATTCTTGGACGATATTCTCATTTATTCTAAAAGCGTTGAGGAGCACAATGAGCATTTGAAGATAGTTTTGGGAATTTTGAGAAAGAGAAAGTTGTATGGTAAGTTATCCAAATGTTCTTTCTTTGATTCAGAAGTTCACTATTTGGGTCATGTTATAAGTAAAGAAGGAATTGCTGTGGATCCTTCAAAAATAGTGGCAATAACTGAGTGGCCTGCACCAAAGAATGTGCATGAAGTAAGAAGCTTCATGGGTCTTGCTGGTTACTATAGAAAATTTGTAAAGGATTTTTCTAAAGTAGCTGCACCAATAACTTCTTTGCAGAAGAAGGATAAGAAATTCATATGGAATGATAAGTGCGAAGTGGCTTTCAAAAGTTTGAAAGACCAGTTGACTTCTGCACCTATACTAGCTGTACCAGACCCTAATGGGAGTTTTACTGTTGTAACGGATGCTTCTGGGGAAGGCCTTGGAGGTGTTTTGCTACAAAATGATCAGGTCATAGCATATGAAAGTAGAAAACTTAAGTTACATGAGCTGAATTATGCCCCTCATGATTTGGAACTTGCTGCCATTGTTCATGCACTTCAAGTCTGGAGACACTATTTACTTGGGAAACCTTTTGAGTTGAAGACTGACCACTTAGGACTGAAATATATTTTTACTCAGCCCAATCTGAATGCCAGACAGAGAAGGTGGTTAGAATTTTTATCACAATATGACTTTGATATTAGCTATATCAAAGGGAAGGAGAATAGAGTAGCTGATGCTCTAAGTCGTAGGAGGCACATTTCTGCTCTTATAACATTAAGAACTCAGTTTAAAGACGAGGTAAAAAGTGCCTCAGAATCAGATGCATACTTTCAGCAAGTAAAAGCAGCGCTTGCTGCAGAACCTAAGGATATAAGGTATAAAGGTTTTCATTTTGATAATGAAGGAATCTTGCGTTATGAAAACAGGGTATATGTACCTATGCTGAACGATTTGAGAAAGAAGTTGTTAGTTGAATTTCATAATTCACCTTTCTCTGGACACCCAGGCATCACAAAAATGCTTGCTGATTTGAAACAACAATACTTTTGGAAAGGTATGAAAAAGGATGTAATTAATTTTGTGACTCATTGTCTGGAATGTCAGCGGGTGAAGGCAGAACATATGCACCCTGCTGGATTGTTATATCCTCATAGCATACCGCAGTACAAATGGCAAGTAATAACCATGGATTTTGTACAAGGACTACCTATGTCCAGGAATAAACATGATGTTATCCTGGTAGTTGTTGATAAACTGACCAAGGTAGCTCATTTCATCGCTGGAAATCTAAAGGATGATTCACCAGTGCTAGCCAAAAGATTCGTACACGAAATTTTCAGATTGCATGGTGTACCAGAATTGATTATATCTGACAGGGATCCTAGAATGACGTCAAGGTTTTGGCAAACGCTTAACGCAGCTCTTGGAATGAAACTAAACTTCAGTTCTGCATATCATCCGGAAACGGATGGACAAACTGAGAGAGTAAATCAAGTGTTGGAGGACATGTTGCGAATGTATTGCATGGATCAACAGTATAAATGGGAAGAGTATCTTCCATTAGTTGAGTTCGCATACAACAATACTTATCACTCATCTCTTAAAATGGCACCATTTGAAGCGCTTTATGGAAGAAAGTGCAGAACCCCTGTAAGTTGGGACAGTGTTGAGGATAGAGTGGTAATTGGACCAGAGATTCTCACAGAAATGGAACAACAAGTTAAGCTGATTCGTGAATGACTAAAGGAAGCAGCGGATAGACAGAAGAGCTATGCTGACCTTAAGCGGGTTGATAGAAGGTTTGAGCTTGGTGATAAGGTTTTTCTTCGTGTTAAACCCAGGAAGAGTTCTATAACTTTTGGCAAGGCTGCCAAGTTGTCACCTCGATTCGTGGGACCTTTCGAAATTGTCGAAATAATCAATCCTGTAGCTTATCGTTTAGCATTGCCACCTGCTTTATCTCGCATGCATGATGTTTTTCATATTTCTTTGCTTAAGAAATACGTTTCAGATCTGTCACATGTTTTAAATTGGAATTCCTTGCAGGTCCAAGACCCAGGAATAATCGTGGTTAAACCCACACGAGTGCTGGAAACTCACCAATTGCATTTAAGAAATCGTGAAATACAGCAATGTAAGGTCCAGTGGGACCAGTTTAACGAAGAAAGTGCAACTTGGGAAAATCTGGAAGAGATGAAAATGGCTTTTCCTTCTCTTTTTCAACAGAATGAAATCTGTTGACAAAACATTCTTTTATGAACTTATTTTTATAAAAATATTTATGGAAGCCAGATGAAGGCAAACATTATTCAGGTTGAATAAAATGTGTTGTGACATTGATTTCTGGAACTATTCAAATATGAAATAGTCACATTATTTGTGTACTGATAATTTGATTGACCTGAAGGTTAATTTAATATGTAATTCATCGGGACGATGAATCTTTTTAGGAGGGAAGCATGTAACACCCTGAACTGTTGTTACTTCCTCCTGAGCATACAAGTGTTGATATGTGATTTCTTATAAAAGGATGTGTTCCTCGATTTAGAAATCATGCTTGATATGTACTGTAATTTCTTTGCAGATCCTTGACTGAGTCAGAATATGATTAGACTCTTTTATTTATTTCATTTTGCATCTGAGTTTAATCTGATCTCGGAATGAATTATAGAGTTATCCATCTATAAGATCTAATCTTGGATCAGTGGAATTGATCCAAGTATTGCTCTAAGTCTGTTCGTGATGAATTAAAATCACAGACCTTGAACAGGTTGCAAGGTCTAGAAGCATTGAATAAGCTGGTCCGAGTATGACTCAGGCTGATCATGTGAAATGGATTGGTTCCCGATATGGAAGTATATCTGGAAGGTCTCGATCGTGGACCAGGTAATAATTCGGTTACATACGATTCTGCAGCCTGAGGCAGAACAGGAGCTAACCCTGTTCAAGAAGGTATGATGTAGGTCTTTTTCTCGAGTACGAATGTAGACCTAACTGGAATTATTAATGGTTAGTAACCTAAAACTAAACCTAACCTAGGGGTTAGATTAGTGTTAATCTAACCTAGACCTAGGCTAAGTGCTAATGTCCTAAGTTAGTATCTATGTGTAATGTGGTTAGAATAAGTATTATCCTAAATTCTAACCTAAGATACTAACCTAACTATTGAACAAAATGTATGGGGGCCTATGGAGGGGTGCGAACCATGGGCGGCATTTTCTATGTCATTAAATGCTAAGGATAAGTATGAAGGACAGGTCTTGGCGGAGGTTTTAGGAACGGCTAACTTGTGCCGACGTGGCAGGTCGCCAAAACTGAAAATGAACTGGAAATTTTATTTGACTGTCGCCAATTTTGGCGGTCGGTGGTAGTGGAGTTTGAGCGGGAAAGTTGGTGTAAATGCATTCAATGTGCTCGGTAGTCGAGCTCGGAACTCGCGTGAAGGCATGCAAACTGGGAAGTTGTTGGTTTGTTTGGCTTATCGCGAATTTCAGTTTTCCTTCTGCCTGTTCACTGGTTCTTCGCACCAGTCTTCTTGGTGTTGCATGGCGAACATGAGCGTATCTAGCTCTTTTCTCTGTCAAGGGGAATATATATGTCATGGAGATAGCAAAATTTTGTTGGTCGCTCTAACTTGGAAAAGGAAAAGGAAGTCAGGCTCTTCCGGGTGGTGCTTGAAATTTTGAGCAAAAATCCAGGCATGTTAGGCCCTAACCTTTAAAAATCTTGCTGTCTTTCAAGTGATTTCATTAGAACAACTCTGTTCAAATGTTTTGAGAAAATGGATGATTTTTTTCCTATGGTTGTCTGGTGTGATTTTTCCACTGTATCTTCTTGCAGGAATGACTTGTCATTTATTCCTTGATGGGTGTTTATTATTTTCGAACTGTGGCTTTGTTTCCTTGTGTTTGCATTCTGGCTTAAATATGCGAAACATATGAAATATATGAATGCTCGGCCTGTTCGGCGTGAGCCCATAAATCATTCCTGTGATGGGTATAGACCATTGTTATGTTTGTTATATATTTTATCAATATTTTGATTCTTGATGTGGAAATAGTCGGAAGGGATACTGATGGACCTGTTTGACTGTTCAGTTTTATTGAATCTTTGTAAGCTCTGTCGTGGGTTTTGATGAAGGTAGTTATTGATACTGTTGGGTTTCGTTTTGTCTTGAAGGTTGTTTGAGAATAAACATCTTTCGGTGTGACAGTATCTTATTGCAACTCTTTTGGAATTGTTTTCCTTTTTCGTTGGGGTAACGAGATTTAACCGTTACAGTATGCATTATGGATATATGTATATTATATATTGGAACGACTCTGTAGAGTCCATTGAATGACTTGTATAAATGGACCACTGTGGAAGCTATACATTTATATATTTGAATGTTGGATATTGATTTGTTTGAAGTCTTGAAGAAGTAACAGGTCTTTCGACCTCTGTTAACTATAGTAAATTTTGGGTATAGACTCCCCGGTTGTACTGTTTCGTTTCCTTCTGTGTAAGCTTGTTCAAAAATATTGAAGAAGGTTCAGTTGGTTCTTTTTACGAAATCAGTAATTATTGAAGCCTGTTCTTTTATGTTTATCATTACTGGAGTAGATGGAATCATTAATTATTCTTCTTTATTATCTTGAATACTGTTGTATAGACTCGGTTGAATTCTTGATAAATAACCAGTGTGATCGCTTCAAATTAGGACTGTTGGGTTTATTCTATTGTTTGACCCTGTGGAGGATATCTTGTTTCTTTTGGCTTCTGTATAAGCCTGAGATTGAACATGTGATGTTTATTTGGCCTTGATGGATTTCTGTGAATAGCTTGACATCTTGTATAACGGCTTTATGAAGTAGGTCATGGATACCATACTTTCTACTCTGATTTCATTCAGATGTAGCTACGATATTCTATGTTGTGTTTTCTTTAGATTTCATGCCAGTTGATGTGGCTGTGTGTGATGCGTGGGTTTCATTTAAACTTCTCTCTGCTTAAGTCGTAGGGAGATGTCATTGTTCAAAAGGAGTTCGAGTTTCTTATTGACTGTGGCAACAATTGAGTTCCTTTGAATTCGACCTTGGGAACAAAAGCCATACAGTGTTGAAAAGGATTGAAGAGGTCAGAGATTGTTATTGGGATTGTAGGCGTGTTACGCCTTCCTTACTTTGATATCCATTTTTGAGTATGAATGAATTTAGGAGCTAAGCTTGTACCTAAATAGGTAACGGCATAGTTGTCTTCTTGCTGTCGCTTCTTGCGTGAGGTCATTACAGTCCTGCATAGGTAGAAAGACCATGTTGTTCGGCATGGGGGCTACTGTACTGTAGTTGCTTTATTGTAACAGTGTGTTGTTGATGGACTCGACTGATTTATTTGTTGTGTTTTATTTCTTTATTTAAAACAGTGATTCTTCTTGTGGCTTGTCGGACTTGTTCGTATACTTACCGGATGAATGCTTTCCATATGAGGAGACGGTACAGTAGTGAACTTGTGTGAAAGGAAGTGTGAATGATTTGTTCCTTTCTCTTCTATTATTATAATACATGTTGATATCTGTAACAGTAGGAGCTGTTTTTAACATATTGATATACTCAAGAGTTGTTATGATATTTCCATTTCCTGATGAAATTAACGATCTGTCCAATGTTGCTGATCTTGGATTTAAGATAATTGTTTTGGATACTTTCGTTCTTTGATTCTTAATATTTGATGAAATAATTGAGAAGTGTTTAGGACTATTACATAACGATGATAGAGTTACACGTTTGTAGTCATTTTTGTATTACAAGGGCATAGTCGAATATGTTTACTTGTTTGGATAATGGAACTCATTTAAACAGGTGTTTAATGAAAACAATTGATGGATTGCAATTGTTTTAAAAGTTAGTGCTTATCATGCTCGGTTCATCGAACCCCGACTCATGTTGACTATTTTTGCGAGATGGTTGCCGTAAGTGGTAAAAGCAATGCGAGATCGACGGGATGATCGATTGTTTAATTTGATTTATAATGAATTACTGACTTGATTTTCTAAATGTACTATATGTGGAAAGATGTTTCTTTTCCGTTAAGCATTGTATCAAGTATGCTTTGCTTGCATAAAATGTATTTGTATAGTTATGAAAGGAATGAAAATAAGTATTTGATACTTATGTGTTGTATTCTTAATTCGATAGTTGACCTTCTTCGGTTTATATACCGTGAGTGGCAATGTTATCTTTGTGTAATTTGATGCTTTCGTGATTGTCAATAAAATCTTAAAGAAAATGTGATTGAATTCTTATGAGTGTTTAGTAGTTCTAATTTGTTCTATCGAAAGCTAAATTGAAATTTAAATCATTGTCTTTTTAAAAGATAGGGTTAAAACGAACCTAAGCAAAACACTAATCAAGCTGAGGTAAATTACTAATCCCTAGTCCTAGTATGGCAGACAACATTAAATTGGATTCTTAACCAATTATATCTTTATACTAATAAGTATGATATAAATTCAGTTAAGAGAACTGAAATAAATCTAATGGGGTTCAGATGGCAATCTCATATGAAGGTAATGAGATAATGTCCAATTCTGTTGTTTTAGAATCATGTGTATTCTAATGACTCCTTGATGAGAGCTTGACCTTAATACCTCTACCATGTAATGGGTTTTATTGAGAAAGGTCGTCTTAAGATGAAGAATCCAGGGATTGGGAAAGGCTAACCTATGGGGAAAGTCTTTAAAGTAATTTAAAACTCAACGTGCGTAACGCATATTAGTAAGTAGATCTTTTCGAGGCGGATTTAAAGGTTGACGGCACAAGACAACTGCAGGGTTGTACCTCCGAGAAGATTAGGATCTTCTCGAAGTTACAACAATGCAGGTGACTTATGACGACACCCTTTGCATTGATCGCTAAGATTTACACTTTGATCTCGACGAATTACTCAGGGACCAATTAGGAATGTGGCCATGTTATAAGGCTGCCTAGGAGGTTCGGGGTATCTTGACACACTGGTCTAACTATAGGGTTAAACCAGTATGTCATCGTATCCCTAATACTCGTGGGCATCCATATAACATTATCACCTTGTTAATCTGTCTCCGAGTGATTAAGTTGTGAAAGGAAGGACTGACAGTAGTCAGTGTAAGACATTCTATATAACATAAGAATGGGGTGAAGGACGTATTCCAGATTGATGAGTATGCCGTTAAGGAATACTAGACATAAACAGTATGTTTCAAATCTTTGGCCAAAGTATCGCAAGCTGCTGATTGCGTTGTCCTAATTCACCTAGTCTAAGGGATGAGATGCCGATGAATAATGGTAACAATTATTCAGTTAGGTTCCTTGGATAGAACATTCTTAATCCCAGAATAGGGAAGAGAACCGCGAGAGTGAAGCGTTAAATAAAAACGCCATCTCTTATTACTCATGAATAGATCGGTAGATTACCGAGTCATGGAATGAATAGATCGGTAGATTACCGAGTCATGGAATGAATAGATCGGAGGTACTCCGAGTCATTACAGCTGCATATGGTTGTCTGTTATATGAATGGTTATTTGATTTGTGAGTTCTAAATTATGTATTTAGAACCAGGATGCAAATATCAAAAAAAAAAAAAAAAAAAATTCACTTGTTCTAAGGTTCCGAAGAAGGCAATTGAGAAGGATTGAAGCCACAAGATCATTACCACTCACTTGTACGGAGCCACAAGAAATCCCTTCCTTCGTAGTTTCTCACACTGATGGCTAAGGATAAACTTTGTTGAAGGAAGAGGTTTCAAGACGGCCTCACTACAAAATGGGGCACATATGCTTACAGCCATTTGGGTTGTCAAGCCCATTTCACCAAAATGTTAAAAAAGAACATGGCTTTTAAGTGGACATTTTTTCAAAGAATGCAGCAAGGAGACAAGTTTCATGAGGTGAAGCAATCAATCCTAGAAGCTATCTCTCATGAAAGTAAAGTCGCTTGGCCATATTGTCTCAAAGAAGGATTAGCAATTGATCCTTGAAGCCATAAGATCACTTCTCCAAGGATTTCATCCCTTGAGAGTTTCATGCAAGGATTTTGTTCGAGGTTTGTCCCAGACACTATTTTTGTCACCAAAATGTTAAAAAGAACATGGCTTTTAAGTGAGCAAAGATAATGATTTTGCAGCCGCGCCAACTCTTACTTCTCTTCTATGCATTTGGAGGTGATGACACTATTTTATCATTCATGACTATGATGGTGAGGATTACTCTTTTATTGACTATGAGCATGTGCTCTTTTATTGAGAAGCATGTGCTCGAAGCTTGAAGAAATTCAAGCATTTAATCTCAAACAACAAGGTCCAGGTTGTTGGTCTCACATGTCTTTGGAGTTAAGGACTTCCTCCTCAATAGGGATTTGAATGAGAAAAGGGTAGGTTGGATCACCCGTGTCATGGAATATGACATTGAGATCAAGATCACCAAGCTAGTAAGAGGGAAAGGACTGTGTGAGCAGCTGGTTTTGGGGAAGCAAAAAGAAGTATGCAATGAAGAAGAGGCTGTTTTGATAGTCCAGGACAGCCATGAGCCAAGTGGCAATCAAGAAGAAGACAATGCTGCCCCCACTCCTTGCTGGACCCAAGGTATTATACACTTCCTAGGCACAGGCCTATGCCCTCCAGGGAGATGAACAAGACCCAAAGGAGACACTTCAGGTTGCAGGCTATTCCGTATGCCATTGTTGATGGAGTTTTGTTCAAGAAAGATGTGAATGGAGTACTGCTGAGATGCATTAGCACAAATCAGATTCAAAGGGTGTTGGAAGAGTTTCATGGTGGACCAGCTGGTGGCCATTTTGCACCAAGAGTGACAGCTCTAAAAATCATGAAGGCTGGTTATTATTGGCCTAGGATCTTCAAAGTGATTGCTATGAATGGATCAAGAGGTGTAAGAATTGTGCATTCTTCACGGAAAAGAGAGACTTGTTGCTCTTCCATTACATCCATCTCATTTGACCAGCCATTCATGCAATGGGGTTTGACTTCATTGGAGTCACTAATCCCAATTCAAGCCAAGGGTACAAATGGATTTTGGACAGCCACGGACTATTTCACCAAATGGGCGGAAGCGGTAGCACTCAAAGAGACAAATGAGTCTAGCATCTTAGACTTTTATGAGGGAATAACAACCAGATTTGGTGTACTTGCTACAATAATATCTGATAATGCATTGGCATTTATTGGATCTAAGGTGACTGAGTGGGCTGTCAAGAACGGTATTTACCTAAGCACTTCATCGAACTATTACCCTCAGGGTAATGGCCGGCCGAGTCTACAAACAAGAACTTGTTGAGGATCGGTAGGAGGACTCTTGATGAGAATCGAGAGGTCTTGGCATACCAAACTAAAATCAGCCTTATGGGCTGATAGGATAACTCCCAAAATATCCACAGTAACTCTCCATTCAGGCTCGTCTATGGAAGAGATGCAATCTTGCCCATGTCACTTGAGTTGCCAACATTGGAATTCATGAAGCAGCTAGAGTTGCTTTGAGTTTGAGCCCATGGAGGTGAGGTATGCGAGTTGATAGAGCTACAAGAGATCAAAAATCGGCATCCCAAGTAATGGAAAAGGATCAAGCTTTGATCAAGAAGACCTTTGATAGGAAGGCCAAAGATAGATCTTTTCAAGTTGGAGATCTAGTGTTGAAATGGGATGTGGATAGAGCAAAACCGGAAGGCATTCAAAATTTGATGCCATTTGGAGTGGCCCATACATGGTCACAAAGTGCAAGAACAACAATGCTTTCTAATTGGCCTCATTGGATGGTGAAGAACTGCAGATTCCAGTCAATGGAATCTATCTCAAGCATTGCTTCTAGAGGGAAGTTCACTACCTCTGTAAATATTAGATTAGATTTTCTTTCCTCCAAGTGCTTGTGCACATTGTTTTGCTATAGGTTAGTTTTGTTTTCCCTAAGTGCTTTGGCACAACTTGCTGTCCATGGAGATGTTTTGCAGTCTTTGCTCCCATTAGGTGATATTCCATCTTCCTCCTTACACATTCTTAGTCAGTTGGGATTCTAAACTGAATGTTTGATAACTCCATGCCCAATGGATCGCTTAGCCAGTGCTAGTCTTTTCACCTAGCGAAGGGTAGCCCCATTGAGTCGCCAATTGTTATCCAAAATTCACCCCCCAGAGTAAATTTTGATAACATGCATTGAATTCTCAAGCCCCAGGAAAATTGATTGATTCAGGGCAAAAAATCATGTTTCTAGGGTCCCCTCGCATTTTTCTCTTACTCCCTGGCCAAGCAAAAAGAGAAAGTTCCGAGAAAATGTGAAAAGTTACGAAAACAAGCTTGGGCGGGGAAAATCATGAAAAATGGCTAATTTCTAGTCCTCGCAATGGTCGGGATGTGAGGGACATCGGGCGTGAATCAGCGCGAAAGTCATCGGGCGATCTGCGGAAAAGGAACATCCAGTGTGTCGGGGGCGCGGAAGCCGGTTCGGTAGAAGGAGAAGAAAATCGACTAACAAGCTCTGGGACATTTGGGACAAGAAGCGTGAAGGACACGAACCAGTGGTTCGGCCGAAACAAAAACTTTCATTTTGGGACATCGGGGCCAAGAGACGCGGAGGACGCGGATAGGCCGAAAGGGCCGATAAAAATCAGAATGTGACATGTGTCACATGGGAAGCGCGATAAATTTTGACTAAGTGTTTTTAGCCAAGTTTTTAAAAGGAGCGAAATGGAACAGGATTGGCTTTGAGCCAATAGAAACAATACACGTGTCCTATGGGTTAGGAGGGTTTGGGGCTCGAGGAGGATTTAGAAAATTTGACAAAGTTTTCACCGAAAGTTCAAAGGACAAGGATGACTCCGCGCCCCCTGTCCTCCAACCAAATTATGCCACGTGCCCCAGCTCATCGACACGTCAGAGGAATTTTGGAAAATCCGCCAAGGCTAAACTGAAGTAAAATGAAGTAGGAAGGACCCACGACCAATTAAATTTTGCCACGTGTCATCTAGGTGTCGGAGTGCGGGAAAATTTCAAAAATTTCTTGACATCCATTTTTGGGTCAAGTTTTGCCTAAAACTTGAGACCTTCATATCTTTTGATCTAGAGCTCGGATTTGCACGTTCCTTATATCATTGGAAAGCTATTGAAATTCTCTACACAATCCTAGGGTCAATCTTTCTTTTTGGTTCAATTTTTAGGGATAAAATCAAGGAAATTCCTCTGATGCGTGGTAATGGCCAGAGAACTGACGTTTCAACAACCACTTTAATCTGAAGACAGTTCACTATTTTGCGAGATCCGCCACTTACATCATAATAAGATAAACTAAATGCGACCTAGAAGTGGTTAGGGGTAGATCTGAATTTCCTCTCTCTTCCCTCTCTCATTCTTCATATATATTGTAAAGAGGGCTTCTTTTAGAAGGTCGAACATTCTGTTTTACCCCTCCCTTCTTCTCTTTATTAGGCGAATTTATGGAGTTTGAACCTCCCGTTTGAAACTGTAATGTGACTTTACCTCTTGGAATTTTGTAGTGTATTGTATCAATCTTTGGAGCAAGTAATACATGTCTGTGGATGATTCTCAACCCTCTCTGTGTTTATTTGCATCCTCCTGGTCTTTCACTGCAAGTTTTGTTATCTGTGCATGATCTTGCATCACATTTGAATGGTCTGTGTTTATCAGCAAGACAGGTGTTCTTCATTCCTCGGTGCATCACCTCTATTAGCTTAGGTTTATTTTTATGCATCCCTCTCTCTCTGTCTCCTTGGCAAGTTAGATTAGGTTTTGAGTAAACCCTCTGCATTTTTCGTGTGCATCTGAACAGAGGAATAGGAACCAGCCTTCTCTGGAGAATCCTTTCTCATCTTTACAAGTCCCACACTTGGAGAAAGGATTCCATGTTGTGCAATCACACTGGATGCCTGAACATCAACCTAGAAACCTGATCTGCATCCAGGGGTGCTGTGATTTTGCAACAACGGGCTCTTTCACCCTCTATCTCTCTCTCTATCCCTTGGAAATATTAGATTAGGATAGAATAGGTTCTTCATGCACTGGAGTAGCTTGTGGTAGGTAGATTAGGAAGCAAGAACCAGCTTTCTCGGAGGTCCATCTTAGGTTTTGTAAGTCCCATAGCTTGAGATATGGTTCCATGTTTTGCAATCACACTAGATGCCCCACCTCAAAATCGAGCCATTCGGGGGTGTTGTGATTCTGCACTAACAATTTTGGCATGCCCGGTGGGACACTGAGGTTAGATCTTCCATCTTTCCAAGGTGTCTCATTATAATAAGCAAATCATAAGCCACCATGTGACCACCACTAATATTTTTGGCATGCACGATGGGACACTCGAGGTTATCTCTTCCATCTTTCTAAGGTGTCTCATTATCAACAACAAATCATAAGCCACTCTGTGACCATACTAATAGTTTTGGTATGGCCAGTGGGATAGGTATGAAGCACATTACCACTTCATCTTAGTAGGTTTATGTGTTCCTATTAAGGGTCATCCTTTAGAGGCACTTTCAAAGCACATTTGGTGACTCCATCTAGTCAATAACCCATCCTCTATGTTACCGACCTTTTCCATCCATTTTATTCTTCCATATCTTCCATTTTCCCCATTTCATGAAGTTGTGTAATCATTACTTCATTCCCTTCATGGAATTCACACCTACAGTAGTGCAAGCCACCTCCAATGCATTTTCCAACTCCTCCAAATTAGGACTATGATCAGATCCAAAGTAATTATGCTTACCCATATGAGCAGGGTCAAAGTTAGTTTGTCCATGGAGCTTATCAATAACAAGGGTATGCATACAATGAAAACAGTCAAATGGAGAATGTTGGCTTGTTGGAGAAGATTAAATTGAGGCTGGCATGTTGTAGTCAGGGGCATATCACAAATGAAGGCATTCAAGATTAGTTGCGGGGCACCTTGTCCATGGGTCGGCCCTTTTCCAAGACATTACATCCCTCAAGCGAAGCTTGAATTCATGGTTTAAATGGTGCCTCAACTTACACAAAGTGGATTTAGGTCATTAAGGCTTATGAGCAAGGTGTGAGATAGCCTTGTTAATGGGTAATTGATCACCACTCCCTGTCCTTCATTTCCTCTTCCTCAATCTTTATCATTTCAGCAGAGGCAAGAGTCAAGCTTCTCATGTGTTGCCCCAAGTGATGATTTCTCTTCTCCGTCTCCTGGTTTTCCACCCCATTTCAAATATTCTCCCCTTTTCTTTCCCAATTAGTCATTCCCTCCAAATAAAAGAATTTCCACTTCCCTCCCCACCACAAACAATTAAAGTTGTTTGAACCCCAACCTATCACTCCTCTTCCTTTCCCAAGTCCATGTTGGGAAGAGACATAATAAACCAATCAAGGAGAATGACAAGAGAAGGATCCCAATAGAGAAGAAATGATAGACAATTTGAAGAGTTGGGCTACCAAATTTGGTTTTACAAAGATCCCCTTGATGGTCAAGCCAATAGAGGAGGTCAAAGTTGAAGAGCTAGTGGTGGATGAGGCTAAGTTTGTAGTAGAAGAAGAACAAGAACAAGAGGAAGAAAATCAATAGTCTGTTTATGGAACTTTTCCTAAAGAATATGTTGATCTAATCCAAGTTGCATAACCAGTTAAGGAGGAGGAACAATCAGCTCCAAGTCCCATTGAAGAGGAGCATATGGGAGAGATCAAATCAGAGTTGAAGCCACTCAATGAAGAAAGCATCATTGAATATTTTTTTCTTTCATTTCAAGGGCCTGATTTGATTGATGAACCCATGAAAGAGGAGGATCATATAGTTTCAGAGGCTCCAAGCATGGAGTAGGATACGAAGAACCTTCAGTTCTTCCTCCCACTTCATCCCCTTTAGTCTCTAATGTTGAAGAGGAGTTTGATCTTTCAAACTTCATGTTTGAAGATGAGGAGGACCATAGTGAGAAAATTGTAGATCAGGAGGACACCATGGAGGAGGTAGAGCACATGCAATAGGAAAATAAGGAGGTAGACTACCTATCAGAATTTGAAGATTACTTTAATGAAGAGGATCTTGAGGAGATAACATCATTTTTTTCCTCCATCTTCCACCTTCCAAGCACATGAACTTACTGCCATGAAGGAGAATATTCAAGTGAAACAACCTACACTCCACTACAACCCTCTAGAACAAAGTTTGGAAGATATGAATTCTTCCATGTTCTTCATGGGAGAAGGAAGAGAAAAGGAAAGAGGATGTCATTATCTCTCTCCCACCATCCATCTAAGAATGTCCATAAGAAGAATCCATTTTTAGAGTTAAAATTCAAAACAAGGGGCACATCCAAAGGATCATACCATGCCCAATTAGATACTTGGCTTCATTGGAGCCAAGGAGAAGCTAGAACTAGTCATGCCTACTTGGGGGCATGAGGGTGAGTATCAAAGTACCAAGGGTCATCACCAACACCTCTAGGAATCCAATGCAAATCAACTTGAGGAGGTATTTTCCATTAATGTTGATACATTGATGATTTGGGTGGAGGAAATGCTTATTGTTAGTTTTTCACTCATACAGGAAGCTATATTTAGGGTTAAATCATTTGCATGGCTATCCCTCTTGAGAAATGGAAGCTACTTTTCCATGCTTGTAGTAGGATTTGTTTAGCCCCTTTTCTCTCTAGTTAGTTTAGGAGTAGGAGTAGACTTTCTTCCCAGTAGAAGAAGTGCTTGTGCACACTCTACATGTCTCATTTGAGGCACGTATGATTTTTCTTTGTGTACATAAGTTTTTATTTCTCTAGAGCTACGAGGCAAGGCCCTTCACTATTCATGGAAGAGGACTCATAACCTGCCTATAATGTGATTTTAATTCCAAAAAGAAACAAATGTATAACAACTAGAGCCATTTCAAAATAGTCCATTTCAGGAGCAGATGAAAGCCCCAAGTCAAAACAATTTTCTACTCTTAGAAGCCTTGTTTCAATATTTCTCATGAAAATTGAGAGTGCAAATGCATGGGTAGATTCAATTTCAGAAAGAGGTTCGAGTAAAAGCGAGGCATTCGGGGTCCATTTTGAAAGAAGGGTTAGTATCAATCAATTATTCTTGACTCTGTGCCCAATGGATGCTTCAAGGCTACTAGTCCATTCATCTAGTAGGAAGATGCCCCCTACAAATCATCATTATCTATATTTTTCCCCCCGGATAAAATTGGATCACCCACGACCTTGTGTAGTGATGAAATTAAAGAAATGGCTCTGTAGAGTGAATCTATGGTTCAAATCCAGCAAACATAGTTTAGAGGGACTCTAAAATAGAATAACAAGGTTAGGGAAGGAGAAATAGTGTCAAAATAATCTAGAGGCTCAAAGTCTTCGGGCTCTGAAATAACTCAGAACGAGACTCAAAATTGGCTAAGTATGGACGAGATAGTAGATGCTTTGCCAAGTGTCTAAACAGTGAATTTCAAGGATTGAATCCAAGAGGTAGACCCAAATGAGTGCGAGGCCCCCACATATCCTAGGACCAAAAAGAAGGCAGAGTCAATAGCTAAAAGTCAAAAGGTGGATAGGGCGGACCTCAAAAAAGACTAAGTATATAAGTGTTAGTGAAAGTTTCCACGTGTCAACTCGGCGCATCTCCAAAGATAAATCCAAAAGTGGAGACTCAAACTTGCACCAACCCTCCTCATAGCTAATGGTCAACAAAGTTTAAAAGGATACTAGGCTCAAAATTGGTTAAGTATAAGAGAACCAACAGAATCCTCCATGTGTCTCATTGGCACATTTTCAAAAGGAAAGTCTGGAGGCAGTTCCTAAATGAGCGCGGGCTGGCCATGTGTCTCAGGCCCTAAAAGGGACAGATTCAAGGTTTGAATAGTCAAAGTAGAGGTAATCCTAGTGGAAAGAGCCAAGTGTCAACACGGTGTTGTTTCAAGAGTAAAATTTGGGACGGAGTTCTCGAACAAGCGCTAAACCTCCAAGTGTTCGGGCCAAACTTTTGGCCCCGCCAAAAAACAAGACTCGGGAAAAATATAAAGGACCCCAAAGAGCTCATAGAGGCTGCCACATGTCAATCCGATGCGTTTCAAAATGAAGATGGTGGCCAAATCTCTAAGGTGCACGAGGCCGCCACATGGGCCCTACAGGGGTCAAACTCCTTAAATATTGCGCCTCGATGCTAATATTCAAATGGCCATATCTTTTCACTTTGAAACTCATATTTGGGTGGGAGTGGACTTTCTAGAAATTTCTTTACACCCTCTATTCCTTGGAAATATAAAATACCTTATCTAGCAGGCTCTAGTAGGTGAAAACGGGAAAAATTATTCTAGGCCATTAATGCAGAATATGATTTCTCCAACTACCATATCTGATTCATTTGATGCATCAGGGAACCAAAAGTGACATATTGTGGGAGGATTTATAGAAGGAATTGATATTCAATGTTTGAGCTTTCAAAAATGGATTCAATGTGTATCTTAGGGTGGTTGGAGTAGGATTCAAATTCTTCCCTCTTCTCTCTCTTATTCTTCCTATATATTGTAAAGGAGGGGCACATTCAAACGGTTAGTCATTGTTTCTCCTCTGCCCCACTCTCTCTTTCTTCCTTAGGGTAGAACACGAGTCTAAGCCTCCTCCCATGGATCTGTAATGGCATTTTCTTGCCTCTTTTCCACTAATGATGCTCTTTATAACATTTTGGAGTAATAAAAATGTTTTGTGATGCATCTGTCCATCCTTGTCTTATTTTGTTGTCTCTCCTTACCTCTCATTGTCACAGGGTATACTATGCATACTTTTTATGTCTATTCTAGGTCTTGGGAGTTATGTTTAATGGGTTTTGAATCGGTGCTCTATGTGAAATATATCTTTCTGTCAGTGGTGCGTTATTTCCACCCTCTCCTCTGCTCACCTCTCTCTACTTCAGGTAGTTGGGTTTGTGATCATCCACTTCCTTTTCTGGTGTATCACCACTTAGTGTAGGATCTTTCACCCTCTCTCTCTCTCTCTCTATCCCCTTGGAAAGGTTAGATTAGGATAGAATAGGTTCTTCCTGCACTGGAGTAGCTTTTGGTAGGTAGATTAAGAAGCAAGAACTAGCTTTCTCCGGAGGTCCATCTCAAGTTTTGCAAATATCACGACTTGAGATATGGTCCCATGTTGTGTAATCATACCAAATGCCCCACCTCACAATCGGGCCATTCGGGGTGTTGTTATTATGCACTAATAGTTCCTATCATCCATACTACATTCCATCCATCCATGGCATGTTGCATTTACTCTTTCTTGTACTTACTTTTACATGTTCACTTTACTACACATGTTAGATAAATATCTTATATGTCATTATCTTTACCATACACACATGCACATTCACATCCTTTTCTAGTTATGATTGTAGATACAAAGCTTCTACATGTAATACTAATTCTTGACACACTACCTACTGGGGGAATCCACATTCGTACACTACAAGTGCTATTGTTTCATTTTGTACTTAGCACTTTTTATTATCATGTTATACATGCTTTGACATACTTGCTATTTTTATAACATACTAACTTGGTGCTTTGTGTGCAACATTAGTTATGCAGGTATATTTTCTTCCATAGTTTTTTTATTTGTTATTACTTACTATTGTTTGTGGGCCTTTCCCTTTGTTGTGTGTACACACTTGCTTGTTTGTGGCCATGACATCCTTGAGTGTCTTGTGACACCATGAGTGGTGTCCCATGTTTACAACCCACTTTGTGTGGTCTATGATTGTCTCTTTGAGTGTTTACATTATCTACTTATGTTATAGCTTATACTTGTTTTCTAAATGCATTACTTGTCTGTATGCTAACACTTGTTTTCTATCCACTTGTTTGTGTGTGCCTTGGTCTTTACCAAACACATTCCCTTCCCCTATAGGGAAGAGTTTCAATATACGTGGTTGGTCCTCTTTTGGGGATGCATTCTCCTATCCATGACATCACATGTACCCCCAAAGAGGGGGCATCATTTGGGGTTTACACATGGTACTAGTATAGTTCATTCTATAGTTCAGTCTACAGTTCATTCTACAATTTGGTCTATAGTGCAATCTACATTCTTGAGTGGGTTCAAACCAGTCTACGAACCCCATACACATCATATTTTATAGGAAGATTTTCATTAGCATTCTAGGGAGTAGTTACATGTTTGGAGGATACAATGGAATTTCCTCCCTACACTACTTAAGCCAATAGCGTCGGTGTAGACATCAATTTTTGGTATCATTCCTCCCCTTCACCTCATGTTTTTCTCAATTTCATTAGGATTTCCCATTTGAATTCCTTTTCCCTCCTAAATTTAATTAATTCCATTTCCCACCAAAAATACATACCCAATTAATCAATGTTAATTGATTAATTGACCCCTTTTAAATCCATAATCCTCATTACATGTTAATATGCTCCATGTCAATCCACTTTTAAATTTAATTTTCAAATCTAATTCATATCACTCCACTTGTAAATTTAATATTTAAATCTAATCCATGTCATTCCACATATGAATTTAAAATTCAAAAATAATCCATGAAAATCCATTTATGAATTTAATATTCCAAAATAATCCATATTCAATCCACTAATGAATTTAATATTCCAAAATAATCCATATTCAATCCACTAATGAATTTAATATTAAAAAATAATCCACATTCAATCCACTAATGAATTTAATATTAAAAAATAATCCACATTCAATCCACTAATGAATTTAATATTAAAAAATAATCCATATTCAATCCACTTATGAATTTAATATTCAAATTTAATCCATATTCAATCCACTCATGAATTTAATATTCAAATCATGTCCCCCCACTCACCTAATCAGGTTTACTTTTCTAAATCTTGATTACCCAAAACCCCAAATTAATCTCACCCTTAGGCTATAAATAAGAGCCTTCCCCCTTTTCAAACAAGCTAGAAATCATATCAAAACTTTGGCATTCTTATTCCACTAATATCATCCTAATGTCCTTGTGATTCCCCTAGTCATCCAATTTCCTTGCATTATTTCTATTTCTCCTTGTTAAGGATCTGCTACTGAGGCTCTCAACATCCTGCTTTGTCTTGGATCATTTCTGATATGGTTGATATCAAACATACTATCTTCTTTTGGGTCACCACCAACCTACTCGTTTTTTATATTTTTTTAGCATTCGTATTATCAATTATCATTTTAGTTCATCTTCATTTATCATATCACTCTTTTAGTTTTCTATTACCAGTATATCTCTATCCATCATTGAGTATCCTTTTGTTATTATCACTTGGGTTGACATCCTTTCTAGATTTTTTAGTTCCTATAACTGACTTTGTTGGGCAGCCCACTATAAATCTTACTAAACATTTTCCATGTTTTAGTTTTCATTGTTGTGTTGGTTGAAGACTCAAAGCGAAAATGATCATTTCTTGGGTGTCTACCATTTTATCACCATCCACCTCATGAGGTTACTAAATCCTCCCATAATTTTAGGTTTCTATATTTCCCGTCTAGTTTTCACTAATCTGGAACTCAAACACGAAATCTTGTTAAACATTACGCACACCGGTGGGACAACTATATTTTTTCTGATTTTAATTTATCTTTTCATGAATTAACTATTTTTGTGTGTTTATTATTTTCATTTAACCTTTCTCTCAACATTAGAGGTTCTTAGGTGGAGCACGAAGCTAAAAACCAAAAAAAAAGTGTCGAGTTGTTTTCTCACGTTCAAATTTTTCGGTGAGATCACTAGCATAACCCATCTTCCAAAGCTATAAATTTTGCTCCCAACTTAAAACGACTCCATTTTCTAATGGAAAGGTCTCAAGAAGATCTATAATAGAAAAATAATTTTTGATATAAACTTTAAAAAAAATGATGGTTTGATTTCTCCTAACACATCTCATTTATAGGAAAAAAATTATAGTATTTAAAAAATAATAATGTAACAACCTCATGCGTATGCTCTTTCCTCACATTGTCAAAGTGATCTTGGAAATTAGAAACATGATTGTTTCTATTTGTTTTGGGAATTAACCTTTATTTTATTTTTTTAACCAAATCTTGTTTTACGTGTGTGCTCTTTCCTTGCACTTTTTAAGTGTTACCGTGAAATCAAAAGCATGAACTTACTTCTATGTCCTAGCATTTACTTACCTCGGGATAACATTCTAATCATTATTTTAGGATCCCCAATCAAATAGTAGTTTAAAATTTGAATCAACATTTCATGTTAACCAACCCTTTCATTATAAGTAGCTTAATTAAATCAATTCATTTAATCTAGCTTTTTTTTTCATCTTTAACTATCATCTTGATCATTATTTCATTTCTTTGCATTATTAATATTTGTCTGATTTTTGGTTGTGTATGCTCTTTTCTTTCACTTTTGGGTGATTTTGAAAATAAAAACAACCATGATCGTTTACTATCCATTTATCTAATCTTATGTCTACGAGGGTAAAATACTAATCTCTTTTGTATAGGACCATATCATTTGAAATATTATCATGCAAAACCGCCAACATCTTCTGCGAGAATCCTCATACAAATATTAGTCTACATTACTTTCTTTCTCGCATTGGGAGTTTCTTGGATTTTCCTTTTCATGTGCTTATTTACTTCTAAAGTCAGATAAATAGGAAAAATGATCACTAGGTATTCCTCATCTTTATTTCCTCTCATTTTCTTTCATTGCACTGCATATCTTGTCTGTTGTTTTCATCAAATCTTCACACTTCATTTTCAGGTATTAAAAATAACCTCCTCATTGTTTTCTTGCTCACATAGTATAACTAGGGGTAATATTTTTGCATTCACTCCTTTCCACACACATCCAAAACACACTCATCAAATTTGCACATCAAAACAATCCCATACCGAGGTTGTTGGTTGGACATATTTATGCCTAAGTACTAGAGGCACATGAGATCAAGGCATGTAAGAAGCACGTGTAGGAAGTGCGCGAAGATCAGTTGATACGAGGTGCATTGAGGAATGTTAGAGCTCAAAACTTAGTTGTTTTGCATACATACAATGGCTATGAATGGATTGATTTTTAAATACACTTTGACAAGAGACTTAGAAGACATGCTAAGCTATTTTGTGACCAAGTTGAAGTTGAAGAGTCATGTAGATTTTAAGGTAATAATAGGATTAGATCTAGAGTTAATTATAGGTAATCTATTAATAAGTAAAGCTTGCATAATTCCTTAGTTTTGTTTGTAGCGGCACATGGCTATTTTGATCATGTAGCCTATTTTTGAGAGTGCATGATTAGTGAAGGGTAAGACCTTACTACCTATATATGTATTGATTTACATGGTTTTCACACCACTAAGATTGTAATAGAGTTATACTATTGGTATATTTGTGTGCATGAATTTATGATGATGATTTTTGATATATTAACTACTATGTTCATGGTGGACTAATATAATGGATCTTTAAGGATGGATAATGGTTGTTGATGTATATGTTATTGGTTATTGTATGGTAAATTTGATCTTGATCCTCATTTGATTCATTATGTGCTATAGTTGTGATCTGATTTGTGTTATGTTTTATATTTAAATATTGGTTGTGGATATGGAATACTTGTATGATCACGCTAACACCTTGACAAATCTGGTATTAAAAGAGGGACCTAGTACCTTCGTGCACTTTAGGTGAGAACTTAGATATGTCTAAGTGATGCATCAATGCATCTTGGGTTTAGGTAAGAAAAAAAAACTACATTTATTTTTGTTGTTGGGACCTCTTTTCAAGTTGTTGTAAGGATGTTGCATGATGAAAATGTATCGGTTAACATTGGACAACATTGAAAGTTGGTTAGAAAATTTAGAGGAAGATTTCACTCAAAGATAAAACACTGGACCTAATTTTGATGCATGTCAGTGGGTTGAAGAGAATTTGTATCATGAACTCTATGAGACATTATTCTATTTTTTTTTCCTATAGAGTTATACGAGTGGCTGGTAGCATATGCATCAAAGTGAAATTGGAGGTATAGAACAATTTTTTAGACACAAGAAGATTACCATATTCTGTATGATGCTAATTTCACTTGGACATACATTTTAGATAATTGGTGGAGTGGTGATTTGAACAGTTACAGATTGGAGTATGTTGTTTATATGTATTCTTGTCTAGAGGTTACTGAGTTTCAATTCTTGCGTGAACCCATAGGATCTTATTTTTGCACTATCCCTTTAGAGATCAAGATCTTTTTGGTGACTCTAGATTTGGAAGAATGACCTATGGCTAGCTAAACCTTCACTTGTGCACGGGGAAGAAGTAGGTGTGGTGAAATATGGCGGACCTTACGGTAGAAAAGGAAAGAGAGGAAAGATGGCTTAAGTATAATGAAGCATGGGAAAGGGAATTGGTGAATAAGCACAACATGATAAGTCTATGGAGTAGTGGAGATGGGTGATGCATGAAGGATTTGAAATTCATGCGGAGGACATGGAACCTAAGCAATTGGTACTCCCCCATTTAGGAAAGCATGGGATAAAATCCCCTTTAGCTTCATATGAGAACACATAATAAGAAGAAAGGCTAAGGACCGTAGGTGTGCATCTGATCCCACATGGCGACCTTTCCCTTATGCTTGGTGTTCCAGTTCCTAAAATAGTTATTGAGAAATAAGCTAGTATTGGTGATAGAGTAGTGATAGGTAGATTTCATTTTCCGTTGAGTACAGAAGTGCATCAAACAACATCTATGGCATCATAGGTAATAGAATATTTGTTGTTTGGAGGACCGATTGGAGGAATAATTTCTGGCATGTCATCTAGATAAATCTTGGGCATGCAAAACATTGGTAATACATCTAGGAAATAACACAAATTCCTAGAATATGAGATTTTAGTTTAGTACAACATGATTGGAACACATAATAGCTCATTCTCTAGTCTAGTTATTGCTATAGGTGGAGGATCGGGAGGTTTGGGATCAAGTGGATCAGGTCTTTCTGGTGGTGGAAGAAAGACTAGTGGGGGTTCTAGTTTTGGATTTGGTGGACAAGGTCTACACCCTCATCATCTTGATAAATAGTTTATGATATGTCTCTTTCCTTGCCAAAGTACTTGAGGTATTGAGGATGTTGCCAAGCACATACATAAGTTTGAGATATTATGGTGCTAAAGGAATTATAGCTCTTGAACATAAGGTGAGTTAGTTTTATACTAATTTACAATGGCACACACACATAGTTGGTATAGGAAGTATGATCTGAACTAAACCATTGTAGATTACAACACGTTGTGTGTGGCTTTCTTAGTTGAGTTACATATCCATGAGTTTGAACAAAAAACATTATTGCACTAAGGAAATTAAGCATGGCATGGCTAAGAGCATAAGAAATTATGATGCACATTTTAAAACTTTGTTATCAAATTTGTCTTATGATATCCACCTAACCAACATGGATAGTTGTTTGTTGGTGGTTTGATTACACCTTTAAGAAGGGTGCTCTATCATAAGATGTTTACTAATCCACGTGAGGATTTATAGGCATCTCTACATGCTGAGGTAGTTGGGAGTGTAGACACTAGAGTTATCCCATTCTTAGAGGTGCAAATTGCATCTATGGCGAAGTAGTTGGAGAAACTATCGGCCAATTCAGCTCATGATATGCACAGTGGGATATGGTGTATAGATTACGAGGTGGAAGGACATACTAAAGATAGATTCCCTCATAAATTGGTGCACACTATGTTGTTATATTGTGAGATCTATCACTTGGATCATGATACGATTTAGTGCCCCTTGTTGTAACACACGATCTGGAAGGTGTCTTATTATTGTAATATTTGTAATTCCTAAAATCATGACATAGAGAATCGTAGGTTGATTGATCAGATTCATGATGCTATTAAGACTAGTGTATATCAAACCAGTCTTGCAAATAATTCTAAGGACCAAGGTAAACACTATAATCAAAACCACAATGAAAGGCACTTGGATGGAGGTGGTAGAGGTAGAGGTTACCATAGAAGATACATAGGTTGTGGTCATGGCGGTGGAAGAGGTGACTTCCCTCGCGGAACCTATTATACATGTGGATCCTTTATCATTATAGGTGAAAATTCCCTCAAAAATTATTTTCTCATGGTGTGGAAAACAACATAAGTTTGAAGAATGCCCTGACTTATATGATCATATGAGCAAGTAATACAAGAAAGATAAGGGTGTGAGGATGATAAAGGTACAACATGCTTTATAGAAGATTAGTGGATGCCAAAGTTAGTGCCTATACTAAGGTAATACCTATGTTGGTGACTACACATGTTGAGGCTATGCACACTCGTGAGACTCTGAAGTAGAAACATTTTATTACAAAACATGAAGTATTGCATGTAAAATATTCAGATCCTTCTCATCATAAAGAAGTTTATCAGGAGATTATGGAGGTTATTAGAAACTTTAGGGTGAGATACAATGATTTTAAGATTTTGAACCAAGATAACATCATTCCTTGTTAGGAGAATGGATGAGGGAGAAAATACCATGCGTTGGATCTAAGAGTGAGAGACGGATCCTGCATGTGAGCTTATCTTCTCACAGTCTTGAATATGATAAATAAATCACTTTAAATGAAGTTTTTGATGGATGGTTGTTTAGTAATATATTGATTGATACAAGTACAGAATTAAATGTAATCACTTTGGATGTGTGGAATCGGTGGGAGGCCACCATTACAACCATCTTCAAATGTGTTATATATGGTGAATAGGACTAAAGCCACACCCATTGGAGTATTGAAGGATTCCACTTTTACTATACAAGGGGCCAAGTTTATTGGAGACTTTGAGGTCTTAAAACTTACCAAGAAGATAACTTCCCCGTATTTCTTGGGTGCCCTTGGTGTTATGTGAATAATACTGATCTACACTTTAATAAAGGTTATATCAATTTTGAGAACAAAGAAGAGTGTGTGATTATTCCTTTAATAGATGGAAAGGTTACATTGTATGTAAAACCTTTAAGTGAAGAGGATCTAAATAGGATATGCATGCATACAATTAGATATCTTTAAGCACTCAATCCATCTAAGGAATTTCTTATTCATTGGGATGATGCTCAGTCATGAGTGATACAGACCAGTGTTTCTTGTGATAATTGGGCGCATGGAACGTATGAAATGGTTTGGAGGGAGATCGAGAACATAGGTACTCATGTAATCTGGTCATGCATGGTTAGACCCTTGGGTCATAACAAGCTCGATACACTAGTGAAGGAAACCTCAACGTATGTCTCGTGTGTCATGGAAGCTCAAGTGGAAAGATAAAATAGAAAGAAGAAATATGCTAGTTTATACCATGCATGGGATAGTTGTGCACTGGTGGACTACACAGTGAGAAAACCCTTTTTAGTGGTGAGAAGTGAGAATCACCTTCTCTATTAGGTTTCTAAGGAAAAATGTACCTTCACATATCTGCGAATACCATGGGAAGGATTATGCTTTGCATCACATTTAGAAGTGTGAGAGACTCTTGACAGAGGGGACGGAAGCCTTGCTACCATCACTCTAGGTACATAATTTATAGGCCACTCTACGAGGTTTCGTGCATGCATGGTATATTCATATAGAGTTAACAAGGGTGGTTATTAATTGGGAGGAGATGATCTCGGTATGATTCGGACATTTGATTTATTTTGTACTAAATAGTGAATGAAGCATTATAGATTATAAAGCACCTTACAATGGGGGATAGTGCAAAAGTTGAGGAACTATTGTTAGATATGTTTGGGGAGTTATACTTGGAGGCATGCTTTGATGAAGAAGAGACAGATGAAGTGCAACTTGGGTGTGTCTAGTTGGAAAAAGAGAAGGGTAAGTTGGTTTACATGATTGATGATGAAGAAGTAGAGAATCTAGATGTTGATCACACTATAGGTATGTATGAGGTCTTAGATAGTGCGGATGAGAATTTGTGCATGTATCATGGGCCTATGAGAAAAAATAAGATCAAAATTAGGATAGGTACAAAACTTAAAGAGGCCATTATTGGTGAATATTAATCTAACTAAGAGGCATCAAAGATAATTGAGTTATTGAGTGACTTCTGGACTTATTTCCTAGAGGCTATCATAATTTGAAGGGAGTGCATTCCTCTTTGGGAGAAATTAGAATCAAGTTAAAGGAAGTTGCATGCCCGGTTAGGAAGAGGCCTTACATGATGAATCCTAATCATGTGTGTTAAAGTAAAAGAAGAGATTAATAAGATGCTGAAATTTGGAATCATTGAGCCCATTGAGGAATCAAAATGGGTTAGCCCCATGGTGATAAGCATAAAGAAAGATGGTAGGATAAGGATTTGTGTGGACTACAAAGAGTTAAATGTTTCTTGTGTTATAGATCCTTTTCCCACACCATTTACAAAGGATATCTTGAAAGGTGTTTTAAGGCATGAGATTTACTCTTTCATTGATGGATTCTTTGGTTATCATCAGTGTGGATTACTTAAAAATACCAAGAAAATACAACTCTCACCATAGAGTGTGGAAGTTTTTCATATTTATTTGTGCAAGTATTTGAGGACTTTATACATAAATTTTTACAAGTTTATTTGGATTATTGGACTATATATGGGCTGTTAAAAGATCACTATGAAAAATTTAGACTCATGTTTGAGAGATGTAGGTAGCTAAGCATCTCTTTAAACATTAAGAAGTGTATATTTTCTACACCCCTTGGGACTCTATTGGGACATATTATATGCAAGGAATATTTGTTAGTAGATCCCTTAAGATTATAGTTATCTTGGGTTTGGTGGAGCCTACAAATTAGAGCAAGGTGTGTGGGTTCTTAGGACATACAAGTTATTATAGAAATTTCATCAAGGGGTATGTTAAGATTACCATGCCCTTGGAGGAATTGTTGAAAAGAAAAGGAAAGTTCCATTAGGATGAGGCACAACAAATAGCATTTGAGACATTAAAAGAAAGACTTACTTTTGCACCCATTCTACAATTTCCTTCTTGGGATAATTTGTTTCATGTACATGTTCATGCCTTTGGCATGGGCATTGGTGCAATTTTATCACATCCTATAAATGGGATTGTTGATCATCCTATCCATTTTTAAGCAAGAAGTTGACACCGGTTGAGAAAAAGTATATAACTACAGAGTGCGAAGCCTATTCTATGATTTACATGCTGCATAAGTTTAGACAATACTTTCTAAGAACTCCTTTTATATTTTATACAGATCACATGGAACTTAAGTACTTGGTTAATAAGCTCATTTTACATGGGTGCATATGTCGTTGGATTCTCTTATTTCAGGAATTTGACTTTATAGTGGTGGTAAAGTCGGAAAGAGAAATTTTGGACCAGATCATTTGTTAAGGATTAAGTCAGGTGAGGACATGTAGAGAATTAAGGATACAATTCTAGATGTTTCATATTGAACCACACACCCTTTGATTTAGAATAATTTGTTGTATTCTTGCGTGTACTTGGTGTGGCATCTGAAGGGATGAAGAGATTAGAGAAGAAACAACTTTCCATACATATTGTTACCTATATGTTGATTAGTGGAGACTTATACAAGTTAGGTCATGATGAAATTTTTCACCAGTGTGTACTTGAGCATGAGCATGAAGCTATAATAGAAGAAGCTCATGGTGGGATTTCTAGATGGAATTATGTAGGTAATGCTACCGCGTGTAATATTTTGTTGGCTAGTCTTTGGTGGGAAACACTACATAAGGATTGTAAGGATTATGCCAAGGCACTCGTGATCATTTTCGATGCCTTGGAAATCCTCATCATAAAGATGAAATTCCTTTGAGGCCTATTGTGAGTGTAAAACCTTTTGAGAAATGGGCAATTGAATTTGTGGGCCCTATTTCCCCACTAGAGCACAGGATCGGGTCACACTACATTATAAATTTTACATATTATCTGTAAAGGTGGGAAGAAGCAATACCTATAAAGGCTTACATGATAGCTATAGTAGTAAGGTTCTTACGGGAGAATATAATCAGTAGGTATGGATTTCCATTGAGTTTGATAAGTGGTAGGGAACTCATTTCCTAAATGAGACTATCAAGATATTATAGCATAATTTTCTAGTTAGAATAGATTCCCCTTTAATTCATTTCCTTTATATGGGTTTATTTTCATCATTGTTATGCCTTTTCAATTTATTTAGTGTTTTATTGCAATAAGTGTGTTTGTATGCCAATAGCTAACTACTATATAAGTGAATTGATGCGTAGAGGAATGCGCATAATTTTAGTGTGGGTGGAGTAGGTACATGATAAATGGGCTATGAATGAATGATCTCTAGATGATGGGTATGCATAAAAGAAATGTGGAACAAGTGTTTGAGGTAAGGGTGTTGATTAAAGAAAATCTGTTTAGAAATGAAGACCATGTAGATGGATGGACGTATAGTGTAACGTTAGGTATGCATAATCATGGGAAACTACTTGGTGTGAGGTGTAGTGGATAGGTACTTTGGTGCATGAAGGTGCACAAGAGGAGGTAAGTGGCCGAGAAGTAGTGGGCATGTGCCAGAATTTTACGAATGGGGCATGGAAAACTCAATAGAAAATTTATTTAAAAAGTGTAGAAAAAGAATTTAAGGCATACTTAATGTTTAGTATGGTGATTGGTGAAGAGCAATCAATGCATGGAAATTTGAAAATTTTATATAAGGAGGGGTTACGATATCATTTTTACCTTGCATTGTGAAGTGAAGTGTTCAAGTGAGTTGAAGAATGAGATGAAGAGTGAGTTGTGAATGGGAGTGTGTGAAAGAGAAAATATAGACATCGAACCAGAGTGATTTGTGCACGGAATTGTTTGGAGCTCCATCAGATAGGGTGTTTGATCAAAGGAAAGGTGTGCGGGAGAAAATCTATGAGTTAGGGTTTGAGGTAAAGCTAGGGCACACAAATTTTAAGTTGCAGAGCTCAAATATAGTGTAAGAACACATTTTTATCATCGTAATGGCACCAAAATGAGAACTTATGGCAACCATAAGGGGTAGGAAGCAAAAATAAGTGGAATCAGAGGTAGAGGATACCCCAAAAGTTGATTTTCAAAAATGTATTACCCATAAGGTGTCATAATGGGTTTGGATTGAGAGTTGCATATCAAATGAAGTAAAGTAAGTGACTACAATCATTGTACTAAGGATAACATGGATGAATTAGAGAAACAACTAGTGGTAAAGATATATTTGTGGATGGAAAATGACATGGTTGTCTATGATGGTGCATGAAAGAAGTTGCTGGAGAGTATTGGAGTCATGCAGTTGTACAAATTGTCATATTTTACAAAGTTGGAAAATTTATATCAATGGTTGATGTCTTGATTCCATGAGGACTTATTCTACTTTGTAGGTCAAAGGATGCGACTTACTGTGCCCTTGATTGGAAGATTGATAGGGTTAAGGAGCTTGGACACCAAAATTGGCAGTGACCTTAGATATGATGATGTTGTCGAAACAACAAGGATTTCACTAGCTTATACAAAGGAGGGTGCATGATGGATATCTTCAAGTTGGAGAAGTAACATGTGGTTCAAGCATCCTCTCACCTCCTCACCAAATTCAACAATCAGAAGCATTGGAGCCAAGTAAACAGGAGATGGATCTATATTGGGAAGAAAATGATGGAGGGATTGGCTTTACAATTTTTCTTCCTTCATTGCTAAGACCATTATTATATAAGCACACCACGGGGATAAGATAAGCTTTGGTGTCATCTTATTATTTATTGTGTTTTTAGAAATTAGGGGTGCCTAATGGGCGAAATGAATAGATTTAGTAGTGCCCTTAAGGAAAATTATTCACTTATATAAATATTTACAAAATATACATGTGATGGATCTATGAGTGGTCCTTATAAGAAATGATTGGAGATGCACAGTATAAGCACTTTTATGCAAATATTTTGAGTATGAATGGAGAATACCCAAGGACCTTCCTTCGGTATTGGAGAAGCAAGCCTAATTCATAGTTTATCAAATTTTTTGTATAGGCAGATTTGGGATGAAGGATGGAAAGTGGAGCCCTTGGTGTAAGATCCCATATGCCTTCACCATGCGCTACTTTTAGGATTCAATAAACAGATTCTCTAACACACGCAGATTAAGGTTTGATGTAGATAAAGTGGATTGTGAGTATCATACTCTCATAAATACATATGCATATCCAGGTAAATCTTCTTATATTGAAAAATTGATATCTGATGATATAAGTATCAACTCCATGAGTTTGGAAGTTGGGAAGTATGGTTCGGCTAATATATACATTTACCTTAAGCCCAAGTTGGTAGATGGAAAGTACATTGAGAATGAATTTAAACATCCTAAATTTTTGAAATGAAAGCATATAGTAGGCATTGTAGTATTTTTATGCCCTTTGAAGAACAAGGAAATCCCAAGTGCATCGGGCTATCACCCAATGGGTATTGGGCTCATCCAAGGTGCACGCGCGCCAAGCCCTCCTTTGTGTGAGTTGTGTGAGAATGAATTATTTACGATAGAAACTTAAGTGAAGAGAATGGAAACAAACCATACATTCATCTTAGAGCTCAGAATGGGATTCTAGACCAATGTATTTATCCATATAAGAAAAGCATTATAGAACATAGATCTAAATCATAACAGAAAGGAAATGCACAAGGGTTTACACCTACTCATATGAAATATATATAAAACCAATCCATATAGATATAAGTAAAACCATAAACACATATATTCATATTAAGTATGTTGATAACCACATTACATTTATTGAGGCAATCACAAATCCATATAATAGTGCAGACCAAGGTCATGCATCAAAACTGGACTTAAGCCCTTCATAGTACAAATAAAAATATTCAAAACCATCCCCTTGATACAACATACTCCTACAAATCCTCTAAACCCAGCCCATAGATCCCTCACAGTATTCCTGCATGGCTTTGCCTCTCCTCAATTCTTGGTCTCTCCATGTGTGTCTTTCTCTTGTATCGAACGCTTATATATAAAGCCTTATCAAGCACTGCCATGCCTTTCTAAAGTTGTAGATCAATTTTCATGTGTCCAAGGGTCCTCTATGGGAGCACACTCCTTGAATGTGAGATCTCCATCCTTCACCATGATGAATTTTTGGAATCTTCTATTGTAAGGTATATTCCTTTTGTGGGCTCCAAGTTGTCATGTTGGTACCTTATCCACTCTGCATGCATACCATTTTGGGTCATGATTTCCTCGTGTTCTTCCTAATATGCCAAATATGTATAAGTCCCAAAACCTTTTCTTTGCCTTTTGCACGCACCACTAGTTTTACTAAACCCTCCTAAAACCTTGTCTGTGTGCTTTCACGTTACGCACCATTATTCAAATAGGCCTTATCGCGCTACTCACCTTCTTATACTTAGCCAATATTTTAGGCCCAACATCACCCCACACTATGCCTTTTCTCCGCCCTTAGCAATATTTTCTCAATAAATAAAGAATGATTGTCCTTAAATAATTTGGAGAAAGAATAAAGGAATGAAGAATTAGGGGAAGATTGAAATAATGGGGAAACTATGATTACTTCTACAAGAGGAGGGGAAAATATTTTGTCAAGTCTACCTCCAACTTATTCTAGGTATCGACCTCACTCTATGCCTATTGACAGAGGTCACCGACTAGGGTGCTCACCTCTTCAAAGCTTAGCCCTTCTCCTTGGGTATTCATTGTTTCCATAATCCCCTCCAATTGTTTTCCCAAATCCTCGAGTGTGTCCATCCTTCGAGTGATCTAGGGATACAACTCCTTCATCTAGTTTTTGATTGAGCCCTACAAGGTCTCAATAGCCTCTAATTTCTTCTCCACCTTGGCTAGAATTTTGTCACATTCTACTCTATTCCCCTTGTTCTTCTCTTGGAACTCCTTGAGCTCTGCTTCATGAGTGGCAACCAAAATGCTCACCACTCTATCTCTATCGGTGCAGTTTTCATAGGTGGCCTTAGTGACTTGGGTGGCATCTTTCACATCAGAGAGGACTTTCTTGTACTAAGAAAAAATTTCCACAACCTTCATCTTTTCCTCCTTCTCTTTTTGCGGTGATGCCTCCTCTGCAGATTCCAAGGCCAATGGTTGCCTCTCCATTATGAGGACGCAAGTCAATTCCTCTAGGCACTCTAGGGTGGATCCATACTTTTGCATTGGTGGTGTTAGATCTGGATGCTTCAATACAATGGCATATGTGATCATCTCTACTTTCTTGTAAACCTCATGCACCGTTTCCTTCTCTTCTTTTAACTCATGCCTTAGTTGAGCACTTTGATTATTTCCTCCCACTTTAAGTCCTTGGTTCTTTCCTTGAGCTCATCTTCTTCTCTAGTTCGCCTCTAGAACTTCACCTTGTCATTCATCCCAAAGATCCTAGCTTCTACTTCAACCAAAACGTTGTTTAACGCATTACATATTTTTTCATCTTATAGTCGTTGAGAGTTTACCAAGGGGTTGTCTTCTTTTGACTCACACCTACCTTCATTATTTCCCCTTGCTTACTTTAAACTCTAGCTCATCGATGTTAGACTCAAATGCCCAAGAAAGCATTTTCCCCATCCGAGGGTATGCACCTTCTTCATCAAAGGATGCCATAGCCAATATTTTCTCTATTAGTATGGTGCTTTGAAAGTAAGCACGCAAAACCTTGTTCAGATCATCAATGTATCCCATCCTCTAAAGTTTTAATGCTTTTACGCTCTTTCTTCCCATGCACGTGGATTTAGGAAAGCTTATAGCCAAACTAAAATCTCCTCCCATGTCATTGTCATATTCCTTTTCCATGCTCTCCTCTTCTACTTCCTTCATCACCAAGTTTGTTCTGCATTCCATCTCTTACTCTACCAAGTATTTAATGATTTTTGCTACCTCTTTCTCCACAACCTCGTCTACTGTTCCTTTGTGAGGCTTGGGTTCCTTTGTTCTTTTGTAATTTCTTTGCTTACCCCTTTGTCCTGAGTATCCTCCTCTTCCTTTTCATTCTTCCTCTTGACAAAGATGTACTCATTTTCTTCTTCCTCTCCTTCCTCCTCTGAGTCAAGTACTTCAAATATGAGAGGGCCTTGAACTCAAGTTCATCATCATCATCATCATCATCATCATCATCATCATCATCTCTTTCACCTCTATAGGCCTCCAAGCTCTCTATACCCTCTGATTCATCCTCCTCTATCACCTTCTGCTTCTTCCTAATAGGATATTCTACTTCTTTTTTCAAGCAATACCTCATCCAGTATTACATCTCCATGTACCACTCTTCATTTTTATTTGTGACAGTGAATGCTTTACTTCCCTTTCCTTTTCCTTTCTACTTTTTAGGTGAGGTGGTTTATTTCTTTGGTGTCATTATTCTAGTTAGGTTACACTTCAACATATTCTCCTTGCTCTTCTCTACCACTTTATCTAACCCCAAGACTCAATCTTGTAAAGAAACCCTCCTAACATCATGCCCTAGCCACCAAACCCTAACTAGAACAATTCTTCCACAAGACAACACTTCTCAACAACTTCCTCCATGCTCATGTACTCCTTTCCTACTAGTTTGTGGATCTACTCTAGTCACGCCCTCTTAGATTTCTTAGATTTTTCTTCACACATATTGCTTTTGGATGCCCTAGTTCACGAGAAATCTTTTCACTTCATAAACGTAAGGTAAAATAATGAAGTTCCCGACTTCTTATTTATATATTTTCCTTCTTTCTAGCATTAAATGTTATTTTACCTACCACCATACTTAACACTAAATGCATATTTTTCCACTAAGCCAACCTTATGTGCCTTCACTGCATGTCCAACCTTGCGTGAAATATTCTCCAACCTTATGATGCACAAACAATCCATCCGACATAAGACTCTTATGCGTGTGTCAACATGGCCAAAGGCCCTTCTTCTTTCCTTCACCTAATTTTTGATCTCGCCCACCTCATGTTGTTTTTTTCTTCTTCATCCTCTCAGACGTGGTTTCTCTCGAAGTCTTATCTTAGCATCAACATTTTTTCCACCTCTTCTTCCATGTGCTTCCTTCATCCTTGTGTGCTTTGTATCCATCAACTAGGCCATTCACCGCAACTTCTACTACCAGTTCAACTTGTATTACGGGCCTATACTTTGCATCACTCTACCCCACACTAAAACAGATGTGTGGTCCTCTACACATGCACAACCTTCAAAAAGTAATGTGGTTACCAGTGCCCAAGGCACAAAACAAACAATAGAACAAATGACAAGAAAGGGAAACACAAGAAAGGAAATTGCATAAAGGGAAATTTTAAACTAACTGGCAATATTGCCTTATTACAAACACCAAGAAGACTTATTTATAGTAGGGCTTCACTACTTCCATTAAAATGTCTGGCAATCTCGTCCCCATCCAAAGGTGCTCTCAACCGGCATGTGCTACGCCACCTCATTTCGCCACCTCATCATGACCTAGTCCTATTCCTAAACTAACCTAATTAAGACCTATAACTTGGTCTACATCCACACCCATGACTAATTACTCCTCACCCGCACCAAAATCAACCTAATAATGACTTGACCAAGCCCACAACTAATTCCTCGGGAGAAAAGGAGGGAAAGTTGGCTATTTTACTAAAAATAGCCCACTTTGACTTAACCGATATCGGTTCCTACTCGACCGCCGTCGGTTACGTAATCGCCATCGGTTCCTTGTAAATGACCTCCCCCAACCAAAAACAAAGGGTTGGATTTTCATTGATCGGAACCGGGAATTGATTGGAAGGATCGGGAATTCACTTGGCCGAGCAGAGACAAGTGAAGGAAAGAGAAGAGTTTGCAGAGGAGGACATCAAGCCCAAGATCGCAATCGAGTAACCGAGCCCAAAGCCGACACTCATCTCAAGCATTGGGAGAGAAGATAGCTCATCTTTGATTGTCCGATCATCCTACCTGAGCCCTGCCTTCGTTATCATAGTCCTTGAACCTGTATCTTCATCAGGAACTAGTAAGTAGTGTCTTACACGTTCTTTTAATAACATTTCTTGGATTTCTGAATCACAATAATTACAAGTCTATTCTTAGATCTACTACCCGGAACACCCTCCATCTAACTGCCATTCCTCTACCCCTACATTGCCCCCAAGAATAGCCCCCATACTCTCTGAGTCTTCTCCATCACCCCATTACCTATCCCCAATCATTTACTAGCCTTATAAACACCATAGCCACCTTATTGCCAACCTTCACTAAAAGCCCCTAAACCACTGCCCCTACCGATATCGGTAGCAAAAACCGAGACGGTGATAAAGTGACCAAGATCGGCACCGTGATTCAAAACCAAAACTAGCCCTTTCCTCTATTGTTTTAACAAGGCAATTAAATTGTAATTTGGCAATAGCTTCTTTGTTAGAATTTGTGTTAATTCATATTAGCAGGGGAACTGACCACCTTCGAAAGGAAGTTTAATACTTCCTGGGCCCAAGGCAGTTCCCTCATTTATTGTCTAATTAGAATCTGGTGGTCTTGTATTCTTACTTGCAGGTAGTCCTTCCCAGACAAAAAGGAGTTCTTTGCAATCGATCTGATCTCTCTCTACGGTACGCGCACACCCTCTCAACATTCAACAGGTATTCCTCCTAGCCCTAACCCTTATCTGTTTCTCAAAGGAATGAAAGGATAGAAGCAACTCTATTCCAGGAATGGAAGCATTTCTGTGCGAAACATTTTGGCACGCCCGGTGGGACCCATTTTGGGTTTCTTTGTTTCTTGCTTGCTTTCACATAGGGAGCACACTTCCTATTTTCTTCTTCTAAAATATTCACAAGATATTTTGTTATCTTTTGGTAAAAGAATTTGTCTTGCTTTCACATTTTTTTTGCATTAGTGAAAGTCATCTTCTTTGTTTCATCGAATATCATCTTCGATTTGGGTTTAAAACACTTGCATCACATTCTTGCTTGTTGTTTTCAATTCTAGTGAACGTAGATTAAGTAACAGGTCATACACGTGGGGGTGATATCCATGGTATTGACAAGAAATTAATCTTACTTTCACTGCACAACACATACCGAATCACATCATAATTAACACAACAACTCAAACATCCCCCCTTTTCCGCGGTATTCCTCCACCCGATTGAGGTAACCTTATAAGCCAAAACAAACTTGACATTTCCCCTAAGTCTTCTAGTTTAGGATTGACATCATCTTGCATCTAAGGCATAAGCCCAAAGTGATTAAAACTAATCCTAGGGTTAGTCTGTTAATTTGCTTGTGCATCTTGCTTGTTTTTGGTTCTGTTTCTCTGTCATACACTATTTTCTGTGATCACTTCACAACAGTTTGGTAGGCATACTAAGCACTGTTAACCCCAAATCAGCAACTTCCTATAGATTCTTACACTGTCTCCTATTCTACCGACATCGGTTAACCTACCGACGTCGGCTATAGTCTAACCGACATCGGTTACCGTACTCGACCGATATCGCTATCGTCTTTTCACAGCTTCCCAAAACCAAAGAACCCACCAATTCCAACACTTTGTTGTTGCTTCGCTCCCGATAGATTACATCCTCATGTACTCTTGTCCATGGTTGTTATCACTGAAACAAGCTGCAGCCATGGTTTCACATGCCTGCTCCGTGCCTTTTCCTGAATCACCCCCTTCACATCCTATGGGGAATCCTACGGACACCAGTGAGGTTCCCAAAATCCCTGTAGGAGATAAGGAATTTGTGAAATTTTTGGACGCTAATCCTAGCACTGTACAATACTATTTGTCTCATGCCCCTGACCATACACCCGATGGTCAACTCCTTGTTGGCATGCCTATTAGTATAGCTGCTCATTTAGCTCCTCTCCACCTGATAATTCCGCCTTGCCTTCTTCATCCTTAGCCCCGCTACCCAACTCAAGGCTTCGAGGTTCTTACGGCATAGATTGGCTTTCCTTTTGTTAACTGGGCCCCACATATCATTACCACCAACTCGCTCCTACCTCGCCTCTCTCAGATCGCTCCTTTCATAACTTGCTCTCTCGCCACCTATTCACACAAGCTTTCTTCTTCTCAAGCTCCGCCCACCTTTTCATTTCCACACACGTATCCGGTGACTTCAACATCTTATATAGGACATCCCTATTCGGTCACCTCAACATATTCATCCTCAATACCTTATCAACATTTAACCCCACCATTGTTGTCTAGTGGTGGCCCTTGGCCCAATCCTCCATTTACTGGCAACCGCACCATCATCTCATCCAACCACCGATTTAATCAAACAAATGATGGACAAAATGCAAAATCTGAGGCTTCTTTCGTGAAGCCGTAGCACCCGACATACGAGCAAGTTTGTCGAGCCTATTCATCCTTCTCGTCCCCTTCATTCATATCCTCCTCAATGGGAATTACCAAAATTCACTCGCTTTTAATAGTAAGGAGGATCCTCAACAACATTTGTGATCATTTAGACATGCCTGCTATCTCGATTGCTCATGATGATGCCTTACTACTCCACACCTTTCCCATGTCCTTATCAGACCTCGCTTGAGTGGTACAGTGCTTTAACCCAAAGACTCAATCTTCTCTTTTAACCAATTAGCCCAATCTTTCTTGGATCATTTCTCCATTAACATTGCTAAGAAAGTATCTATCACCGACCTCTATGCCATCCGACAATTTGAAGATGAATCTATCATAGATTTCGTTGGACGATGGCGGGGCCTTATCAACCAACTTACTTATGCCTTGCCTCAGGCCAAACTTATCGAACTCTTTACGCGGGCCTGCGCTAAGCACATTTCTCCTACCCTCCAAATTCAAACTTTCCACACATTTGACGAGGCCTTTACTATGGCTCGAAAACTAGAGATTCGAGCCTTAGAGGAAGAGAAATTGCGGTTGCGCAACAAAAACCCCAATTTCCAAACCCAAGACTCCACCAACAAACCTAACACCACCAATTCACGCATCGACTACTTCAAATCAAAAGGAGCTGTCCATGCGGTGATGGTCAAATCCCAAGCACCGTCTAATACCCCGCCAAAAACCACCTATAAGTATAAAGCCGAGCCCATCAATTACACTCCCTTGGGAGAAACTTATGGTGTGATATTGGAAAAATTGCTCAAGGCAGGAGCTATTACCTTACCTCCTGTTAAACCTCACTCCGGGTTTGATTCCACCCGCGCTATACCTTCTTGGTACAAAGAAAATGACTTCTGTAACTTCCACCGCGTGAAGGGACACAGTCATGAAAACTGCAAGATGTTGAAAAACATAGTGCAGGAAATGGTTGATGCAGGGGATATAACCCTCGATAATCCTAATGCCCCTGCTAACCGAAATTTGAAAATCTTCAACAAACCATTCCCGAACCACTCATCTAACAGTAACATAAACCAAGATATCTTAGCCGAGGAGAGTGTTCATGAAATCCATGCAGTCTTCGACTCCCAGCCAAAAGCCTCTATCGAGAAAATTCTGAATCAAGCCTCTTCACTAACGCAGGAACCCGAACCCCCTTCACCACCATCAAGACAAGATGAAATCCTTTCCATTCCTTTACCCATAAAGGAATTAACCACCCAGAGTTCTCTTCTCACAGAGGAGCCTTCTTACACCACATCTCTGCAAGACTGTGAGCGGATGTTATCTAGCTTATCTATTTCCCAAACATCTCCTTCTACCACTATTGCTGTACAAGAGGAAGACTCGCCACTTTTTTCGTCATCCTTAGACGAGAAACCCCTCAAACCGACATCACCAAATTCTTTAATCATGACGGATCCTCTCAAACATGCCCTCCTACCTATTAGTTCTTCATCGCCTAAATCTTTTCAAATGACCGGTTGACCTCTTAACGCCCATTGATACAAGACCTCATTTACCCCCGTATCACACCCACAAAGGGACCGGAATCACAACCCACCTTTCTTCCATACAAAAGTTCCTATTCACACGTGAGGATTGTCACCCTCGTAAGATGATGAGTCCTATGGGAACGCTTGAGTACACCATATTCTACTCAAATGCAGATGACCGATCCAGACGCCTCTACCATATACCCGAAGTGTTTACAAAAGCTTAAAATGCCTATGTCCTCATCTTCACCCCCCTCATCTCTACCAAATACCTCATCCACCTCTATTGACCTAACCAAACCTTCCCCTACGCTTGGGACCTCACCAATACCCAGTCTAACACACCCACCTAAACGGTTAGATTTATCCAAAAGTAAAGTCATCCATCCACCTACGAGACAAACTCGAGCCCCTAAAACCCAAGTCCAATCTATGCCTCTATCACAACTAAAACCCTCACCGTCACACCTACCTTCTATATTGGGACCTCATCCCTCCACCTTGCATCAATACATCATACCTCCTACATTTTCTTTAAAACGACCTACACCTTCTACACCCATACAAAGATCCAAGGGTATATCAACACCGTCACCCCAAGTATCCTGTCCACCTATCAACCCTAAACAAACTCCATCATCAAAGGATTTGTTTGTTGTCACTCCTCTTTCTCCGTGGTTGTTTTCTACTACCACGCTCATCTCGACTCAAATAAACATAAACTTCTGCGCCAAGAAGTCACGTGTAGTTAAATCCAATTATCAAAACCCTCGCTAAGCCGCCACCCATAAAATCAACCATACCTATCATTACCGAAACCTACCTACCAATAGCCTCATCTTCCTCTGACTTTGACCCGCTCAAAGGGTCTTACGCCAAAATCCTTGCTATGTTGGTGGAGAATGCGACCATTTCCCTACCCCCACTTAGACCCTATGATCCATCTAAACCTCGACCTATAGGTTATGATGAGTCTAAAATCTATGCTTACCACCGCACACCAGGACATGATGTAGAGGGATGCAAAGCTTTGAAAGCCATACTTCGTCAGTCACCTCTCTCGGATAGAAAGGTTAAGAAAGACAACTTACAAAGGGAGAGACCTCTAGCTTCAATCCCCTCTCCTATACCACCTGTCCCCGCCTCACCAAGATCTATCATTATTACAACCCCACCACTCGAAGACCATGACTTATCCCTACCGTCTTCCTCCTCTCTCGTGTTCATGAGATCAACATGATTAGTGTTGCTACTCGAGGGTAGAAAAACAATGGGAAAGCTAAAGAAAGCACACCTGCGGCCTCTCTTTCTCCGTCCACCATCCCGATCACACCACCACCTAAAGTGGTTATTCATGGACCTGCCTACCCCGTCTCTAATGGAGTTTCCCACCGAACCATGATCAAACAGCTTCACCAATCACCTGTAAAAATGACACTATATGATCTCATTCAGACCTCTGAATCTCATCGCCAAGCGCTTGTTGAAATCCTTCAAGGGATAGAGGTCTTACCTAACGAAACCTTTCCTGTTACCTCCATCTTAACACCCAACCACGTTGCCTCTCTCACCAAACAATCTACCACTTCCGTCCCCGCATAAAAAAACCACCGCTTCGCTGGCTCCAAGATGAAATTGTTGACTTTGGTGCAGAAGATCCTGACCCCGCTCTTTTCATCTCAGCTTACGTCCGGGACATCCGTGTACGTCGTGTTATGATTGACGGAGGTGCTAGCCTAAACATCATCTCTTCCAAAGCCTTTCAACAAATGAATATCCCCTCTAGCTGCATGTGTGCCAACCCCACCATGTCGTGCTCATTCAACGATGCTATTACTTCTACCTTAGGCACTGTGATCCTTAACATTCGTGTAGGGCCACGTACCTTACCTGAACTCTTCTATGTCCTTGAGGGAGAATTCCAATACAACATGTTGTTAGGCCGCCCTTGGATCCGGGCTATGGGATGCGTTCCCTCTACCTTACATAGATGCATAAAATTTGAGTACGAGGGGAAGTCCTACACCGTAAAAGCTGATCCTCCCCTTCAAAACCTGCAATATGTTATATCACCCTAATGATGTGCTTGTACTAGTCAAGACACCCATTCATCCAACCCAACCATCCACTTCAACTACACCTCTACCATCCACCTCAACCACACCTACACCTTCAACCAATGAAACCGCCATCGCAAATACCACTTCCTTTCCCGCAGACAACATCCCAACCTCAGACCCATTAGTAGATGTTTTTCAACACCTTACGCTGGGGGAGTATCACCTATATAACGTTAGCTCTTTCCATACCCCACAGGAGTACGGACAGTTACATGCGCATCCTACCTACGACCGTCGTGTGGGGGAGGTAATCTCCTACGGACCACCTAATTGCCACACCAACCTAACGTATGGGGGTGTCGACGCATCCTCCGTTACCCCTGAACCTCCCTTGGAGTGTTTCCCTTCCAATCTGATTTTCAATACCTGACAAATCATCATTTCACCTCACCTTCTTGACTCGCTGTGCTTGGAAAGGTTTTGGTTTTGGTCTTTATGAACAAGGCCGACATACAATCATTCCCATGACTACACGCAAACACAAAGATCGTAGTGGTCTTGGATTTCCTGAAACACTTACACCAAAGAAACCTCATGTCAGTTGTATCCTGGAAGATGACAACGTCACCCCTACCGAACCATCATCACCCATTTTGCCATCGTCACCCACAGAATCGATAGACCCTGAATCTATCCCTCCTAACTTTTTTTTTTCATAAACGCTATCTTCCTGGGTCCTCTCACTTATCAACGCGATAATGAGGACCCATCTTCTCTTCCCCTTCTATATCCAGACATGATCGAAGAGGATTCACCTTCAATTAATGTTGTTGAGTGCCAGGATGACGACTCCATCCTCACTTACCTTGGTGCGATGACTCTTATATTCAACGCGCCTTACCATCTGAAACTCAAACCATGTTGAATGAGTCGACTATAGAAATCAACATCCACACCAAGGATGATCCTCACATTGTGAAGATCAGACAATCTCTTACCGCATCAGAACAAGCCGCCTTTACTACCTTTCTCCGTGCCCGCAACCAAGCTTTCGCTTGGTCCTACGCTGACATGCCAGGAATAGATCCTGACATTGCTGTCCATAACATTACCCTGAAACCCGATTCCAAACCAGTTAAACAGAAACTAAGAAAATGCATCCACGCATTGCCCTCTTGGTCAAAGAAGAGCTTCAACGACTCCTTTTCGCTTCTTCATCTTACCTATCGACTATCCTCAATGGATTTCTAACATCGCACTGCTATTACTAAAGCAACTCGGGGACTTCGATATGCACGGATTTCAGACCTTAACCTCGCTTGCCCAAGGATGACTTCCTCCCAAGTATTGATCAACTTGTTGATCTCACCGCGGCCATGAGATGCTTTCTCATGGATGGCTTCTCGATACAATCAAATTTTGGTAGCCCCGCCGATCAACATAAAACTACCTTCATAACTCCTCGGGAACCTTCTCGTTATCGTGTCATGCCATTTGGCCTTAAGAATGCTGGTGCGACTTACTATCAAAGGCTATGACTTACATATTTCATGACATTATGCACACTATCCTTGAGGATTATGTCGATGATCTTCTTGGCAAATCTAAACATCGCAGTACACATCTCGATGTTTTAACCATTATTTTCGATCACCTGTTACAATATTGTGTTCGTCTTCAACCAAAGAAATGTGTCTTTGGTGTCCTTTCGGGAAAACTTCTTGGTTTTATCGTCTCTTTGCATGGCATCGAGGTCGATCCAGCTAAAGTCAAAGCTATCCTAGAAATGCCCCCACCTACTAACCTCAAACAATTACGTAGTTTGCAAGGTAAACTCCAATCTATCCGGCATTTCATCTCCCAACTCTCAGATCGATGTCAACCTTTCCATCATCTCCTTAAAAAGGACATTGTCTTTCAATGGAGCAAGAGTGCCACCAAGCCTTTGAGGCTCTTAAAGCCTATCTCTTGCAGCCACCTGTGCTTATCCCACCTCAGGACGATCACCCTTTCTACCTTTACCTTTCTACCACCGACCATGTTGTAGGAGCCATGCTCGCACATCGTGACTCCGAGCATCGAGAACAAGCCATTTATTACATAAGTCGTACTCTCATGGATTACGAGACTAGGTATACACATGTAGAAAAGTTGTGCCTAGCCTTATCATTCGTAGCCACCAAACTCCGACACTACCTCCTGAATCACAAAACTTTTGTCATCACCAACGCGACCCCATTCATTATATGTACGCCAAACCACATCTAAACCAACGCATCGCCCGATGGCTTATGCTCCTCGCTGACCTCGACCTTGAATTTGTACACCAGAAGTCAATCAAAGGACAAACTATCGCAGACCAACTCGCGGAAGCCCCTTTACCTGGGGAGCAATTTACCAATTTTAATTTCCCCGACGAACTCATCGCCACTCTTTCACTCAGTGAGGAGTCGTATCCAATGACCCTCTTCTTCGATGGATCCAAATGCCAATGCGCAGGAGGAGCCGGCGTTGTTCTCATTCCTCTTAATGCTGAGCCTATGCCTCTTTTCATTCTTCGCTCGATTTCCCCGCACTAATAATACAAATGGAATACGAGGCCCTTGTTTTGGGTCTCCAAAGTGTGTTTACACTTAGGTGTCAAATCTATCAATATTTTCGGTGACTCTCAATTAGTAGTCAATCAAGTTATGGGCATCTACCAATGTAAAAATGAGGAACTTCAAAAGTACAAACATTACGTGGATTCACTTTTGACCTTATTTACTCATTATTCTATCCAAACCATTCCCCGCTCCACTAACAAATTTGTGGATACTATGGCTTGCTTAGCCTCACAAATTCCTACCTCACCAACCGACTCGACATATTCATCTTTGGTCCAACAACTCTTTTCCCCATCTTACTCAACCCCGATGTTTGTATGATAAATAATGTGTCTCGCTAATTCAGGATACCTCGGTATCACCAATTTCACGACTATCTTACAACCTCTGTTCTCCCACCTGACCTTACTAGTAACGGAAAACGTGCTTTTCTTAAAAGTGTTTCTCATTATGTCATCATGGGGGGACTCCTCTATAAACGTGGCTTTGATGGCATCCTCCTTCGATGTCTAACTGGCGCGGAGGTCACCTATACCATCCAACAAGTCCACGACGGTATTTGTGGTGGACATTTTAGTGGCCTTGCCGTGGCCAAACGAATCCTTCACCTAGGCTATTATTGGCCTACTCTTAATAACGACTGCTACAAATATGTTAAGCGTTGTGTTATGTGTCAACAACATGCCAACCTTCAACATACTCCTAGCCATCCGCTACAGGTCGCACGAGATCTTTGGCCTTTCTCACAATGGGGTTTAGACCTTATCGGTGAGATTCACCCACCCTCTTCGCAACGTCACCATTGGATAATCACAAAGCAACCGAATATTACACTAAATGGGTGGAAGCCATTCCACTCATTTCAACCAAAAAGAAAAAATGTCGAATTCATTAACCATCACATTATCTGTCGTTTTGGCGTTCCTCATCGCCTGATAATAGATAATGGAAAATCTTTCAAAAATAAGTTGTTACAAGACCTTTGTGACAACTTTGGTATCAAACTTAGCTTCTCATCACCTTACTATCCACAAGCAAATGGTCAAGCCGAATCTTCTAATAAAACCCTAACCAAATCCTCATGAAAGTTGTTAACGATTCTAGAAGCAATTGGCCCGATCACATCCCCTTTGCCCTTTGGGCTTATCTACTAGCATTCGCACTCTCCACTAATGCCACCCCATTCTCTTTGGTATATGGTACCGAGGCTGTCTTGCCTCTCAAATACAAATACCCTCCCTAAGAATATCTCTTCAGATATTCTCACCAATGATGATTTCCGCCAAGAGCGTTAGCCCAATCGAGCTTCTTGACGAGCGTCGTCTTACAAGTCTTGACCACCTTCAAATCTATCAAAAACGCATCAAGCGTGCTTATGATAAATGACTTCATGAGCGTACCTTTAAGGTTGGTGATCTTGTCCTCAAAGAGAATCAACATGTAACCAAACTAGAAAAGAGCAAACGTGGAAAATTTGCTCCTAATTGGATTGGGCCCTACATTATCACTCATACTTACGGATCAGGCACTTACCATTTAGCTTCACTTAATGGTAAACCTGAGCCTGAACCCCTTAATGCCTTGCATATCCGACCATTCTACTATTGAATTTAGTGTTACATCACTTCTTATCTACCTTGCGCTCGTCCCTTGAGCTCATTTACCACCTCATACATTTTTGTTCCATGCATCTCAAAATAGAATCAAGCTCACGTGGTTTGGTCATTACCTCCTCTTAAAGATGCCTTCCCCTTTTTAGTCTAGTCCATGACTTAAAAGTATCAAAATAACATGTTCTCAATTGTACACTTATGGGATATTCTTGAGTCAAACTTCCTACAAAACTAGATGCTTCATGCCAAACGACATCTAGACCTCTAAAGTTATAAATAGACTACTCCTCAAGGACAAATGGTGTGCAAAGCCACTTCTACTATTATAAATAGACTCGCTCCTCGAAGGACAAATATACACAAAAACCACATCTCATACTATAAATAGATCGCTCCTCAAGGACAAACTATACAAAGTCAGCCTTTATCAGAAGCTTCTCGCATTGATCAGCTTCGTGAAGACCTCAAGAACAACAAAATACATATCCCCTATGGACTTCCTGCATTGATCAGTCTATATCCAGAAAAATAAAAGCAGTATTCCAAAGCACTTTTGAGTCATGGACTTGTCTATTTAGGTTTGGTTTTCTTTCGTCAAAATAATCACCTTATAATAAGTTCTCTGCACCCCAGCTATACCAGCCACCTCACCTCACCATTCGTCAACACAACAAAACTCAAGGGACGTGACGTATATCCGATATATTGTGATTATACGACTCTTTTCACCTATCGACTTCTCACCTATGCAAGGCACCTAGGGATTCAAGCCCATCCTATGTTAATATGTGGTTTGTTTAGCTCTTCTCAACTACGGGACAATTTTGCCTCTTTTACTCGACTCTAGGATTGTGTGTTGACCTTAATTAGGACACGATTCCCTACTACTTGGGTAAGCTAACTTTCGTTTCACCTATACCTACACCAACATCGCCAATCCCTTACCAACACCAACAACGTTACCCTACCAATATCAATATTTTTACCAACCAACAAATTGCCTAACTATAACCAAATTGCCTGAATTCACCTCTCCCTGGTCCTAAGGGAGAACTACATCGGCCGAGGCCCCTCTTGCTTTGTGCAATGGGCTATGTAGGCAAAGCACTTCAGAGACATGGGGTCTCCCAAGGTTAGCTCGACCATCCCCTACCATAACCTATCGTGTGTTGTAAATATAAATATTTTTGTGTATTTCTATTTTGACAACATTCATCTTTATCCTTTTTTCAAAACAACATAAAACATTCAAAACACAACCATTCTTATTATTATCATAACTCAAATCAACATACATATTTAGTTTTATTTAGATGTTAAACAAATACATCTTCTCTATCATCGACGTACGCAGGTCGGCATCCTTATTTATTCTTATACTCTTATGAAATTCACTTAGACCCTTGCGCCTCCTCCCGAATCAGGTGGTGATCGTGATCGTCGATGCCACTCACTTGGCCTCTCCATCCTTAAAGGTGCCACTACTATTGGTTCCTCCCACTGATCCGCCAACATCTCCTGTAACATACGAATACGTCCTCTCGCGTGGAGGAATCTTGCCTCTAGTCTCTCCACTCGTGACTCTGCAACCGCTAACAATCCCGTTGTCTCATTCACCCGCGTTTGGAGCTGATGAACTAAACCCTGCAGATGATCTCTCTCACCGTAATCACAGCTATGTCAGGATGATCACGTACACCTCGCAGCTCTGCTACCCACCATAATCTATAGGCCTCTGTCGCTCCTACATCCATTACCCTGCGATCGGCTGCTATCTCCTCTGGCCCTTCTGGAGGTGTTGGCCGGGAGGTGAGAATGCTGCCTCGGCGTCAATCCTCATGTATGGTCTATAAGCCATAGGTATATCCTGAACAAATCCAAATTGTCACCGCACGTGATCTAGAGGAATCCTCTCGTACTCACCTGGCCTGTGCCCTGCGATCCACCTCAATCGCTCTACACCCCTCAACTCCTCAGCTATGTGCTCCGTCACCATATAGTTCCCGTAAGGTCTCCAACAAATATCCGCAATCGTCACCATCTCCCATACCTACCTATAATACTCGATGTCATCTATCACGGCCTGGGATCTCACCTCTTGTTCTGTCTGGACCCATCGTCTGAATCCCAACCTCTGCACGCCTGTCTCTCCCGACTGGATGGGTCGGCCTATCGGTCGCACACACAAACAATGTGCTCATAGGCCCAACAATGTAATAGGTATGAACAATCCAGTGTCGTCCTGTGTTTTCACCTGCAGCCCATAAACCCCTGTATAACTCCGCCAGATATGCGGGTGCCCATGCGAAAGTCACGCTCCTTTCTATCATTTCCCAAATAACACTCATCAATGCTTTTGGAAATCTTCCCCCCTCCACCCTCGGTAATGCATAATACCCCACCGCTATCATTAATACCACTGCCAACCTTGTTTCCTCAGGGTGTGTTGCATACATTGTACCATAAGTGAATGTCAAACCTCGCTGTGTCAAATCTCATGCAACTGAACCAAATACTATTGTTATCGCTCCCCGCCCCACGCTAGGCAACACCTGATACACTGGTCTTCCTGTAATTGGGAGCCTCAAAATTCTAAACACATCTTCCAACGTCACTGTCATCTCCCCTGTTGGCAGATAGAAGGTATTCTTTTCCGGATTCCACCTCTCAATCAACGCCTGCAACATAGCATGATTGCGTGTGATTCATGAATAATAGCGGATCCCACTTAACCCCACATGGTTTATCAATGCCCATTCAGCTGGTGTTACATCCGCTCGGATTCGTGACAACAAAGCTGGCACACTATCATTCATCCTCAACCCTGCCTCTGCCTGCATACATCAAAACGACACACAACCATTCAATAAATTAAATCCCCAAGTGTTTTTTCTCACATTCTGGAAATTCCTACAGTAACCGGTATCGGTTATAGATAACCGATACTGGTTTACTAACCGATACCGGTTATCTCTAAACGATATCGGTCACTGTCAATCCTATACAGCCTGCTTAAAACCACCACCTACGATAATATTTTTGCTCGTTTACTCCTCTCTATACCTATAAACATACGTGAACACCCTGCTTACCTACCCCATAACATTCACTCTATCCCAAACCCTTGCCTATCACCTTTTCTTTCTCATCTCTACCCTCTTACCTTCTCTCAGCCTATTCATCAAAACATGCAAGAATTAAAATACAACCAAACAGTTTACCTCTCGGGATGCAGCAGCTTGGGGTGGAACTTGTCTTCCCTCTCGTCCCTGCCTGTTGGATGTTTCTCCTCATCCAGCCATGTTCATCACCCTCTTCAAATATAACTTGCCTTTCTACCTTCTTAATCTCAGCCCACACTCACTTTACTTGTCTCTTTCCTCCTTATCACTCAATTCTTTCATGCAATTACCTGTATCAGTCATCAAACAACGTCGCATTCATGTATTTAACTTGTTGCATGACTCTAAAAATAAGAACTCTAAAAATAAGACCTTAAGTTGCCGCCCAAGCTTTTCTATTTTTAGAAAAGCTCGTTTTGGCATAACCGGTATCGGTTACCTAACCGATATCGGTCCACAATCTACCGACGTCGGTTAGCTAACCGATATCGGTCACATGCCTCTTTTTTCTTAAACCTGGGCCTTTTCTTTATTTTTTGCAAATTTTTGTGGCGCCCGCCTCTTTTTCCTGCAAAACGACAGCATTATCAATATTTGTCATCAAAATCACATCAATATATCATCACAATTTCATCAACATCATCTATCTACAATAAAACAAACATCAACAAAATGCGTACGACATTGCAATATCTACATCAAACCCATCAGTATATACACCATTTGGATCTAACTCATCATCTATACACATTAAATTTCAAAAACCATCGACAAAACACATAAAACATTTTATACACAACATGTGGATCAAAATCATCATCTCTATATATATCAATATTTCAAATATACAACTTGCCCTGCATGGGGCCTCTGTGATCTCAAAATAATACAAAGCCGGCACGCAGGCCGCAATCACTGTCAAAATCTCGACTCGCTCTCAGCAGGTCTCTCGGTCTCTCTATCATGTCAAAATATACTCGGCTCGCTAGCCGGTATCAACTATACAACCTGTACTCGGCTCGCAGGCCGGTATATACAACAAGAATGAATAAATGAATCATATGTGGGCACGCAGGCCTCTATATACATACCCGGTTCGCAGACCGGTGTCTATATCCAAAATCCAAAAACCCCTCTCTGCTCCAGGGATATCTCAGCTCTCCCCACCACCCTCAGCCCCTCTCCCTGCTGGTCCCTGTGCTGGCTCTCGCCTCCTCCCTGTCACCGACCCACCGGCTGTGGCTGCGCCCCCCTGGGATCTCTGGCTCCGAGAGGTCTCGGCTCGGCGCCGCATATGGCTGATAGTCAGCCCCGGTACCATCAAGGACATCCTGATAATACCGGGCCTCTGCTCTCACCTCCATATAACGGGCCCGTGCCACCATGGCTGCTGGGGCTGGTCCCCCGACTCCTAATAAGAAGGGCCCCCCCTACGCCGGTACACCTGTGCCTCGTGGTGGCTGTGGCACACTCGCACTCGTGCTCGTGGCTGGCACAGTGCTAGCGCTGTGCTCGTGCATGCGCCTGCCTGTGCTGCTCGTGTGCCTGTGGCTGACCGTGGGCCTGGGCCTCGCTGTGCTCGAGCTCGTGCTCAAGCAACCGCCTGCCGTAATACCCCCGATCTGTGCTCGCGTGCAGCAAGCTACCCTCGTAATAACCGCACTCTATCCTAGAGGCGGTCCTCTCTCTTATGTGCCACCAAATCTGGCTGTGCAGGTGGGTCAGTGCTATCCTAGCTGCTTCTCGACTCGCCCACCAAACCAAAAATGAACTCGTACACCTAAGGCATCATCCATCAGTATCGTCTCGCCACCTCTCTTCGCTACCCAATCTGGTCAACGGGCAAGGAGTGCAGTAGTGGGGCCTCTACATCATCCCTCCCAGACTCGTGGGAAGGGAGGTGGCTCATCCTGCCACAGCCCCAACTGCCGCCGTACTCTCTCTAGGGGTATCCGCTCATACTCTCCGGGCCTCCGTCCCACCTATCCGTAAAGTATACTGGATCCAACAGCATCTCGTGCTCTGCTCCTCCTCTGGGCTGATGGCCTCTCGTAGGGCCTCCATACAATGTCCAAAGTGTGGTCACGCCTCTAACATATGATGGTAGTAGAGCTACATCCCATCCTCGCGAGCACCGCCGTGGTGGCGCCCACGACCCCCAACCACCTCTCGAAAGCCATACTCGTATATAACCTGTGGGCCCTGGGCTACTGGGGCAGCCCTACCGTCAGTCGTATACATATGATGTGCTCATATGCCCAAAGCAGTTGTAACAAAAATGTGGAGAAAATCCCAAATCACCTCATCCGCGATAACCCCACACTTCTCTCTCGATAGCCGCACTGTATATACTCGGTGCCTGTGCATAAGACGTATGCTCCTCCACCATCTCGTGCAACACTCCCATCAAATCCCGTGGGAAGCGGCCTCCCTCTGAGTCCGGGAGGGCGAAGCATGTGATGCCTATCATCATCAACACGGCAAGCCGTGTCTCATGTCTGTGGGCGATACATGTCCCCATAGGCAATGCTCGCACTGTGATAAGTCAATAATGCGGCTGCATCCCCAAATACCTGAAGGATACTGTCCATAGCCATCTCCGCATCTACCTGGAATACTTGCCTCCCCTACGATCGGCAGTCTCAGGATGCGATATACATCCTCCAAGGTAATAGTCATCTCTCCAGTAGGGAGATGGAAAACATTGGTCGCCGGATCCCATCTCTCGATGAGGGCAACCATAAGGCTGTGGTCCCTATCCACAGCCCTATACCGCTGGACTCCGCCGAGTCCCACCTCGCGCATAATGGCCCACTGCACTGCGACACATGTGGCCGCATCCGTCTCAATAGCGGGGGCATCCGATCCCGCATCGTAAGCTGCTGACGTGCCTGCAAAAACAACCCACTTCATTAGACCTACCCTTTACCACAACAACTACCTTAACCCTCTATACCCCCTTTTTACCCACCCAACCACACCCCGACTCTATAACACCCACCTATCTTACCCTAAAACATCTACGATATCCCCTTTCCTATCAACTCTACCCCCACCCCTTCTTCACAACCAAACAACAAACAACCAACAACAAACAACAAACAAAAAAAACAAAACAACAACAAACAAACAACCAACAACAAACAAAAATCAAACAAACACAAACAACAACAACAAACAAACACAAAACACAAACAACAACAACAACAAAAACCCAAAAACAACAACAAAACCAAACAAAAAAATAAATAATCCTCAATGACCAACGACCGGCCACCTTGACCGCCACCGGTCCCCTCCCCAGCACATCCTATACACCGGCGCCGGTCGACATACGACCGACGCCGGTCTACCCAAAAATCCAAATTTTGCAAATATTTGGTGACCGATGTCGGTCGCCTAGTGACCGACATCGGGCCACTCGCCACGGTCCGAGCCAACCCGACGCGGCCCCCCCAAACCCATTTTTGACTATTTCTACCCTTATACCCACTCGAAAACCCTAAAACCTACCCACCCTACCGTTTTAGCCTAACTAACCCACCTACCCTCTCCATTTTTCAAACAACTTCAATTTATTCATTATTTTATTAAAAACTTGGATTCCTACCCAAAACCCAAATCTAGCTTAAAAACATTAAATTCACATAATTAGAGGTTTAGAGCCTACCGGTACGACTACACGTCATCGTGGTGGGATAGGTGGTGGTGGTCCAGCTGGTCCAGCACCTCCTGCTCCTCCTGGCTATGCCATGGCTCCAAATCTCCTCAGCTGGGTTCTCCACCAATCAAATTCTGCCTCCTACTCACTGGGGTCTACCAATCACTCACTTCTCCACTCAAATAATGCCACCTCACCGACAAAAACTCACCAATATCACTAAAACACCTCAGACAACTAAATTTGGTTTTCAAATTGACAATGTGACAATGACAGGCCGTATTTTTCTTTTTATAGGTTTTTGACCTATAACCGATATCGGTTATATTGTGCCCTAAACCACCGGTATCGGTCATCTAACCGATACCGGTCATAGCTAACCGATATCGGTTTAATACCTTTTTCACCACAATTTCTGCCCTTATTCACCAATCTCCCTTTCTCACCACATCGCCTAAACCCTCCTTTGCTACATAGCCTTTTTTGACTTCATTGGCCACATTCACCGCACCCAACCAACACCCACCAAGGCCGCAACCAACCATTTGCCCACCCAAGGCCGCAACCAACCATTTGCCCACCCAAGGCCGCAACCAACCAATCAAAGCCCGACCCAAGGCCGCAACCAACCATTCGGCCCGACCTAAGGCCGCAACCAACCATTTGGCCCGACCCAAGGCCGCAACCAACCAATCAGGCCCGACCCAAGGCCGCAACCAACCAATCAGGCCCGACCCAAGGCCGCAACCAACCATTTGCCCGACCCAAGGCCGCAACCAACCATTTGCCCGACCCAAGGCCGCAACCAACCTTCGGCCCGACCCCAAGGCCGCAACCAACCATTTGGCCCGACCCAAGGCCGCAACCAACCATCAAGCCCGACCCAAGGCCCTCACTAATCAATCGGCCCGACCTAAGGCCGCACCACTTAAATACCTCACCCAAAACCCACAAATTACAATTTTATCCACCCATCATGTAGCTTTTTGTTCAATCGAGCTCACCTGTTCATGTTTTAGCATGATTAGGGTACTTGATTTGATCAATCGACCAACTTTTCCTAGACCAAGACCGTGATGTTTATCTCAACCAAACCAACCATTTGCACTCGCCAACATGCCTAAATGTTCCTGTACCTTACCCGTTATATCCCCTGGAGCTACTTCCTATGCCTTGGATACCAGGATTATATCACCCTTGTTTGGATAAACTATCGACCTTTGCCTATGAATTGCTTGTTTGCTCTTCAAATCATGTACCCTGGTCGCACTACTGCATTTCAACGTGCGTCTGCTTCCTTGGACCTACCCCACCATCTTACCATCATCTCAACACCATTTACCCTTTATCAACCCTATCCCTGATTTCACGCTACCTCAATCTGTGATAGATTTGAGGGGGATTACCTATACCCTTAACAGGAGTAACCACTTCTTATTATTGTCAGTGCAGCTTTACAAGACAAGCTACACGACAACAAGGGGCTAATGTAGACACCAAATTTGTGTCTTACGACCCCCCGTGCCCCGCATCTTATTTCGCAACCTAGCCTCATCACCTAAACCTTACACAATTATTTATTAATTACCTTATAATTAATAAATCCACATCTCCAAACCTGCCACCTCATTTCACCACCTCATCATGACCTAGTCCTATTCCTAAACTAACCTAATTAAGACCTATAACTTGGTCTACATCCACACCCATGACTAATTACTCCTCACCCACACCAAAATCAACCTAATAATGACTTGACCAAGCCCACAACTAATTCCTCGAGAAAAGGAGGGAAAGTTGGCTATTTTACTAAAAATAGCCCACTTTGACTTAACCGATATCGGTTCCTACTCGACCACCGTCGGTTACGTAACCGCCATCGGTTCCCTATAAATGACCTCCCCCAACCAAAAACAAAGGGTTGGATTTTCATTGATCGGAACCGGGGAATTGATTGGAAGGATCGGGAATTCACTTGGCCGAGCAGAGACAAGTGAAGGAAAGAGAAGAGTTTGCAGAGGAGGACATCAAGCCCAAGACTGCAACTGAGTAACCGTGAGCCAGCGACACACTCATCTCAGCATTGGGAGAGAAGATAGCTCATCTTTGATTGTCCGATCATCCTACCTGAGCCCTGCCTTCGTTATCACAATCCTCTTGAACTTGTATCTTCATCAGGAACTAGTAAGTAGTGTCTTACATGTTCTTTTAATAACATTTCTTGGATTTCTGAATCACAGTAATTACAAGTCTATTCTTAGATCTACTACCCGGTAACACCCTCCATCTAACTGCCATTCCTCTACCCCTACATTGCCCCCAAGAATAGCCCCCATACTCTCTGAGTCTTCTCCATCACCCCATTACCTATCCCCAATCATTTACCAGCCTTATAAACACCATAGCCACCTTATTTCCAACCTTCACTAAAAGCCCCTAAACCACTGCCCCTACCGATATCGGTTAGTAGAAACCGGTACCGGTGATAGTGACCGGCATCGGTCACTGTGATTCAAAACCAAAACTAGCCCTTTCCTCTATTGTTTTAACAAGGCAATTAAATTGTAATTTGGCAATAGCTTCTTTGTTAGAATTTGTGTTAATTCATATTAGTAGGGGAACTGACCACCTTCGAAAGGAAGTTTAATACTTCCTGGGCCCAAGGCAGTTCCCTCATTTATTATCTAATTAGAATCTGGTGGTCTTGTATTCTTACTTGCAGTAGTCCTTCCTGCATAAAAAGGAGTTCTTTGCAATCGATCTGATCTCTCTCTACGGTACGCACACACCCTCTCAACATTCAACAAGTATTCCTCCTAGCCCTAACCCTTATCTATTTCTCAAAGGAATGAAAGGATAGAAGAAACTCTATTCAGTGTCTACCTGCAATTCTTCCATGTGCCTCCTCCATAATATCTAGGCACTTATGTTCTAAATACGCACTGCACAACACTTCATCATGGCCTAGCTTGTATAAATCACCACTAACCAACATGTAGGGTGTGATGTGTATGGCTAACTACTTCCTTTCTAATGCTTTCATCCCTTCTAGTGCCACACCCATTTTGAGAAACACCACAATATCCTCTTATTAGAGGCATGTGCCACACCTAAATAGTTTAGTATACGGCATGGTATCCTCAATGTTTTGTGTGTCCTCTCTGAGTCAATTCTAGACAAGTGATCGGGTCCAGAATTACTCTTTCCTAGCTTGAAAACCACTGTGAACTCAAATTCTTGGAATAAGCAGGACCCATCAACATATGTGCCCTTGTAGAATGGGCTTATTTACTAAGTATTTTAATTCCATGTGGTCTGCATGTAGAATACAAATGGTGGTGCCAATATAGTTTTCTGAACTTGTCCGGTCATAGACCATGGATAGTGCTTTGCGCTTAGTAGTGGTGTAATTTTGTTCTACTGATGTTAACTTTCTACTTGTAAAACACAAGGGATGGTCAATGACCCCTTCACCAAAGTTAGGTCAACACTTTTCTGTTGTAACATCTATACTAGAGGCATCCACATGAACGTGGAAAGGCTTATCCCAAATAGGAAAATGGAGTATGGGTGCTGTGATAATCCTATCCTTCAAAGTGTCAAATTTCGTCATTGTGCCTCTCCCCAATGAAAGGAAATATTGTGTTTAAGAAATTCCTCCAAGGGCATGGAAATCTTGGTATATCCCTTGATGAACTTCCTATAGTAACCCATATGCCCAAGGAGTCTGTGCACGATGCTTTGGCTAGTAGGCTCCCCTAAACCCACAATGGATAAAACCTTGGCGGGATATACTATTAATCCTTCCTTGCATATGATATGCCCTAATAAAGTTTGAAATGGGGTTGCAAAGACACACTTCTTAATGTTGTGGGATATTCTCAATTGTCGACATCTTTCAAACATTACTCTTAAGCTATCACAATGTTCTTTGACTAGACCATACACGGTCCAATCATCCAAATAGACCTAACAAAATTTATGGTTGAAGTCTTGAAAGGCTTGTACTAGAATGTGTGAGAACACAAGTAGGTGCATTCTTGATCCTAAAGGCATGATAGTATAGGTATGACCATATAGGTAAAACTACCACACTCGGTGGTGAAAGTTGTCTTTCTCTAGCCTTCCTTTACATCCTCACCTAGTGGTACCTGCAAACCCATCCATGAAAGTAGACTTCACACCTAGCCACTCCTAATATTTCTTGACAAATGGGTTTGGGAAGGGATTAATGACACATACTACATTCGAGTCCTCAGTAGTCAACACAAATCATTATCCTCACATCTTTCTTGATAATGATGACCATTGGGCTTATCCATTCTAGCTCTTTAGTAGCCTTAATGATATTTGACATTACCATCTTGTTTATCTCCTCCTTAACCCATACGTGTAAATTTGGGTTCGAGACGATATGGCCTCTTTTAGATCAGGTGCACACCTTCCTTCAATTTTATCCTCATCTCCCCTAAGGAATGGTGGATGCCTTTAAGTTCATGATACCCATGTGGGAACAAATCTTGGAACTTGTGTAATAGATCAATGATCTTTGAAACCTCCTTCGACCAATATTCTCCAATGATAGCTTCCTTGGGTTCTGTTTCTGACCCAATGTTAACCTTCTTCATTTTTAGGGGATCATGGTAAGCACACATCCTTTCATTAGTGTTATCTATAACGTCATGGATACCTATAGAGTGGTTAACATCCACTCTATGACATAAACATCCTCACCATCTATGACATAAACCATCTTCCCCTTTACCTTTTCTATGGCCACATGTTGGTGTATCTCCTCGATTCATCCTTGTTGAGCGTTACTCTAAAGCTGGGCTCACCTAGCAACTCTGGTAGCCTATCTTCAGCCATGGCACTATCCCCCATTTTAAGGTGCTTGATCACTTGCAATGTCTTATCCATATATGGCTTTGTGCTCTAATATTCAAAATCTTGGATAATATTAGTTGTCATCTCCTGCCAATTCTGTCTGGTGGCATGTTTTTGAGTACATATACCACACATGCGCACAACCTTGTAGTGTGGAATATAGCTTATGCACCCATAATGATGGTGGAAAGGCCTCTGTGCCCTCTGCCCGAGGCCTTCTCTCAAGCTTGTATGTGGAGCAAGATGGGCTCCTTTCCATATTATTCTTGGATGAAAGTGGGCACGTTTCTTATAGAGAATATGAAAGAGAAGGAAATCATCACTTCGCATCATTCTAAAAGACTCTTGCGGTGTGTATCCCACCACTATGCTAAAGTCCCAAGAAGTATATAGTTCAACATCCCTCTTCTTTCATCCTCACTCCTCCACTGAGCTTCCATCTCCTATAAGAAAGTTTCGTCTGCCCTCCCGGAGTAACTTGGAGACTTCTTTCCTCCTAGGCACTTAAGTGAGTGTGCCTTGGTTACTCATGTTACAGACCCCCTCAACTATCACCCACTTAAATCATAAGTCTCATGTGCCCAATTATCACATGCCATGCTTGTTGTATCACTCACAAACTGGGAATCCTCAAATTGGATAACTTCCCATCCATCAAAGGAGCATACATAAATTCTATCAGGGACCTCTTCTCCCAAAGGCTCAGTGTAAGGCACCAACTTCCCATCCATCAAAGGGATGATGACCCATTCTTCCTTATTCTCAAAACTTTTATATCCTTTGTTGAAACTTAGGTCAACATTGTTCTTATAGCACCATGAGTGCCCAAGCAATCTTTGGAAAATTGTATCGCCTCGGTGGCGCAAAAGACTTTGAAGTCTCTAGTAAACTTGGCCCCCGAATGGTGATCAATGCATCCTTGATACACCAATGGTAATTACCTTAGTTTTTTCCATATACAAAAATTCGAAGATGTTTGTAATGTGGGCCTTCCCATTTGATGTCAGGCATCCAATGTAAGAACATTGACCTCTGCTCCCATGTCAATCAATATGTTACTTAGTAGCCAACCATCTACAACTACATTCAGTGTGATCTCTTTGTCATAGTCAAGGCTATGGGGAGGGAGGTTTACATGCAACACCTACCTTTTTGTTCTGCTCCAACATGTGGCATCTTCTCCTGTAGCCATTCTCCTAACAAGGGAATAATATTATCTTTCCTTAACATTTTGCACACTTCCTTGACCTCATCTAGGTCCTTCTGCAGAGCTTTAGCATTCCTCCTTTGCTCCTACCTAGACTACTCCTTTAGACATTGGATTTCTCCCTATAAACTCCAAATGACATTCATTGTCTCTTGATACACTTCCTTCGGTGGGTAGGGTCTAAATACTTCCCGTGCACCACTTCTTCTCTTGAGACTAGGGTCCCTTTCCTTGGTACTTCCTTGGCATGTGCATCCTCTTCTCATGTTGTCACCAAAACAGGTTCTAACCCTGACTCATGCGCTACTCTAGGCTTCCACTATGTGTCGGCCTTCTTTATACTCACCATCCCGGTGCCTTTGTCTTCCCGGTGTTCTTGGCTCATGTGATCAAACAACTCATGACACTCCTCATACTTATGCTTCTTCCCTGCACTATATGAGCACTACAATAAATCTATACACTCATGCCTGAAATTTTACGTAGATCCATAGATATATAAGGTTCCTTGCGGGAACTCACTTCTTCCTCCTCCACGATTCTGTGTGACCATGGGATCCTTCAAGAAAACATTTCCCATGTGCCCCTCCATCCGTGTGTCCTTCATAATGGCAATTATATTCCTTGGAACTAATGAAAAGGTTAGTATGGCACACACCATGGTTAATGGCCGCATGGATTTTATCAATAAGCCTACAATCCTTAGTATCATGGGCCATAAAGGTGCAGATCTTGCAATAGCAAAACACATTTTTCTGGATTACGTGCTACAATAAGGGACATCTATTCACATCATGGTCCTCGTGACAAATTTCACAATCTACTATTATGGCGTGTACTAACTTTCTGGGGGAAACTATCCTTGGCATGCCCCTCTACTTCACAATCCATGCACCAAAGACCACTACGCATCTCATGTGCAGGGTTTGTAGACATCTTCTCTAACTTCTTGGCCACGGCGGAGATTTGAGCTTGCATAGGACAAGGGCTGACACCCAGTATCAACACTTCCAAATCCTTGGCATGTAAGGCAGCCTCTAGAGCCTCGCGCATGTTAGTGAATGTTTTATGTGACAATGCCCTCCTAAATGGAGTGATCGACCCTAAAAAAACCTCGAGCATGTTGTGAAGCTTGAATGTCATGTGATAGTTTTGACAAGAGATTTTTAAACCATGCATCATACTCTACGCACACTCTTTGTCATTCCTTGATGGATCTCCTACAAAGTGTTAATGTTCTTCTACTCAAACTTTGATATATGAAACTTTGTTAGGAAGGAATTATTCAATGTGGTGTAGTTTGAAATCATCTCGATAGGGTTCATACTTCCTATACCGGTTATGCGCGTGCCCTTACAAATTTTTGCAAACTCACTTGCCTTCCGCTTCGGGTAGTGATCCCCTTCACACTCCATAGTAAGTCACACTTGTGAACATGTTTTGTAGCATCCTCTATACCTTGTTAATCTGGAAAGTGTAAAAACATTTCAAAGAACACCTAAGGAGATGGTTGAGGCCCCTATCCTCCATATCCAGATCCTTGGTTCCCTATGGTGTTTCCTCTGGTGTTCCCTCCACCAAATCCTTAGTTCCCTCTAGTGTTTCCTTTGATGTTCCCTCCACCGAGATCCACCAGCTCCTGTGCCTCCGGATCCACCGGTTCCACCTCTATATCCTCCTGTAACCGGTAATGGGACTAAAGTGGTCATGACCAATGTCCCCAACGTCCCACTCGAATCAGCGTGCACCAATGGTCTACAAGATTTCTCCACTACTAGAAGTGTATCCTGCACCACTCCCAGATGCGTTGCCCAAACGTTGTGTACTTGCACTTTGTCCAAAACTTCCTCCAAACACCGGAATGGTATGTGTAGTCATGCATGTTCCAAATGAAAAATTATACCTCCTAGGTGCCAATTGATCACTCCCACCGATACTAACTGGGTTATCAATATTTCTCCCTTAATTTGGAAAACCAAGCGCTAGGGGTTGGTCGTCAGGTGGGTTCATATGCACGATGACATATCTTCTTTCTCCATGTGATGAACTCTCATCAGAAGTTGAAGGGGCTTCTCTTCCACACTTTCCAAGCTAGGGAAGCCCAGGACTACAATCTCCACATTCTCCATGTGAACTTCAACACCCTCTCGCATGTCGCCTCCATAGATCCATAACACTTACAACCTCACATTATCTAGTCATCTCCCTTTCACGAGCTTCATTATACTTGAGTCATCTCTCCTCCTTTTCTTCTTAACCGTAATGTCTCCATCTTCCTCCACCCTAGCTTCCTCACCTAGTGCTCGAGTAGATTAGCCATCCATGGGAATGCTTCTAAACTCAAATTAACAACCAAGATCTTCATAGCCGGAGGAATGACACTCGAAATGATCCTTTAGGCTCCCTTAGAAACTTTGACTCAACAACTTCGGGTAATTATCGTTGAAATAGTGTATTCTAAAGAGTAAGCGGCTTGCACTCCCTTCCACTAGTGATCAATAGCACACATCTAAGTCGATCTCGTGTTCTACGGCCTTTGATATTCATCTTGGGTCCACACACACAATCTATAGTACCATCTTGATTTGGATGTGTATGCTGAAAGCCATTCATATAGCTCTACTAGGAAGCAGCAAAATAATGTCTCATACAAATCATGGTATAGGTTCTCTTCTACCCATTTACGCGTATTGAACTCAAGTCCAATGTTTAATCTTCGAGAAAACTCGTTCTTCATGATCTTGAACCACATTTACACACTTTCTAAAGTCGGTGCTCTATCATCACACATCACAAGGAAAAGGATGCATGCCATTTCTCATAACAAATTTGAAAAGAGGGTCACGGGAATAGAACCAAGATGTAGTCATTTTTATGCCCTTTCAAAGAATGAGAAAATCCCATGGGCATCATCCTATTACCCAACGGGTGTTGGGAATTCATCGAGGCACGCGTAGGTGGCGAGCCCCTCCTTTATGTGATTTGTGTGAGAATGCATTATTTATGATAGAAACTTAAGTAAAGAAAATGGAAATGAACTGCTGACACTAAAAATTTTCCTCCATAATTTCTATTTCATTAATGTATGTATTAGGAATAGGATGTTGTTAAGTATAATTAGTAGTAGCGTCCGATAGAAGATAACGGCGCTGCCAGATGTAACACCGCCAATAATGTATAGTATGGAAATAGTCAAAAGTACAATAGGAATGTTGTGGTAAAAAGTAAATAGTTGTCGTAAGTGGTCCAGTAATGTTAAAATGTCAAAGTTGGGGTAAGTAGAGAAGTAGGGTCTACATGATTAGGAATTAGAAATATTATATTGGTAATAAGGACAAGGAGTGAGGTCATAAATATTTTGTATATTTTATTTGTAAAAATTCTAAAAATGTGGAACCCATGTGAAATGATAAGGTTTATCTTATCTTAAAAGATAAGCTTACATGTACAGATAAGAGTTAAGGTATGGAATATGATTCGTCAGAGTGGATTTCTTATCCTATCTTAGAGATAAGATGGATAAGCTCCGGGAGTTCTATAAATAAAGAGGTCACCCCCTCATTTAGCATAGAAGGAAGTAGTGAGAAATATTATATGAAGTGTGTAAAGGAAGCCATCAGTTTAAAGGTGTGTTGAAGAAGCCATTAAGAGGTGTAATTGTAAAGTTTCTCCCATAGCATTGGTGGAAGGCAAGTGAAGTTAATAACACTTGAAGTACCTCATGCGTGAGATTGTAACAATTTCATGTTAATATTATAATTTACTTTGATATTTCAGATTTGTCATCATTCTGTCTTATCATAGTCGATGGTATTCTTGTGTTATGGTTGTTGTTTTTTCCAGTTATTACATCCACCAAACTAAAGGTTGTGCATTAGTAAATAATCATAGCGAGGAGTTCCCGGTGAAGAATTATCATAGTGCCGATTGGTGAGGACATTTTGGTTCCGCTTGCGGACCATTCCTCATTAGTGGATTATCGGAGAGATATTCCCACTTAGTCAAAAATCAATTGGAGGGTAACCTCGTTTTTACATGCATAGTAGTTACTTATGGTAAAGTCATTTTTTGTGAATAGTAGTTATCATGGTAAAGTCATTTTTTTATGAATAGTATTTACCACAAGAAACTCACTTTTACCATGAATAGTATTTACCGCATGAACTTCACTTTTACTATGAATAGTGATTACCACAAGAGTAGTCGTTTTTACCACAAGTAAGTCAAGTTTTACCATAGTTTACCGTGGTCATTTCTATTTTCTATTATAGTGATTTTAATTATTGGTGCACATAAGTCTTGTTGATTGTACTTTTGGGTTGGTATTTCACTGTGGTTACTTTTGAAAATGGGGAAGATTCCTATTTTTTCAGCCCAATCTAATGAAGATGCTTCCTCTTTCATTCAAGAGTTTAAACGATCTTGTATTTGTAATGGCCTCATAAGAAGGGAACAATGGACTGAATTTTTTCCTACCTTTTTGGATGGTTCAGCCCTTAGGTGGTTTGAAACACTAGGTGATAATGTGAAAAACTCATGGGATTTATTAACTGAAAGTTTTCTTGAAGAATTTGGTGAACAACAGAGATATGCAGATCTCATGATCGATATCACAAAGCTAACCCAAGGAGAGAAGGAGAAGATAAGGGATTATCATGCTCATGTTCTAGAGCTAAAGAGGAAGCTCGATGCCCAGATCCGGAAGGAAGGATTAGCGGATGGGTTGATGAATGGCGTGGATAATCTCCTATGTAAGCACTTCATTCTTGGGATGAAGCCAGAGATTAGACAACGAGTGAAGTATGACCGCCCAGCTACCATTGAACAAGCAAAGGAGATTGCAAGAAGGAAAGAAGAAAGCATGGAAGAGGAGCCCAAAGAAATTGTTGCTAAAGTAGAGCCTACACCAAAGACCTTTGCTCCGTAGATCCACAACCACTCTCGGTGAGAAAAAATCTTTCTCCTAGTACATCTACTGAGTATGAAGATCTGCTCAAAAATGGGTTAGTTAACTATTAATCTTCTTCAAGGAAAAGAATTTAGTTCTCAGGGAGGAGATAGAGGTCCAAAAAGAAATATTTCTGAAGTTGTATGTTATGGTTGTTATAAAAAGGGTCATTATAAGTATAATTGTCCAGATAGAGCTTCTACATCCGTAAAGGAGATAATGATAAAGGAAAAGCACCTATGAATTCTTTTGATGTAGTAGATAAGAGCAGAAATAATGAAGTAAATGTGTTTGTAAAAAAAATAAAGAAAGAAAAAGATAATCAAGATGGAAATGATCCTAAGAAGATGAAAGGAGAAACTAGTAAGAAACATAGGAGAAGAAAGTTGGGTGTGCAGGATTTTCTGATTTCACAGGGGCAAGGACCATACTCCATCTTGGAAGATTTGTCCAAAAGACCTGCAAATATTACATATGGTCAACTCTTGGCTATGTCTTCGGAGAAGAGGCGGGAGCTGCGAAGTGGACTCAATGCTCAACGAAGAAAGGAGGTTGAGGTCCCTGTTTTGGAGGCAGAGGTGGATCCCTATGCTCCACAAGCTGAGGTATTATGTAATGGTATTTCAATTCATGATGTCTTAGTTGATGGAGGTGTTACGATTAATGTAATGACCAAGTTTGTAATGAATATGTTTGGTTTAAAAATTGATCTCCCTTCAACACTTATGTTAAGGTCATTAAATAAGGGAAAAACTAAACCAGAAGGTGTAGTTTCAAATGTGGCAATATCTATTATGGGTGTTGTATGTGTGGTAGACTTTCGGTGATGAAAAATGGTACATGCGTACCCAATGTTGCTTTAGGAAGACCATGGCTAAGGAGAGTTCATGCAAGAAACTACTGGAATGAAGGTTTCATGACACTTGGACGTGGTAGAGAGAGGGTGAAGATAAACGTGATCCCTCGACATCATAAAGTAGAACCTGTGGATTCAAGTGATGAAACTGATGATTGGACATCCTTTGATTACTCTAGTACCAGTGAAGTGGACACTGAAGATGAAGAAAGTGAGGTTGATGTTTCAGTCATGGATATCCTTCCAGTCACACCAACTCATGACCCCATAAAATTATCTGAAGAAGAAATTGATGATCATCTCCAATAAATAAAGATTGGTGATGCTATGATGGAGAGTGAGAAGGAATCCTACCTCCAGCTCTTTCGAAGGTACATACACATATTCACTTTTGATTACAAGGAACTCTGTCAAGTAAGTTGGGTAGAACATTCTATTGAGCTGGTAGATGGTGCTAAGCCCATAAAGAAAATGCCATATAGAATGAATCCTAATTTTTCCAAGACTGTAAAAGAAGAAATAGATAAGTTGCTTGATGCAGGATTCATATTTGCTGTGGAGAATTCATAATGGGTTTCTCCCATTGTGATCTCAATAAAAAAGAATGGGAAGCTACGCATTTGTGTTGATTACAGGAAGCTCAATAAGGCAACAAAGAAGGATCATTACCCTCTTCCATTTTCAGATCAGATCTTGGACGAAGTAGGCTAGAGTGCTATAGTTTTCTTTGATGGATATAAGCGGCTACATCCAAGTTTGTATAGCGAGAGAAAGATCAGTGAAGACCATGTTCACCACTCCTTGGGAATGTTTGCTTATAGAGCTATGCCTTTTGGGTTGTGTAATGCTCCAAAGAACATTCCAACATTTGATGAATAGGGTGTTCAACCCTACATTGAGACCTTCATCGAGTATTTCTGAATATTTTTACATCTATAGGAGCAAGTTGGACCACCCGCACTGGATGGAGATAGCATTTCAAAGGTTAGATCAAGCACAAGCCTCACTAAACCCTATAAAGTGTGTCTTTGGATGTTCTAAAGGTGTTTTGTTAGGGCATGTTGTATCCAGAGATGGTATTGGTACTGATCCTGATAAAGTTTCAAAAATCAAAGATTTACCATTTCCTATGAATAGAAGTAAGTTGAGATCATTTTTAGGCCATGTGGGTTACTATAGAAGGTTCATCAAGAATTTCTCAAAGATTACACAGCCACTAACCCAGTTCTTGAAGAAGGATGTTACTTATGAACCAGGAAATAAGGCACATGAAGCTTTTGGACAACTAAAGGAAGCCCTGGTGTCTTCACCTATTTTAAAGAATCTAAATTGGAGCAAGCCATTCATTGTGTACATTGATACCTCAGATGCAGCACTAGGAAGTACTTTGAACCAAAAGGATTAAAATGGGAATGAACATCCAATTTACTTTGGGAGCAGGAGAAAATGAGCAAGTCTAAGGTAAATTATACTCATGAATCGAAAAAGAGGCTCTAGCTATCATTTTTGCTGTAAAGAAGTTTAGAAATTACTTGCTAGGGTAGAAATTTATAGTTGTAATAGATCATCAGGCTCTAAAATATATTGTCAATAAGCCTAACCCATCAGTGAGCATAGCAAGATGGATAATTTTTCTACAAGAATTTGAATTTGATATTATAGATTGTCCAGAAAGAAGCATGTCAATGCGGGTGCACTCTCTCGAGCCTATGATGGTTTAGGATCATCTTGTGATGATGATGATTTCCCGATGCAAAGCATTGTTATCCCTTGACGACACAATCCCTAGTGAATATATAGATATTTGGAATTATCTGAATGAATTCAAGTTTCCTGATGGTGCCAATGCAAAGACTAAGAGAAATATTACTCAAGCCAGCCATCCATATTCTATTTTGCATGGAGTATTATTTCGAATAGGACCTGATGGACAGTACAAGAGGGCAGTTGGACGTGATCAAGGGAAGGAACTGCTAGAAGAATTCCACAATGGTACATGTGGAGGGCACTTCTCTGGACAACTTACAGCAAGAAGGATCTTGGATGCGAGTTATCACCGAACCACTCTTTTTAAAGATTGTTATAATTATTGTAAGACATGTGATATTTTTCAAACACATGGTAACCGTAAGACTTCATCAGCTCCATTATGTCCTATTCTTCCACTTGGTCCCTTTGAAAAGTGGGGAATAGACATTGTAGGTCCACTTCCAACTACCTCACACCAAAATAAGTATATTGTAGTTGCCACAGATTATTTAACCAAGTGGGTTGAAGCTAGGCCATTGAAAATAGCTTCCATGGATGAGGTGGCAAGGTTCATATATGAACGCATTGTCACTAGATTTGGTTGTCCATTAGAAATTGTAACAAATCAAGGAATCCACTTCATTAATGAGGTGGTAGAAGCCCTAGTCAATAAGTTTTCTATTAAGCACAGGAAGGCAACAACATACAAGCCAAGCACAAATGGACAGGTGGAACAAACAAATTTTGTGTTGTGTCAAATTCTAGCAAAAGATGCAGCCTTGCAGGTACATAAATGGGATAAAAGGATTCATGCAAAGATTGTGGGCATATAGGGAAACATCAAAGTCAAAGCAACAGGATACTCCCCATTTTAGTTGGCTTATGGCATTGATCCAATTCTTCCTATTGAGTTTTATATTCCCACGGTCAGAGTAATGAAAAATGAAAGAATGGATGAAAGTGATTCAATAAAAGAAAGGTTGGTACATCTTCATTTGCTAGAGGAAATGAGGGAAATAGCTAAGGATACAAGCTATAAGAAGAAAATGAAGCAGAAGGAATACTTTGATCAAAAGATCCGGTGGTCTCCATTTCATGTGAATGACTTGGTTCTAGTATATGATTCCAGATACAAAAAAAAGAAGACAGAGAAAATTTCTTCCAAAATGGATGGGGCCCTACAAAATAACAAACAGCATGAAAATAGTACGTCTCGATTTGGAGGAATCGGATGGCACTCCCATTATGAAATGGGTCAACCACGACAAGTTGAAGATTTGCCAAGCACTAGAATAGTCTACTCCAAGGACGGCGTAGAAGCTAGGAAGGGGAAGATGTTGACACTAAAATTTTCCTCCGTAATTTCTATTTCATTAATGTATGTATTAGGAATAGGATGTTGTTAAGCATAATTAGTAGTAGCGTCGATAGAAGATAACAGTCGCTGCCCGTATGATGCCGCCAATAATATATAGTTCGGAAATAGTCAAAAAGTACAATAGGAATGTTGTGGTAAAAAGTAAATAGTTGTCGTAAGTGGTCCAATAATGTTAAAATGTCAAAGTTGGGGTAAGTAGAGAAGTAGGGTCTACATGATTAGGAATTAGAAATATTATATTGGTAATAAGGACAAGAGTGAGGTCATAAATATTTTGTATAATTTATTTGTAAAAAGTCTAAAAATGTGGAACCCATGTGAAATGATAAGGTTTATCTTATCTTAAAAGATAAGCTTACATGTACAAGATAAGAGTTAAGGTAGGAATATGATTCGTCAGAGTGGATTTCTTATCCTATCTTAGAGATAAGATGGATAAGCCTGGGAGTTCTATAAATAAAGAGGTCACCCCCTCATTTAGCATAGAAGGAAGTAGTGAGAAATATTGTATGAAGTGTGTAAAGGAAGCCATCGGTTTAAAGGTGTGTTGAAGAAGCTATTAAGAGGTGTAATTGTAAACTTTCTCCCATAGTATTGGTGGAAGGCAAGTGAATTCAATAACACTTGAAGTACCTCATGGGTGAGATTGTAATAATTTCATGTTAATATTATAATTTACTTTGATATTTCAGATTTGTCATCATTCCATCTTATCATAGTCAATGGTATTCTTATGTTATGGTTGTTGTTTTGTTTCAGGATTACATCCACCAAACTAAAGGTTGTGCATTAGTAAATAATCATAGCATGAGGAGTTCCCTGTGAAGAATTATCATAGTGCCAAATTGGTGAGGACAGAACCATACATTCATCTTAGAGCTCATAATGAGCTTCTAGACCAATGTATTTATCCGGATAAGAAAAGCATTACGAACATAGATCTGAATCATAACAAAAAGAAAATACACTTGTGTTTACACCTACTCATATGAAATATATATAATTGATCGATACATATATAAGTAAAAATTGAACCACATATATTCATACTAATTATGTTGATAACCACATTACATTTATTGAGGCAATCACGAGATCCATATAATAGTGCGGACTAAGGTCATGTATCGGAACTAGAATTAAGCCCTTCATAGTAGAAATAAAAATATTCGGACCCATCCCCTTGATACAACATACTCCTAAAGATCCTCTAAACCCAACCCATAGAGCCCTCACACTATTCATGCATGGCTTTGTCTCTCTTGATTATCACTCTCTCCTGTGTGTCTTTCTCTTCTATCGAATGCTCATATATAGAGAATTATCAAGCACCATCATGCCTTTCTACGAAGTTGTAGATCGATTTTCATGTGTCCAAGGGTCCTCCATGGGAGCACGTTCCTTCAGATGTGAGCTCTCCATCCTTCACCATGATGACTTTCTAGAATCTTCTATTACAAGGTATATTCCTTTCATGGGCTCCAAGTTTTCATGTTGGTACCTTATCCACTCTGCATGTGCGGCCGGTTCATGCTTTCCTCATGTTCTCGCCTAATATGCCAAATATGGATAAGTCCCAAAACCTTTTCTTTTCCTTGTGCATACACCACTAGTTCTACTAAACCCTCATAAAACCTTGTCCTATGTTTTTTTATGTTACGCACCCTTCTTGAAATAGGCCTTGTGTGCCTACTCATCTTCTTATACTTAGCCAATAATTTATGGGCCCAACAAGCACACTACTGATATGAAGACCCTATAATTTCAAAGGAAGAAGAATACTTGGGGGAAGATAGTGGTGGTCGGCTCATGGTGCGTGGAAGAAACCGGTAGTAGGGAAAAGAGATATCACGAGGATACTTCTCCTCCCGTAGAGGAAATAAAAGAATTTGAGGACATGGAGATAATTGAGGGCACCGGGACCATGATTTTAGGAGAGTGCTAAGGAAAACTAGCGTGTAGAGTGTAGGCACATGACCCTCATAGCCACCGCAAAGATTTCTAAAAACCTCACCCATCAATCACGAATCGAAAAGAGGAGGCGCAAGTACATTTGGTGAAGAAGGACAGGTGATGGGGAAAATTTAGGTGACAAAGGTGCACATGTCATAAAGGAGACCCACTTCCTTAATGTTGATATATACTTGAGTACATCGATGACCCGTATAAAATCATTTACACCAAGTTTCGGATAGATTTGGAATGTGAGAAGCTATATGGGTGGAATTTTATAGATCTATAGGAAAAAAACATGTGCACTTAGAAACACTTGTCCTGGAGCATGCGAGACTCATATAGATGATCCTAAATTCAATGTGAAGGAGAAAGCATGTGTGAAAATACAACTCAAGAAGAATGCACAAACCACACACTCGGCAGTGAATCCAATAGATTTTACGGATGAACAACCAAGTAATGTTTTGACCAAACGCTACTAAAGTGGTGTGGATAAATGTGGATAAAGTAACAAGACTCAAGAAACTGATGGAAGATAATAAGAGTTTGAAAAAATAGGTGGAACAATTAACAGTAAGTGTGAAAGAAGGATAAGAAGAAAATAAAGGACATTCTAGATTTTGGGGCAGATTTGGAGAAGGAGATTATAGATGCACATCTAAACATTGATGAATAGACAAAGCATACTTATCAGTCCTCTTTGTACTTCTTACAAGACTATGTATAACTACGAGATCAAAAACAGCTTGGGTGTGGCATGAGTAACCTTGGAAACATGTGCATAGAAAGAAGAGGATATTGCAGCTCAGAAGGAAAAATCCAAGGCTACAATGGTGTACATAATAGTTGGGTTTGAATCCTTACTTTGAGACCTTTGAAGCATGAAATGAAGAAGGTAGATTCGAGTGTTGAATGTGTGCGCATACCCAGAGATAATAATTAAGACAAGGACTTTGGCCAAGGAAAATGAGGTCCTTTCCACGAAGAAGAATGAAACACTTGGGTGTGAGGAGAGGCTAACATTAGTGGTAGAGAAGTGTGATGCACTCATAGTATCCTAGGAACCTCATAAAGAAATGATAAATTAAATTGGAAAACTTAAAGCCATGCACATGTATATGATGGATGGGATGATCTCTAATCTCTCAAACATTCTTACGGTGCTTTCTGAACGAGGAGAGAGTATGACCTTGGATGAAATGGAAGGAGTACTTGTAGACATCCCTAAAAAGACAAAAAAATTACTTGGTATTGGAATGAATTAGAGGTAGAAATTAAGAATGAGTACCCTGAGTTGTTTCTTCCTTCAGAAGAATAGAGCACCCATGTATTCTTTCATTATTTGTGTATAGTTATTATTTTATTCCTTATTCTTTATTCTTGGAGAGACAAGGCATGATTACCCATTGTTGGGGGCGGCAATGAAACTAGTGTGGGGTAATGTTGGTTGGACATATTTATGCACAGTACAAGAGGTGCACGAGATCAAAGAGTGCAAGAAGTGAACACGTATGTGCATACATAAGATTAGTGGATACGGGGTGTTTCGAGGAATGTTAGAGCTCAAAACTTAGCCATTTTGCATACACATGATAAAAATGGATTCGAACTAAATACACTTTGACAAGAGACTTGGAAGACACACCAATCTATTTTGGGACCAAGTGGAAGATGAAGAGTCATGTAAATTTTTTGCTAATAATAGGATTATATCTAGAGTTAATTATAGTTCATCTATTATTAGGTGAAGCTTACATGCTTCCTTAGTTTATTTTGTAGTGGCACACAACTATTTTGATTATGTGGCCTATTTTTGAGAGTGCATGAGTAGTGAAGGGAAAGACCTGCTACTGTGTGTGTGTGTGTGTGTGTGTGTGTGTGTGTGTGTGTGTGTGTGTGTGTGTGTGTGTGTGTGTCTTGATTTTCATTGTTTACACACCACTAAGATTTAACAAAGTTATGCTACTAGTATATTTACATGCATGACTTTGTGATGATTCTTTTTATGTATTTAGCTACTATGTTCATGGTGGAATAATATAATGGATAATGGTTGTTGATGTATATGTTACTAGTTATTGTATGGTAAATCTGATCTTGATCCTTGTTTGATTTATTGTGTATTATGGATGCAATCTGATTTGTGTTAAGATTTATATTTAAATACTTGTTATGGATATGGAATAATTTTATGATCATGCTAACACCTTGAAAACTTTGGTATTAAAAGAGGGACCAGTACCTTCGCGCACTTCGTAAGCACTTAGATCTATCTGAGTAATGTGTCGGTGCATCTAGGGTTTGGGAAGAAAAATAGACTAAACAGTGGACCTAATTGGGATTTAATCACCCAATAGAAAATCCACCATGGTGTTTTGGCCATGTTATAAATCATGTATAGAATTTGGCCTCACATAACTTTGGGTATATCGAGGACTCCATAGCCAAAACATCCCGACACCAAATCTAGATTGACCATTTCCTAGGTCTTTTCTAATCCTTTTTCTTTCTTTTTCACATCTTTTCTAAGTAATCAAGATCAAAATAAACTGTGTTGTGTGTATTCTTATTTTATTAATTAATAAACATAGGTTTTTCTTTCTTGTTTCATGCATGTTCTTACTCGATTACAAAAAAGGAAAATGGAACAAGCATCTTCATCCAACATTCCCACCTCTACCTCTTCTCTCACACAGACATAAGTCCCTCCTGTCATCTCTTCCTTTATAGTCACTAAATCTATTACCCCTGCCATCTCTTCTAATGAAACTCTTATGGTTCACACTCATGCTGAGAATAATCCCTTTATACATCATCAACACATTCCCTCTAGACCATCCACTTCTCAATCTGCCACGTCAAATGAATATTTTGGGCCTCCCATTATCCCTTGTGGAAATGTGGAGTTCCAAGAGCTTCTTGACGCTAATCCCATAGCCCTCCATGATTACCTTATTAGGAAATCAACCCAACTTCCTATTGATGGGCCGCCTCTCCAACAAATCTACGATTATCATTCCAATCTTGAAACAACCCAAGTTCTTTCTTCACAACTTGCGTTGTTTTTCCCGAGAGCCATGAATGATATCACCATTTCTCAATGTAAGCTTGATCCATCCTCTTTCACCAATTTTCAACCTCATCAGACCACCCAAATAGTTACACCCATTACTCATAATCTACCTCCCATTAATACCACTACCACTACCTCACTCCCTATCACTTCTACATCTACCATCATCACTAGTATCCCTACCCAGTATTTCCAAAATCCCAACCATTACCCCTCATATCAATACAACATAGTCAATCCTTACCTCTCACATCCCACATTCATGCAAATGTCATCACCTCCCAATCTCACCCAATAGAGTCTACCCACACCCATCAACCTCCTCCTATGAGCACCTACCATTTCCTAGTCTCTAATCCACCTCCTCAACAATCTCAACCCATCAACATGCATATCCCCACCCATCATATGCCTCAGCATGGTCATATTCCCATCTCACAACAACTCACCCAACCTCAACAATCACATTACATTCCTATTTCTCAATATCAACAACCTATCCCATCTCAACCGATGACATACGCCACCCCTTATCAAATAATCCCTCTAACACCCACTCATCCACAAGTTTACCAACAATATTATCAAACCACCTCTCACATCATCTGAACCACCACCATCTACCTCTTATCAAATCACTTCAAATGACCCCATACATACCTTAATGAGTAGGTTGGATAGCCTTGAAGTTGTTACCTTGGGACCTAAAGTCACATTTTCTTATGAGTAGATTTGTAATGAACCTATTCATCCATTAGCCCCCATCAAACCCTATCCTCCTCATTGGGAACTTCTAAAATTCACTAAATTTAATAGTAAATAAGATCCCCAATAACATCTTCATGAATTTAGGCATGCTTGCTACCTCATTTCCCATGACCAAGACCTCATCTTGTGAAATTTTCTTATGTCCTTGGCTGGTCCTACATTAGATTGGTAAAATGGCATCCCCAACAATCAGTTTTCTTAATTACCCAACTTGGAAAACTCTTCTTAGAACACTTGTTAATCAATATTGTGCACAAGGTCACCATTACCAACTTATACGCCACTCGACAATATGATGATGAGTCTATCAAATATTTTATTGCACAATGGTGTGGAATCATAAATCAATGATCATTTTCCCTTCCGTAGATAGATATCATCAAATTATGTTCACGTTTTTGCATAAATCGTATTTTATCCACTCTCACATCGATCATTTCATACATTTGAGGAGGCCTTTACTATGGCTCATAAACTTGAAACTTGTGCCCTTGAGTAAGGCCAACTTAAACTTAGATCAAATAAGCCAAATCCCAAGTTTACTAAACCATCTACACATAATGAAAAATCCAAAAATGTATCCAATTCCATAGTAGTTAAGTCTTCTTCTACACCTAATTCTAGCACATCACCTCAACAAAGAACTCCTAGACCGCTTCCCAATTACACTCCCCTAAGAGAATCTTACAGTTTTGTATTTGACAAACTAATGGCAGTCCATCTCATCACACTTCCCCCATTCATCACTAGATGATTCAAGACCTAAACTAGATTGGCATCGTGAAGAAAAGTATTGCAAGTACCAAAGATTTTGTGGACATGATATAGAAAAATGTAAAACCTTTAAAGATCTTGTCCAAAAACTCATTGACCAAGGTGATCTTCAAGGGATAATCCCAATGTGCCACCTAATCAACCCTTGGATGTCTTCAAACAAAACTTTCCTAACCATCCACCTAAGAATCGGACTCAACTTTTTACATCTCTAGCACCTAATGTACACATCATTAAAAATGTAGACCAAATCTTGATAACATCTACAACATCATCATTTACAACACCTACAACTATTTGAGAACCTTCTCCAACCATCACACTCGACTACAAATTCATTGGATTTAGTTATACCCATTCCCTCACTTTCACCATTGTTATCCCGTAAAATTGATAAGGGAAATTTTAACGATAACCATACCGAAAATTTTATTTCGATCCTCATTAGGAATCCCTTGCGTTCGAATGTTGCAAAATCCCTTTCCGGGAAAATCTGGTTTTCCGAACTTAGTCTTTTTGGTCTTTTTTGGTTGGGTGCATGGAATTACTATGTAACAACAACTTTTGGTGCACCCCCTTTAAAGCCTTTGGCGCATATTTTCCTGTGTCAACACACCTTTCGGTGCGCCTTGTATGTTGAGTCTTCCCTGCGTGCGCCAAGGCGCATACACCTTCATGTTGGAAAAAAATTTTGTTCGCCACCTTTTGGTGCGCCAGAGGCGCACATAATCTCATGGCGACACAAATTTTGGTGTGCCAAAGCGTGCTTAGTTCCATGCTGGCGAATGCTTTGGTGTGCCAAAGGGCGCATGCTTTCCTATGTCGACAACAATTTTCATGCACCCTTTACAAAGTTGGTGGCGCATTTATGACTTGCTCACCTATATATATATGCATTTGCGTGCCCACAAATGTCATTTTCACCAGACACAAAGCACGTGATTTTTATTCTCTGAGCCTGTCAGCCCCTGCCTCATCGTTTTCAACGCGTTGTGGACCCGTTGCACGTTTCTCACTATTTATCCGGGTAAGAGGTTCTTCTCTCTCTCGTGCGCTTTACGTTTTTGGTTCTTGGTGTGCTTGGTGGTCTGGTTTTAGTTTGGCAGTATTGAAATTTTGATCTAGCCTCCCCCTTTGTTGTCTTTCCATATCCCTCCCCCTCTTTCCAGATCTGCTGGTAGAGGAAGTTCTTCTAAAAGCATGGTCTGAATCCCTTTGGATTAACCATTTTATTTCCCAAACAAATCTTGGAAAAGAAAGGATTGAGGAGAGGCTAAGCCATGTAATAAACTCTATTTTTCCCTTTGGCGCATCTGTCTCCCTCGCAGCATGAATAAAATCTGCGCCAATGGCACACCCATCATGCTTGTTGCATCAAATACCTTTGCGCCCTCAAGGCGCGCCTCCTTCACATGATGCAAGCGCTAGCCTTGCGCCCACCTTGGCGCACCAACCTTCCTTGCTGCATCGCATTAACATGCGCCCCTCAAGGCGCACCCCGCAACTGCGCAACACCGGCTTAATCTGCGCCAAGTATGAAGTTATAAAGGCGCAGGTGCTTTCCTCATCGCAAAAACATTCATGTTGTGCAAACCCTCCGTGCGCCGCACCATGTTCCCTTTGGCACACGAAAAGTTCTTGTTACACAAACCATACATGCGCCAAAGGGTGCACCAAATCCCAATGCAACATGAAAAATCCATGCGCCTTTGGCGCATCCTGTCTCCATGTAACACAATGTTTTCATGCGCCCTTTACAAAATGCACCCTGCAGCTTTCATGCGCCATGCGCCTCTGGCACCAGTTTAACCCTTGCAACACCCTTTTCCTGTGCGCCTTACCTATTTAGCCCTGTAAGCTGCAGCTTTCATGCGCCATGCACCCTGAGCCTCAAAATAACTAACTCTTTCTTCTGTTAACACTTCAATGGAAAATCAAATGGCTAATACAACCTTTTTGGATTGGGTCTCGCTTCTTCTTCATGCAGATCAGCAAATAAACTTGGAAGAACATATGTCAACATCCAGCAAGAGACCTACCAAATCCAAAGGAAAGGCCAAACTTACAGAAGAAGAGATGAAATATAAATATCAGAGGGTCAGAATGCCCGAGTCCCAGGCCGAGTGTAGCACGGACGCGTCGGGAGACTTCGGGATGAGGGCATATTGATATGGAGGAATTCTGGGCCGAACTCGAAAGTCACAGGAGTCCATGGATGGACAAGCGATAGCGCGGTGCCTTGCACTTTGCTGAAGGAATCTGGTCGCACCGCCAACAACGAATTCATGATGGTGATTGCCCAATGTTACAACAAAGACACAAGGTGTGTCGTAAATAGCAAGGGCGAGGTAGTCATTAACCTCACTACCCGTCACTTTGAAGTAATACTCGGCATACCTCACCACCGGCACTTTGTGGCGTCAGGTCAAAGAAGATTGCATTAAGGCACGGGATGACAATGCAGGATCGGTGTATGTAAGCGATGAATGAGGTTTACTTGAAAAACAAAAAGGTAGTAATCCGGTGGGCCCAAATCATCCACCACACGGCGACTTCTCGGAGGAGCTTAGCGACACCATTACGTTCCTAAGTAGGGTCTTCAGATTTCGACACCCATTATTTCCATAAATGGATGTTGCGGTACTTAGAGACCATGAACAAGAATATGCACGATCGGTGCTTTTCTTTGGGAGAAATTATAAGCGCACAATCTTTGAGTAGCTTACAACAATTTAGCACAACGGGGACATTCCATATGAACTCCTACGTGGTCTACTGCTGCAGATCGGAAAGGGACTATCCGGGCACCCTGCGGGAGTGGAGTTTGGCCTCAGGTCAAGATATACAAGTACTACCCAGAATTGAGGCTAGAGAATAGCATCTCCTAATTTACAAAAATTAACGATGTGTTTTTCTATCACATCATCTACCTATTGAGGCCGAATATGACTTATGGTCGCATGACCAAAAGCATAGTAGCAGCCACTGAGAAATGGGGGGCCCTGTTCACCCAGTTTCCCACATTCACCTATCTAAGGGCTGCCAACTTTTTAGGAGAGCCAACCAGGCTACCGAGGTATCTTTGGACCTAAACTGATTCTGCTGGAGCTGTCAAGGCAGCTGATCACATACCATGAGAAATGCCTGAAAAGAAAGAAGGGTGGAACTCCTTTCCCCCTCACAGTGGGCCGATATACATGCTCTACCCACCACAAGGTGAAGGAAATGTTCGCAGAGCTGGAGCTGCTCAATTTAAGACATGATTTCCCAGCCAGGCCTACCTTCGACCCAAGGAGCTGTCTGCCAAGGGTGAAACTTGATCCAATCCACATCCCTCAGATCAAGGACATTTACATTGACATCATCCATGAGGTGGAGCTCAGGAGAAAGGATCATTCTCGCCTAGCCTTGGCAGAAATCATCCAATATGGGATAGCCATTGTCCCCAAAGGCTTCCAAACTACGGAAGATGAAATAGACAAGGTATATACTGACACAGATGGGGACAATTGGCCCTTTCCAGCCATTGATAGAACTAAGGCCCCTCAGACAATTGAGGAGAGGGTCAAGGAGACTCTGCGTAGGATAGAGCATTGGTGCCGGATGAATGGACTAATCTACCTTGGGGTTGATTTCACAACCTCCCCATTGGGTAACGCACCTCCACGATCCAAACAGCAGCCTAAAGGCAAGGGCAAAGGTGTAGAAGGTGAACCCAGCACCATTCAGGAAGAAGCCCCTGAGAGTCCTCCTTCCGCGGCACCCGAGCAGGTAATAACTCTAGTTACACCAGAGAAAGAAGCAGAAGAGGATATTCCCATTGGCCCATCCACTCAGGATGTCGGCATTGCTACAACAACTGAGGTCCCTTCTATCCCTTCTTCTTCTCTTCTTTCCCCTCCTCGAGCGACTCAGGCGACCATCCCTTTGGTCGTGTCCTCTCCCCTTCTTCTTCTACTGTTCCCCTTGCCTCTTTGTCTATCTTCTCTTCCCTCGCTGATCTGTCCTCCTCCATTTCTTCCCTCATCTCTCGAGCTCCCTTCCCTTCCTATGTCTTCCACTGCTGCAGTTTCCCTTCCTTCCGTGGGCACTTCTTCAGCTATTCTCTCAATCACCCGCCACGTGTCTCCACATTTTCCCCTCTACTACTGCAGCTATCCCCTCCTCTGTTTGGTCCTTCTACCATAGGTCCAGCTGGATCTCTCCAAGAGCCTAAGTCAAGCAAAGAGGAAAGTTCCCATCGCTCGATGGACTTTTCCGTGATCCCATCTAAGGGGCGAAGAAGCGGCTTTGTCACACGCTTCTCTAAAAGTGTTGTAGGAGAGAGAGTTATGGAAATCACATACCCCAATCCCCTCAAAGAGAAAAAGGATCTATCTCCGACAGATTTTACTGTGACCCAAGTCACAATGGGGACATCTTCGAAAGTCTTTGGGAGGCTCTTTACGTAGTTGACGCCCTCTGCAAGAAGCTTAAAGAGATAAAGGAAGAGAAAAGGCAACTAAAGGAGCAAAACAAATATCTACTCCAAGCCTTACAGAATATGGGTAGTGCGCCTCCCACAACTGCCACCGAAACTTTTGAGCTTCTCAGCCAGGAGAAAATTAATGAGTATTCCAAGATCGGCGAGCAGGGTATGGCCGTTTCCACTTGGAGGAGCCAAATCCTCAAAGACAGTGAAAAAGTGATCGCCGAGTTCTCCGACTTGTACCTGAACATCAGTAAGGTGAGTAAAGAGCTCCAAGCATTAGCAGGGCCCATATTAGAAGAAGCTGGAACATGCTAGAAGTAGCACGAGACCTTTCAACAAATGTTCAAGCTGTTGATCGAAGATCTGGTCAAGTTCGGTGTCTTGACCATCCAAGGGCCCTCAACAAAATCATGTCCACTCGGACTACCGGGTGGATTAGCTAGAATTTATTCTAGAAAAGATTGACAAAGTCAAAGAAGAAGCCCCGGATGCGATGCACCCAATGGAACGGATTGTTCTTAATATGTCACTGGGTTACTTACTCCTTCCTTCACTTTAAGGAAAGCTGATGAGACCACCCGATCTTCAAGGAGATTGCTTCTCAAGAGAGCGGGCCGGAGGTCACATTTGACACGAGAATCTATCAACAACCCGCTGGCTTTGTAGGGACTTCATTGGGTTCCTCATTGAGGCATAAAGGACTATTCCAAACTCCCGGAGAAGCTCATAGATGAGCGGGAGACTTGTGAGGCGATCGGTGAGTGGCACAAGGATCCTTCCTAGGATCAACTAGGGCCATAATCAACAAGTTCATGGAATACCGCTCTCGGTTCCATATCTCATCACCGAACAAAGAACAAAAGCAGTCCACCCCCTTTAAGCTGCAAGATGACGATGACAAATAGCTGCTTCTTCTTCTTCTTCTTCTTCTTCTTCTCTTTCTCTTCTTCATCTTTCTTTTTGGAAATATCCGGAGTATGTTGATCAAATGATGATGTCATCCATGTTGCATCATGGGATGGTGTCATCCATCAAGTTGTAAAAAAGTCAACATGACTTTTAGATATTTTGTAAATATCTTTGTAAATAGTTGTTGGCTCCTTTTTGCCTTCTTTTCTCTTCTTCTTCTATAAATACTCCAATACTTGTTGTATTGTGGGATGGATGAATATCTTTCAGATGAGAAATAGAAGTGAAGAAAAAAGACTTTGAGCTTTTTGTAACAGAAGGAAAATATTAATACAATATTTAGACTTTGTGCTGAATACATGTGTTATGTGCATTAGATCTTTCTTACGTTAGATCTGTGTGTTTATTCTGTTGGATCTGCTTCTATTTTATTGTCATTTATTTATCATCAGTATTGCTTTGCTCGTTTATGCAAGTAGGTTTGGCTCTGTTTACTACCAATCCCAAAACATAAACCTTCTGACCTTTCTGCTTTGGAATTCATTTCTTTTCTTCCTTCGGACCTGCTCTTTCTTCATCCCCTCTTCCTTTCCTTTCTTTTCGCAGTCGGAAACACCCCTACTGGGATGAGATCCCAAACCCCGAAGGCAGAATCTGTGAGACTTGCATAGATTCCTTCTTGGTAGAATAGCAATAAACTAGTTTCACTTTCCTGACTCAAAGAGGGGCTATGCCTTGCACACTGTTGGCTCGTCTATCCATAGATCTGCCCAAGTGACAGATTTTCAGACCAACAACCATCTATAACTTTATCTATTGAATCCCTTTCTTCATCTATGACAACCATGACCGCATCACCATCAACACCGACTTCTACCCTGGTATTACTAAATCCGTATCAACATCAAAAATTACACATATGACTATACCATTACCTACTATTCAAAATCCCTTACTCAATACAAGCATAAATGAAACCCCAATTATATCAATAAAATATAAAACACCTACTAGCCCTAAACCCACCTCTATAAACATTGTTAAACGCATCACGCGAAAACCTTTCCCACCATCAATATTAAAAACATTTCTACCAAGACTAGTCACCACAAATTCTTTAACCAAATATGCCACTACTTCCACCAAGGATGATGATTCATTTAATTTCCTTTCTAAAACACATCATCTTGTGTATTCTGTTGAGCCATTTGTAACCCTAAAATTGTATTTCCCTATGATACTACTATACATTTTCATCATAAATGAACTCATGGCATTAATATTAGTTAATATAATTATTACTAGTTTACTTTAGTTTTTGGTATTATGAGTATGCATGTATTCTTTAAACTACAATATGATGTTTAAATGATGCTTTGTATAATGTCATCCTTGTTTGCAAATAACTTGTTATGCAGCAACTGACATGCACCAAAGGATCCATATGTAGCAACTAACATGTAGCCAAAGGAACTCATTCATAGTGAAGGGGTCATCTGCAGCAATCGACATATAGCCAAAAGAACTCATCTGTAGTAAATCATACACAGTCAAGGAGGTTACACATATAAAATAAAGCCATGATTATGAGTATTTTGTGCAATGTAGACATCACACCTAAGCTTTCATGTGTCAATGGAAGAAGTAGTTATGAGAACTAGGAGAGAACTCAATGCCATCATCTTATTATGTGTTGCAACTTAACAAATAACTAGCTGATTTAATTCATAATTTAATAATTGGTTGATCAATTGATTGATTAGTTAAGTTATGTGATTGATATGTAAACAACTATTGAGTAGTTATGTTGCATGCATGTAGTCTCTAGATTATTCGGTTAAGATCTTTTACTTAATCTATTGGGAACTCTAGTATAAATCTATATCTTCACACCTCTCATTGTAATGAATGATATAAAAGGAAATACTAACCCTAAATACAAATCCCATAAAGAATACAAATCTAGAAGTGTATTTTCTATCATCAATGTTGCTTTGCATGATCTCGAATCCGAATATCCAGTCAAGAAGAAATTTTTGTTCTTCTTATATTCTAGACCAAGATCCATTGATCATTTGAGATATCTTAAGATGCGTCTTCTTGCTTTCCAATGACAAACTTTGGGATCTGCATGAACCTAGATAAATAGCTCACTTACTGCAAAGCTGATATCTAATCTAGTGTAGGTCGGATAAATGAGACTCCGATCGGATATCAATAGAGAGTGGCTCTTACATCAGGAGATGGATTTGAATGAGATAATTGTAATCTATTCTCCATAGGTGTAGCAATTGGTGTGCAATCCATCATCCTAAACTTCTCGAGTGTTGTCTTGGTATATTTCATCTGAGAAACAAAATTTGATTCTCTTTCTACCATACTTCCAATCCAAGATAGTAATGCATCAGCTCGAGATCAGTCATGTCAAACGATCGATTAAGATCTTTCTTTGTTGCATCGATCATCCTCACTAAACTTCCAATGATGACTAGATCGTCAACATAGACAACAACAATCACCATCTCCCCCCTTGCTTTTTGAGGTAGAGATTGGGATCATATGGATTTCTAACAAATCCATGTTGTACAAGATGCTCATCAATCTTGATGTACCATGCCCAGGGTGCTTGTTTGAGGCCATACAAACATTTCTTGAGTCTGCATACCTTTACTTCTTGACTAGGTACTACATATCCCTCAGGTTGAGTCATGTAGACTTCTTCTTGTAAATCTCTATTTAGGAAGGAACTTTTTATGTCCATTTGGTGGACTTTCCATCCAAAGCTGAGCGGTAGAGAAAATATCATCCCGATCATTTTGATCTTATCTATGGGAAAAAAATTCTCCTCATAGTCGATGCCTTCTTTTTGCATACCCCTTTACCACAAGTCTTTCTTTATACTTGAACATTGTCCCATCTACTTTGTACTTTTTTTTAAATATCCATCTGCATCTAATGGGTTTTTTCCCTGGTGGAAGATTGACAAGTTGCCAAGTGTTATTTTTCATCACTGATTGATATTCAGAGTCCATGGCATCTTTCCAAGATTTTGACTATAGGGCTTCCTAGACTGTTGAGGGCTCATTTGATTCAATAAATCTACTCATCAAGGAAAAGTTAACTTCTTCTCTTGCTTTACTATGAGTCCGTGGTCCAGGGGTGGATGTATTCAGTGGAGAATCCATTCTTGCATCTCGTAATGTACTTGTACACCATTTAGGCATACACTGAACTATTCCCATGGGTCGTGGTTCTATCTGATAAACACCATCATCCCCATGTCACTTTCTTCTTTAGAGGGAACATTAGATTCAATTTTTACAATTGGTGAAATATCTACTTCTTGTGAGACTAGAGGAGTCTCTCCTTCCTTCTTCTCAAAAAACTCAACATCTCTTCTGGTGTAGACTTTTCTGGTTTTAGGATCCATCAATCTGTACCCAAGAGTCTCTTCACTATACCCAATGAAGACTAGTTTTGTGACTTCATGTCCAATTTATTTCTATTTTGTTTGGGTATGTTCATGCTTTCTTTGCACCCGAATACTCTGAGGTGTGCAATAGATGGTTTCCGTTTTGACCATGCTTCTTGTGGTGTTACTCTGTCAAGAGCAACAATGGGCACTCTATTTAAAAAATACACTTTGTTGTCTTTGTTGCTTCTACCTAGAATTTATTTGCAAGTCTGGAATCATCGATCATGCATCACACCATTTCCATGATAGTACAATTTCTTCTCTCAACAACACCATTTTGTTGTGGTGTGTGTGGAGGAGGCATTTGTCAACAAATCCCATGAGTTTGTGGGTAGTCTCTAAACTCATCACTGGTGAATTCCCCCTCAATCTGAAAGCGAGAGAGTTTTGATGTGATGACCAGTTTCGTTCTCAACTGTTACTTTGAACTTTTTGAAGGTTTCAAATGCTTCACTTTTCTTGCGAAGACAGAAAATCCACATTTTTCTCGAATAATCGTCAACACAAAGCATGTATTAGAACCCGAATGACTTGGCTACATCAAACCACAAAGATCGATATGAACCGAGGTCAAGTTTACCATGAGCTCAAAATGTAATGAGGTCAAGTGTAACTGGCGGCTCTACAAATTTAGTCTAACCTCATGAAAATGGAAAATTTGAAGACGACTTGGAGTTCCATGTAAGCTTTTGCGTGCGTGGATTAGGGTTTCTTTTGCCCGAAAATGGATCTTGAAATGTTTTTATCTCCTTTTGCTTTTGATTTTCTTAGCTACCTAAGTATGATCTCCACCGTTTTTATTTTATTTTCTTTCACTGGTTTTTGTTTACACAAGTATGGATAAACACCACCACCTTTAACTATTTCTTTGTGTGTGGTTGCAGGTGATACGTAGGGGGCTGAGTTCTTTGTTGTATTCCTCCACCACCTTGGTTATTATCTCCACATTTATTAATTTGATTGTGCTTTTGCATGGGAGGAAAGCTTCTTTGATGCCTTTTTTTGGTGTGTAGGTCGATGCTTCCACCACGGTCTGAAATGACTTTTTGATTGGTTGATGCCTTGATGCGCGGCATGTTGATTGTAGGAGGAAATTGTTCCAAATAACACAACTCTCGCTATTGTTTTTGTATATTTTTGTATGCCAAAAGATCAAAATAGGTGTTGTTTTTGTATGATATGTCCACCTCTTGATTGATTAGAGATCGGTTTGGAGGAGATCAGGCATGGTGGGAGCATGGCTTCTCTTCAAATTGATTCTCCAATGCTTTTTTACAAGTTTCTCAGCGTAGAGAATGATAGCCTAGTCACCTAGTAATGTAATATATTGTACTTGGTATCCTCTAAATTTAATACTAATGCCACTATTAGTTGTGGGTGCACCGAATGCTCAATGCAACAACAATACAAGGATATTTCATAGTACAGATAAATTTAAAATACAAAACCCTTGATGGGAATTTTTTTTTAATTTTACGATCCCCAATAAATAAATTTGCACAGTGCAGTACCAAGGCAAAAAAATTGCCTTAGGGTTACTGGAATTCACACAAGAGGTTGTGGGATTGCAGGGAGATGTGGGAAGCTGCTGGAGGCAACACTTTGGCTCTCCGATGAAGCAAATTTCTTCTCCACAAATTCTTCTTCCTCTGAATCCTTCTCCAACCTTTCCAGGAGCTTCAATACACTCTGGTACTAAATGTAGAATAGAGACGAAAGCTTGTATATTATATTAATCAAAATCAAGCTAAATACATAGAAACAAGATGCAATATGTGTGTGTGTGTGTGTGTATTGCACAGCCGAGATACAAACAAAAGAGAAGTTACAACAATGCAACAACAAATTTAAAATACATTAGCTTCCAAATATTATCTGGGAAGCACATAAATTGTTATAATAATTATAACAATTATCCTGTGAAACTAAAAAGACAAATATGGTTTAAAAACCATATAACAACATACAACAATAATATGGTTTATAATATAACCATATAATATAATTATTTAATTAATAAAATTAAATAAATAATTATACTATGCATAATTAACCTAACACTATGCATAGGAAAATAAATACTCCTTCCCTTAGGACATATACCCTTATACTCACATCATCATCATCCTTAGTGACATCCTCTTCAATTTTGGGACCACCCCTTCATTCAAAACCCCACCACTAGTAAGACAACAAAACAACAACCTTATTCTACACCATCTACCACTTATAATCACAAAACTGAATTTGAGTCACCCACGTCATCAACCAGATTCAAAATCAAACACACCATCTCAATCATCTTCCAAAGCTAATTCAAAATTAAAGGCTACCATAAAATAACCTCAAATCAAACCTTCATCACAAAACCTTCATCTATAGCCACATCATCACCTATTACCTTGGGATATTATATGATAATATTTTATCAATTACTCCAAGTTTTTGCGCGATCACTCACCATCAATAAAACCATTTTATCTAAATGCACCAATACCCTCATGGTTTGACTCTAACCTTATTTTTGCATACCATCATGTACTAGGTCATGACACCGAACACCGTAAAGATCTTGAAGCCATCATCAATAATCTTATCAACAAAGATGACCCCCTTGATGAGGAGGAACCAACCCTTCCATCAATCATACCAACTTCTTCATCCCAACCTTCATCTACTAAAATATCCAAGTCACCTCATTCATCACGAACTTTTTTCCCATCCCACCACCAAACAAAGATCCTTCTAAGTTTTTCTAAATTTATTCATCAATGTTGTTTAGATAACTACTTGTTCAGGCCCACATGACTCCAAACCAATAGCCCAATCAAAATCAAGGACCTTTTTTGCTATCCCTCCTCCTAAGGAGCTTACCTCATCCACACCCCCATCAAAACCTAAGGTTGTGGTCGCCGCTCCTTCTAGTGATCCCACTTCATCTCCATCCCCATCATCATTAAAACCTAAGGTTTCCATATTAGCTACCCCTCGGCCTATTGAACAAATCATTTTCAAATAACTTCATCAAGCCCTAGTTAATATGTCACTTTATGAGCTTATCCAAATCTCTCCATACCATAGGTAGGCTCTCACTAAAGCCTTAAAATGTATCCCAATATGTAGTGATGAGACTCACTCTTTTACATCTCTCATGGGAGTACTTACAGATTTTTCTTCCATCTCCTTTGATGATGTTGAGATCCTAGACATCCCACTTGAGGACCATGACCTTCCCCTTTTCATCATAATTAGAATCAATGACACCTTCATTTGACGATCCATGATTGAAAATGGGGCAAGTATCAACATTATTCCATCACATACCTTTGATCAGCTCAAGATCCCTAAATCCACTATCACCCAAACACCCACAGTCCTTCATACATTCAATGATGCTATCACCCCCACCTTGGGGATGGTTGTCCTTCCTATCCACATTGGTGAGAATATCCTCCATGAATTCTTCTATATAATAGA